>JAPMOQ010033453.1:155224-195376 GCA_026543055.1 Argiope trifasciata
ATAAATCATCAGGAATATATTCTCTGTCGATTGCTGAATGTTTTTAATGGCCATTTCTGTAAGAAAAAAATGGCAAAAAGTAAAGTTTCAGTGCAGGTATTACACCTGCTTTCAAATGCCAAAATTCAAAGGACAATTATACTGCAGCAACAACATCTGTTGGTCAAAATGTAAACTAAATGTCTGAAACTGTATATAATTGATTTCCTCAATGATCTGTATATCATTGATTTCCTCTGTATATAATTGATTTCCTCCTGCGGTCATTTTAACCCACATGACCGCAGAAATTGCGAGATAAGCAGATTTTGCTACATTTGAGTTGCCCACAGAAGTCACAGTATGATCAGCCACAGGTTAATATCTATTTAGTTTACAATACAAATAAAAAATTGAGATTACAGTATCATGGAATTAAAAAGGCAGATGAACCTGATATTTACATTTTTAATAATCCTATGATATTATGGGACTAATTTCCACCAGAAAGGTTCACATATACAATAAATTAAACTAAAGTATGGCATTAAAATCATACAATTTTAATGCCAAATCATTTCACAAAATCCTGAACATGAACTAATATTTAAACAATTTATCTGGAAACAAATGTTATCAACATTCCTGGCTAGTTTTTCATTTGAAGCAACTAGCTTAATATGAATTTAGAAAGAAAAAAAACTTAACAAATATGGTACTTTATTTCCTAACTAAGGCATTGCATTGCTGAAAATTCATACTGATCTGAATCATGAAAGCAAGATAGGACAAAAATTCCTTTCCATAATACAATGACTTGACAGGATAAAAAACAAACCTTAAAATACATTAAAATTACATAAATAAAAAAGACAAATAAATTTATTTGAATAAAAGCTACAATTAATTATTGAATAAAAGTTTTAAAAAATATTTAATAATATTTATATAGACTTTTTAGAATTTTCAATATCATTCTTGTTAAACTGAGTTTCTTTGTTCATTTAGGAAAACTTATATTTAAATATTATTTTGTACATATTTTCTTAATATTTCAAAACGAGTTAACATGATTACAAATTGTAATATAATATGTACTTTTATTTTTAGATGCAAATGATAATTAACAAAAACATAAATACAAATTCAAATGACATAAAAATAATAATAGATTAAGTACATATGTATGTAAATAGCAAAATGAAACATACATATTTAATTGCATAATTTCATCTTGAACAATTCTTAAATGATAAAAATAAAAATAGACGATTTTAAAAATAACTTAGTAATAATTAACCTATTTTATTAGTTATTACAGAATTCCTAATCATGTTTTCCAAATGACTAAAAAAATTTGCTTCTCTTTTCATCAACCTTAAAACGCACAATATATATTGGGTTGTTCGGAAAGTAATTTCGTATTTTTTTGTCAAAATGAAAAGAAATTTTCGTTTAATGAATAAATTATTTATTAAATTATAAAATTGCCATTCTGGTCTAATACCTTTTGCCATATTTTTGGTAGTAACATGATTACACGCTCATAAAAGTTTTGGTCTTTGCTGTAAAAAAAACTGATCGAGGTGGTTTTCGGCCTCCTCATTTGAAGGAAAAATTTTGCAAATCAGTTCTGGTACTGATGTACTGTTAACACATCTTCTCCACACGTATTGGCTAATTTATTTCTGGCTTGACAGCATTTTTACCTTTTATATAGCAAAAAAGAAAAAAAAATGACGAAAATGCTGTTTATTGCTCTCCATATTTAAAAGGGCACCATACAAAAACTACTGCGAAGAATCAGCTGCACTTTTTCACACTCAAGCCTTGCTATATCAGCTCTTAAAACATAAAATGATTTTGCGGTTTAAGTATGAAATTGGGTGCGAAAAATGCAATTAAATCCTTTGTCAGGAAAAAACGAAATTACTTTCCGAACGACCCAATAAATTTTCACTAAAGAGAAATCCTTCTTTTTTTTAAGTGCTGCCATCAATGAAACATTAAAAATGCACAATAACTCCATTATGAATTTTTACACTGAAGAAATTTTTTATTTTCATAAAACAATATAACCAATTTATTGAAAAACAGTTTTTGGTAAAATCCTACTTTAGCCCACCTCTGGTGACTTTTTCAAAATCTCGCCAAATCGAAAGTATTTGAATTAAAAGGTTAAGAAAAAAGAATTCTTATCTTTCGCCAAAAAATTCTTATTATTCGATAAAGGTGGGCTGAAATAAGACGACCCTAGTTTTTATATATACCTGGCATAAATTGATTGTACTACTCTCAATATAATTTCAATATGAAAGCAGTAGTAATCTTTTGCGTCTTATATGCTTTTGAGTATATCTCATCATATTAAAGAGACGTCAAATGCTCCACATAACCACAATATTTTTATTCCTTCGCGAAAAAATATTACTAACTATATAACCCGTTCCCGATTCTGTTTCGCAACTAACAACATAAATGTTTAAACCATCACTGTTCAATTGCATGAAATGTAACACTCACAATTTATAGAATAGTAAACCATCCCTTTAAACGAAAGGAAAATATGACTTACTCAAGTCTTGCTTAAGCGCACCCCAGTTGTTCTCTTTTGGTAAACAAAACGTTTATAGCGGTAGGTCTGCTTTTACGCCAAATCTTGAATATTACATGAAATACTCGCCAAGTATTAAGTGCAGGAAAAGGATTCGGATTCGAGTTGCATTAGGATATAACGTGTCATTCAGCATCCGAATTAGGAAAAGATTATTTAAATATTTTCTCATTGTTTGCATAAATATAACCTAAACTTTTTATTTTAATTGACTTGAAATAGCTAAATTTGTGTTTCATTTATCTCCACCAACATTTTTTTACTATATAAATAATAATCTACGAATAAATTTATTTTTAAGCATTTTTAATTCATATGTCACTTTTACATTAACTTTATTCATTATACAAGAAAAAGAGTCAAACTTTAATGTATATAGTAAATACAAATATTATTTAATTTTACTCTCTCTTTATAATTACACTTCTATAAGAAAATCATTATTTTTTTTTTTTTTATAAATGCTAGCCCGTTTGGTGACCTCCTGGTTCACCATGAGAAGTACGTTTTAAAGTTTTCAATTAAATACTTACATACCTTGCTCTCTTCGTGACTTATAAATGAAATATATTTAAATTTCAAACTTCAATAATCACGTAAAAAGTATTACTATAGAAGCTTACGATTATTTGTTTGTTTTACGATATATCTCTCTGATTTGTAATCAGTTGGTGTGGAATTATGTGGAAAATATCACATGTTTTATTTATTCCATAACATTACGGTATCATTTCAACACGTGTTGGACATCACACTTTCCTCAGTTTAATTTACAATAAGAGTTAATTAAATAACTCCGTTTAATTTTTTATCAAAGTGACTGGAAAGCACTAGTACACTCTTAAAGTTCTATTGCAGATTTAAATTCTACCTTTATTTTGTGAGAAATTAATTGTTGGGAAATGCAGTTTCATCATATTTTAAAAAATTAATTAAAAATAGAATGCTATCAATGAAAAAAAAAGTCATTTTTAAGAGGATTTAAAAAAACAGTTTGGTGCTGCAATATTTTCGGAAATTATCGTAGAAAAATTCCAAATGTTAGCTTAATCTTTAAATAATTTTAAAAAATTTAAAAAAAGCTCCTTCTAGGTATACATTTTCATCCTCCAAAGTAAATATGTACATACTAAGTGTGGTAGTTCTAGATCATATGGATTGGTGTGTAAAGCCATAATACACACACGCGCATTCTTTAATATGCGCAAACACATATTCATTTGATTGTAAGAATCGGTATAATTCCGGACATTGATAGGCCTAAAATTGATGTTTTCTTTAAGAATGTCGGTGGAAAAATCTAAAAGAACATGTTTCAATAATAATAGTTCTTTTAATATATCAATATAAGATAACCACGGCCGACTGCTGATCAGACTTTCAGTTCTCATACATATACATCAAAATTACCCCGTGAATAAAGTCGTGGGTAATAGCTAGTTTATTCATATACGGAAACACACATTCATTTGATTATCAGCCGTGGATTAATTCCAGTCATTGATTGGCCTGAAATTGGTATTTTCTTTAAGATGGTGGATGGAAAGATTTAAAAGAGCACATTTTCATAATAATATTCTTTTACTTTTATAAATCAGTCAATTTTAATGATTAATTTAGAAGATTCACTGATGTAACAACTTTTGTTTAAACTATTAGTAAAAATATTTCTTAGAATATGGCACACAGAGCAAAGTATGAAAAAATTTAAAACTCGTTCATCAGTGCATTGTTTGACTCAAGCTGCATAAAATGTAATTATATACTTCATTTAGACCAAGTTAACAGAACTAAACAATATGTATGCCTATTACTTAGGATTTACAAATTAGCCGTTGGACCGAAATTCGAATGCGTATCCTGAATAAATTCAATAATATTTACCGTACATTTACCATAAAAAGAAAGCTGATTTATTGAATTAATGATATAGATATTGCAAACAACCATAGAAACTTTAATCTTGCATTTAATTTTTTTTACAAAACATAACATTTAATATTTATTTTAATTTCATCCAATCACCTACGGAAAGTTAAATTTTTGTTTTTATTTAATTTACAGTAATAATTGATTTATTTTTTATTTTGTACTTTTGTTAATATGATGGGAACACTTTAATAGAGACTTCTTTTTACGAATTTTTAAAGAAATGTTTTAACTATATTATTTAACAATATATTTCGGACAAAGCAATAAAATTTTAGATCTTTCCGCGCACAATCCTAAAGAAAGTGTGAATTTCAAGCCAATCAATGCTTGGAATTACTTCAAGACTAATACTCAAACGAATATGTGTTTGCGTATATGAATGATGGTGTGTGTGTAATGCTCTACACACCAGAGCATGTGATTTAAAGCTACCGCACTTGGTATGTACATATTTGATTTGGAGAACGAAAAAGTATACTTAAATGGAGTATATTTTTGTTTATTTATTTTGAAAATTCAATTAATTGAAAATCAAGCTAACGTTTGGAATTTTTTTGCTGTAATATCCGAAAATATTAAACGCAAAACAGTTTTTAAAATCCTCTTTTTTTTGCATTGATAATAATGTTTTAACCTATAAATCAAGTTTATATTTGTAATGAATTTTTTTTTTTAAATATTGTAACTATATTTTTCAACAATTCTTCGCGTAATGGAAGTAGAATTTAACCAGCAAGAGCACGTTATGAATGTACTATTGCTTTGCCGTTCACTTTGACAAAAACTCAAACGGAATGATTAAATTAATTCTTATTGCAAATTAAACTGAGAAAAGTGTGATATACAGTACATGTTGAAATGATAGCGTGATGTTATAGAGTAAATAGAACATGCGATATTTTCCTCATAATTCCACAACAACTGATTGCAAATCAGTGAGATATAAAGTAGAATGAACAAATAATCATAAGGTTTCTATAATAATACGATTTACGTAACTATCAAAGTTTGAAGTTTAAAAATTTTTGTCTGATAAGTTCTAAAGAGAGCAAATATTTAATTGAAAATTTTAGAACGCATTACTCATGGCCAACTAGCTGAACGCCAAATGCGGCTAGTATTAAATAATTGTGCTTAAATTAATTAGATTTAGGTTAATCTATCTTATACTATAAAACGAGGAATAGTTGCCAAGTCGAAAATCACCCCAGAATTAATAAACTCCGGTAAACTTGGGGGTCTGTTGTTTTTGGCCACGAGGAATCGATTGGCGCCGGTTTTGAAGCGCTACGGTCGAGCAGTTCGGAGTTACAGATAGGATATTTTCAAACTTTATCAGTTCGCCATAATGGCTAATAGGTTTCAAGCGGTAACGTGCTGCCATCTATAGCCAATATGGCGAACTAATAAAGATTCCAGAAGATGATCCGGAACTCAAGGAACTGATCTCGAAATGGATGATCCATAACCCGTGTGTTGATATGAACCCAAGCGCTCCGTGCATGGTCAGCAAACATGGAAGAGACCAGTGCAGATGGGGATTTCCAATGGAACATCAAGACATGACATCGCTGGTGGACGATGAAAAGCCGAGGTTTAACCAGTTATCTTTTCACCAATGGTTTCACAAATTTTCTTATGGCATGTATTGTTTTGATAAATCACAATTGAAAATTTAAATCTTCGAGTTAGCTTCGATACCTGTTTTCTCCGAGCGGAGCTCGGTCACCAGCTGGTTAATCTAAATCTAATTAATTTGTGCAATCAATTAGATTTAGATGCAGAATAGGTATTGTTAAATGTTCACAATTTAGAATTTAATTGTCGCAATATTGTTCAACACTATTAAAAGTAGAACTCTTTAAGATTGTTCCCAAAATATTGTAAAATATTAATGAAAAATGGTTTCTGTTCAAAAATAAAATACCAAACTAATTGAATTATTAAATTATGACTGTTATTTGTGTTCTAAAATTTTGCTGTCTGAATGTTTTTAAAAAGTTTAGTGCCTTTTGAATTTTGTTTCATACTGTACAATGTTAATTATATGATTTTTTGAAAAAAAAATTTCTTATTTAATGATGATTTAGTAAAACGTTCAATGCTAGTGTGGTGGTAAGTTCATAAACAAGATAGGAAATTCCAAACTGGAGTGTACACTTTAGTCTAGGGGTTATGTTACACGGCTACGGAACCCAATAGTTCTGAGATCGATCTACAAGAATGCACATTTGTGACCCTGGTTTCGAACTAACAAACGCAAGCTTCGTGGTGCCCTCTACAAGTAGCAAAGTCGCCATAATGCTTGGCGCATTAAAAACTTCGTCGCCCGCCAGAAACACTTAGTGCGATAACATCCATCGTTCAACACCCGCCAAAAATACTTGGTGCGATAACATCGTTCGTCTCACATCCAACTCACTGGAAGGGTAGTAATGAGGTAGTAAGTTCATAAGTCAGAAAACAACTTCCAGATGTGCACACTTTTGTCTAGGGGTTATGCTACAGAACTACAGTCCCAATGGTCTCGATATCGAATTACAAGAAAGCATACTAGAAAAAACAGCCTGAATTAAAAAATAATGGAAATATTTAATTTTTATTCCACCAGTATACATCTCAAATTACATAAAGGTAACATACCATAAGGTAAAAATTATTTTAATAAATAAAAAAATGTATGAGTATTTGAAGCCACAAAAAATGATTTTTCTAATCAAAATTTGTCTATGTTTTGAAGTCTCTGTGAAACATGTCTGAATGAAGCTATCTTAAAATCCGTGGTCTTCACACCCTCAAAGGTTTTGGATGCATGCGTCCAAATTTCATGAAATATTATTGAATTTATTTTGAGATATCCTTTTTTACCATGAATCAGTCATAGTAAAATATTCAGTTTAGGCAGTGTGCTTATAAATGAGTTCATTCATATGCATTGGAAACAATTTTGCGCGCATTTTTAACGGATATGTAACAAATAAGCAAACTACGGCTGAATAGATAGAAGATTAATATAAACATATCAAGTATTATTTTGGAGAATTTTATGGTAAGCATACAATAAAGCACTCACTTTCGGTTAAAAAACAGCTCTTTCAGAACTAATTTTTATTCATTGTGTAGTATTGTAACTACTGTACCTATAGCTCTATTTTATAGAGATTAAAAACAGTCTGAATCTATGAAGTTTGGACTTTATTTTCAGATAATAAAAAAAATTCAAATTTTTCTGGAAAAGCATTCTGAAAACATATTATGCAAATTATGTATATATCTATGAATAGCAAAGATGTTTTGACATAAACAGAGGAAATTTCATATGAGGTAGTTATATCAAATTTCTGTTTCCGTACTTTTTTTTTTTTTTTATCAATTCACAGGAAGCTTGTTTCTCTTTGTCACCGAGTATAAGTAACCATGTTAACCGCAATACATAAAGAGCCAATTAAATATATATTTTAGGTACAAAGTACAGATGCATATACATATTGAATTTTGGGTCTAATAGATCAACGGGGTAATTATCTTCAAGTTTATACGTTCACATGATAACTCAAAAATGCAAGAAAGATAAATGGAATTTGGTATGATCTAGTAACAAAGCTGTTGATCTATATCATATTTTGATAGGTTCGAAAAATTGTAACAAAAATGTGTGTACTATAGTTTTATTACTGTTCCACAAAGTAAAATGTATCATTTATAAAACTCTGCAATAAAAATCTGAATATTCCTGGCCTCTATGGTAATAAAATATATCAAATATTATTTTGGAGAATTTTATGGTACAAATAAAATAAATCACCCATTTTTGGTTAAAAATACCGCTTATTTCATTTATTGCCGACGTCCTGGCACAGGAGTAGCGTGTGTTCCCCGAGATCTGGGCGTCCCAGTTCGGGCATGGTTGTGTTCTGTCAGTGAGGCGTGTGAACTTGCCTCCAGTAAAAAGGGGTTGTGCAAGCGAATGAGTGTGTCATCTTCATTTGAGCTACAAGTCAGTCTTCTGCCCTCTGGGTGCTCAGGGGTCTTTACCCTTAGAAGCTACTGCACCCCCTTTCAGTGGAAAACACGGACACGACATCATCATCATTTCACTCATAAAATAAATGTCTCATTTTCTGTTAAAAATACCAAAGGTGGACAGTAGTTTAAGGGGAGAATAATATCTTTCTAGAGAGTATATAAGAAAGTTTTTAGAATATCCTTCACCATTCTCAATGATTAATTTAATAATTATGTCGTGCATTTATTAACTGGGAATAAAAACCTTATCATTCGACATTCGTTTCATTTTCTTCATCTGCATACACCATTATTACTGATTAAAATACATACGCTATTTTAAAATTTGCATTATATTGAAAGCATTTTTCTCTCAAAAAGACAGCTCTTCGAAATATGATTCTGCCATGTGCGCAATCTGCTTGTAACGTAACCTCAGTAATTTACAAGAGTTTTCTGCAAAATGAAATCTGATATACGCTCGAAAGTAATATTGTAGATTTATTAGTGAGCCAGAAAATTTCTTTTTTTATACGAAATGAATACAAGATATTTACTCTTTGAGTTAAATTTAGAATTTTGTACATGAACCCTTCTGTTCTATTATCTTCCAAGTTCCTATTAAGAAGTCATGTTAATCAATATTGTTGAGACTTTCATAGCAAAATATTTCTAGAGGTGCGTTTTTATTTCGATAATGTATTAAAACCATATATCAGGAGGTGGATGATAGGAACAAGTCGGAAGGCGACGTTGTTCCTGGTCATCCGGATGTGTGTTTTACTGATGCCCTTGGCCGTATTTATAGAATTCATCCGAAGAATTATGAGTTCACCAATTTGCGGTTGTTATTGGTGAATGTTCGAGTGCCAACATCATTCGAATTACTACGAGCTATTAATGGCATAGTGCACAATATTTCGTGCTGCATGTCAAGAGTTTAATTTGTTTGAAAACGATGGGACACGACAATGGCTGAAGCAACTATTTCTGCATCTCCAAATCAGATACGCATATTGTTTACTATCATCCTTTCGATATGTTTCTCATTCAATCACTGTGGAACAAATATAAGGATAACATATCCCAAGACATTTTTACATTGAATTTGGGTAAATTCAAGAAATCTCGATATTGAGATAAATGAGGAGATGCAAAACCAGGCTTTATTGTTGATTGAAGACATGGTTTTACCTCATGTGAGGCAGCTTATAGTGAAGTTAGGAATGCCGGTACCAGATTGTGGAATGAACGACGCGTTTAATTCAAAATTGGAATTTGAATAGGATCGACATGAATTAGATCAATTAGTTCACACGAATATACCCCTAATGAACTCCTAACAGAAGGAAGTGTATGACACATTAATAAAGGCAACTGATTATGGGAATAATGTTTTATTTTCCCAGGTGGAACTGGGAAGACTTTCATCATATCAATGCTTTTGGTCACTGTTCGGGCGAGATCAGACATTGCGGTAGCAGTTGCTTCTTCTGGCATAATGGCCACATTGTTTAAAGATGTCACAAGGCTCATTCAGCGTTAAAGCTATCGTTAAAAAGTTCGGAAAAAGTGACAACATTTCGAAACAGTCCACAATGGTCAAAATTTTAGCAGCATACTCATCATATAGGACGAATGTACGATAACGTACAAACGAACAGTTGACCGGACATTGAAAGATCAGCGCAATGACTCGAGATGCTTTAAAGGAGCCATGATCTTACTGTCTAGCGATTTCCGCCAAACAATGCCAGTCAATCCACGATCGACCTCTGCATGAACTCTTACCTCAAATCATCAAATCTGTGGCGCTATGAAGAAACTTCAACTGACAAACAAACATGAGAGTTGCATTGCTGAAGATTTCTCCAAGCAATTGTTATGACCGTGTTCCTGTCGACGATTCGAGCGGATTGATTTCATTTCCTCGGATTTTTTGAAATTTCGTAGAATGGAAAGAGAAGCTTAAAGTGTTCCCGAACATCATTGATAGCAAAAAAATCACAAGTGGTTGAGTTAACGAAATTTTGGCGGCTAAGAACAAAGATGTGGTGACGTAATTTTCGTAATTCAGAATCAAATTGCTAGTACTGTGCCTTCATTCAAATCCAAGTAACAAACGGAGACGAAGCCACCAATTATCCATATGAATTTTTTAACTCATTGGATGTGCCTGGCTTGCCATAGCACAATTTACAGCTGAAGGTTGGCTCGGTGGTCATGATGCTTCGAAACCTAAAACTGATTAAAACAATGCAATGGAGCGTGTTTGATTTAAAAAAAAACTGATGATCAATGAATCAGTTTTGATTTAAAAAATTGATGATCAATGAATCAGTTTAGATTTAAAAAACTGATTATCAATGTGATTCACGCGAATATACTCAAGGAAAATTTAAATATGAGGAAGTTCTCATTTTGAGGATTCCAATGATCCCAAGCGACATGCCCTTTGAGTTTAAACGAATTCAATTTCCAATTCGAGTTGCTTTGCAACGGCGATTAACAAACCAGAAGGCCAATCGTTGGGTGTTTGTAGACTGAATCTAGAAAGCCCATTTTTTTTTTCATGGTCAATTATATGTGGCATTTTTACATATTGGTAAACCGTCCACTTCATTTGTTCTTGCGCCTGATAATAATACAAAAAATGTACATCAGAAGGTGCTTGACTCAAGAGAATAAACGTGGATGTATATATAGATTGAATAAAGATATTGTCTTTCTGACAAGCTATTGTAATACTTATTTTTGTAGTTTTATTAATTTTTTCCTTATATTATTATAAAGAGACAAACATGATTAAAATCGGAACAGCCGTTCTACAGTTATAAATGGAGTAACTAAATTGTTCATTGATTCTTAAGCGATATGAAGTTCGCCGAGTTAGTTAGTATATTATAAAAAATTTAAGCCTTTCTTAATCCTTAGAATAAGATTTAATAAAGATTTGTTGCAAAAATAATACATAAAAAGAAGACAAAACAAACAAATTGGTCTAAAGATACCTTTATAGCAAAAATGAAATATTTATAAAACTAACATTTACAAATTGATTTGCAGCATAAAGTGAGGCAAACTCTTCACATATAAAAAAGGGTACAAAAAATTTAAAAAAAAAATATTGCAAAAACGAAGAATGAAACAAATCAACGTTTGATAACTTTAATGAATATATTTGTTATAATCTTAACTTTTGCAATTATTGCTTTGAATTACAATTTTTCCAAAAGTCGAGATGTAGAAACAGAGATACCTGAATTTCTCTTATAATCACAGTATCTAATTTCCACTCCATTTATTTTAATGGAGATAACCGAAATTTAATTCACCTGAGTTAAGACCCACAACAAAATGCTAGAAACATCAATGATGTTATAAGCGATGCTTATAGCACAATCGGTAGACTTTTCGCATAGCTAGATATTAACTCTTTAGATTTGGATCATTACTGATGAATTATAATTTATATTTTAATGTGAAATATGAAACTTCAATTATATGTTATTTCCAGTAAATGGTGAATCAATTCTTTATACAATTTTTGGGCTAGTTTGCTTATTAATCATGGTATTAAATAATGTTTGGTTACATTTATGCAAGACGGTCTTTAATATTTCATACATAAAACACAAAATTTTATTCTTAATTAAACTGACAATATCTTTAAGTAAATTTTTAGTGTAAAACTGGAAATAAATATGAAAGAGAAAAATATATATGTATAATCCTATTAGTCTTGTACTAAAAAATAAGAAATAATAAGGAATTTATAGTAATAAACACCATTACACGTTATTAATACATCCAAATATATTTTGAAACATAAAATGTCATTTATCTTCTATAAGTTGTGAACACGTTAAGAGAAATCCTACAAAAAATTATTTTACAGTAAAATATGGATCATAGAAGAATAAGATGTCAGTGAAGGAAACTTTTTTACATGATAAAAAATTCATACACACAAAATATTTTTAAATTATTAAATAAGCTGGTTTTCATAAAATTAAATAATTAACACAGAAACATTCAATTAGAGATTTAATAGAAGAAATTTAGCACAACTAAACATATATTAATGCATACCCCTTAACAGTTTGTATGCCTTCTTTACAACAGAATAAATTTCATATAATATTAATCTATCACAAAAAGTTTTCTCGTCATCTTCACAACTTTTTCGTGAGCAAAGTTTATAAATGCACACGTCACAGATGCTTACATTTTATTCAGAGTAAATCCATGAATGAATATTCAAAAACTTCTGGCATGAAATAATTATAAAGTTAAAGTAAAAATAGAGTCGGTTCTCTAATATTTAAATCTAGCATTGTATTATATTATTTAAAATGAATGAAATACATGGCAGCAAAATAATGTAAGTTGCTATACTATAGAATGATGGGAGCACCTTCATGTCATATTCTCGAAAGGATAAATGGAAATCTACTAATATATAATTTATTTCATTTTAAAAACTATGTTACATTTTATACAAATGAGTCAAAAATGATAGTTTAATAAATAACATATTTTTCAGATATACAGGGTTTTTTTTTATATTAGATTAAGTAACAGTTTCAAATGTGTAGTTTATTCATTCTCTCTAGTATGTGTCAGCAAATGTTTCTTATAAGTTGCTGGATAAGAAAATTTTTCGCTACAGATGTCACAAGCATAAGGTTTCTCTTTCGTATGAGTTCGTATATGTATTCTTAAATTCGGCCGCTGAGAGAATGTTTTATTACAAATATCACATGAAAATGGTTTCTCTTTCGTATGAATACACAAATGTTTCTTTAAAGCCGACTTTTCAGAAAATGCTTTATCGCACAGCTCACAAGCAAACGGTTTCTCTTTAGTATGTGTGAATAAATGTCTCTTTAAATTCGAATTGCTTGAAAAGGCTTTATTACACAGCTCACATGTATGTTGCTTATCGTTCGTATGTGTCTTCAGATGATTCATTAAATTCCATTTAGCAGTAAATGGTTTATTACAATTGTCACATGTATACAGATTTTCTTTCGTATGGGTACGTAAATGGGTATTTAAGTACCATTTCTGAGGAAACGTTTTATGACACATGTCACATGCAAACGGTTTCTCTTTCGAATGTATCCCTAAATGTCTTTCTAGATCCCATTTTGTAGAAAACGCTTTAGGACATTCGTTACATACAAAGAGCTTTGTATGAGTTCGTAAATGTGGCTTTACAAGCTTCCCTTGAGTTAAAACTTTATTGCATATGCCACATTTATAAAGTTTTTTCTTTGTATGATCCTTTTTTAAATGATCTTTTAAATTTTTTGGCTGAGGAAAGGCTTGATCACATAAACCACAAGCGTAAGGCTTTTCCATTTTTAAATTATATTTTTTTAAAATAATTCTTTAGTAGGAAACTTGAATTTATAATTTAGTAATGCACTTTCCTCTTAGTTTAACTGAGATATTAACATAAACTTTCTCTTCCAAGTATTAAATAAAAATATTCACAAACCCAAAAATAAATATTGTAAATCAAAAATTGAAAACACATCTACTTGAATAATTGCTCTTGTTCTTTTTGAGCTTCGGGAATGCATACAAGAAATATTGCAGGTTATTGTCCAGACATAGAAATTTTCTGTCAATATTACCTTCTCACTGTTGCAACTTTCGGATGGAAAGAAATTATTTCCTTGTAACCATTCTTACTGTCAGGACACACTTCCAAGAAATTTCACCCTTCATCAAGGTTCCTCACAATGAGCTTCAAAACCTAGATAACATTAAAAATTCATATAAATTTTATATTTGAATTGCCATACAAATTCATTGTCTGAGAACTTGAAATTCTATGCATTGCTTTCTAGTAAAAGGAGATTGTTAGATGATTTGGAAGCAGAAATAGTTACTGATAACTTTGCACAATCACCAAAAGAACTAAAATGCTCCTTAATGCAATATACTTCAGTAAATTTGAGCTGTTAATTTTCGACAATAAGAAATAATCATTTAAGATATTAAAATTGGTATATAACTTTATTTAAATTATCAGTATAATTCCAAAATATCAATAATTTATACACCTATTAAAAACTAATTTTAAATTCGATATTTATCAACCTTTATATTCGATATTCCTTGCATCCACAAACAGATATATTATTTATTATGTGGTAAATAGTGATATATTTTACATATCTTTTAAGATTGGGAATAAAATATATAAATTTATTGATTTATATATACATATGTACGAGTGTGTGTGTGTGAGAGAGAGAAATGGACAATCCCGTTGGAACTAGAAATTTCTCACAAATATCCATTTCATTGATAAAGAAAATCCACAAAACATAAATTAATTTCATATTTTGTATCATATTCTTTCAAATTTATCTTCATTTTAATTCTATAGATTAAAAATAAATGTGCACTTCTTGAAATTTTCATGTGCCACGAAAGAATTTTTCATTCTAATCATTTATCCTTCATCAACCCAGTAGCTGCCCCAATCCCCATTATTGGATTTTGAAATTTCATGCACAAACTCGGCGCCAAAAATATATTTCATATACTTGACATTTTAGTTCCATTCTATATATATCAGTCAATACTGATGTAGTAGAAAGCTTATAATCTGCAGTTCATTTCTTTACATGCAAACAATGTGAGATTCGCTTCTAAGTTGATCGGAATGGAATTGTCATACTTGAAGCACTAAAGTTTTGATTTGGTTTCTATATTTTGCATTAAAATACCTAATATGGGCATGTAATTTAACTATTATAGTAAAAATCTGTAACTTACGTGGTCTTCATTATTATTATTAAAATGATTTTACTGATCATTTTATAATGATGCCCTTTTTAAAAGTTACAAAATAAATTTTAAAACAAAACATAAATTAACATAATTATATTACTGTGTGAATTTTTATGCATACATATAATTTATCCAACTAAAAAAGTTTAAAAAAATAGCTATTAACGGGCAACACTTTTTCCATGCTATCAAGAGCATTTCAAAGGTTTTGGTTTCTCTCTTATAAAGATATATAAATACTTTGTTAAAGTATTTGACAAAAAAAACCAAAAAAAAACATAACATGTATTAAAAAATAATAACAAAAAATGTCATTAATTTATGTCTGGTAATATCTTTTATTATATTTAAACAAATAAGTGGGGGTAGCTGCAAAATGTCATTTGTCTCATTAGTTTGAAAAGTCAAAATATGCAATGAAATCCTAGTCATTTTAAATTTTATCTATTGTTTTTATATAAAGATATAAGATTAAAATCATATGGATGATTCATTTTTTAAAATGTGATTTACATATGATTTATTTTAAAGAATTCATCACAACATATGTATAACAAATGTAATTGTTTGTCTATTGAGAGCGAAAAAAGTTTTTTTGAAATTTTCTTCTTGAGAAAGCACTACACTGAATTTCCCAGCAATATGGCTCATACCTTTTCTACGCCATGTTTCAGTAGACGTGTCTTTAAAGTTGCTGAATAAGAAAATTTTTCATTACAGACGTCACATTCAAACGGCTTCTCTCTCGTATGTGTTCGTAAATGTGTTAGTAATTGGTTTTGCTGAGCAAAAGTTCGATTACAAACATCACATGCAAATGGCTTTTCTTTTGTATGAATGCGTAAATGACATTATAAACTCGATTTATGAGAAAAAGCTTTCATACAGATACCCCATGCAAATGATTTCTCTTTTGTATGGGTTTGCAAATATGTTATCAAATTCGGAGAATGAGAAAATACTTTATTACAAGTAGGGCAAGCACGCGGTTTCTCATTTGTATGTGTAAGTAAATGTTGTTTTAAGTTCGACTTTACAGAAAAAGCTTTGCTGCATAAAGCACACATAAAGGGTTTTTCTTTCGTGTGTGTCCGCATGTGTCTTTTTAAATTCAATCCTTGAGAAAATGTTTTATCACATAAGTGACACGCATGTGGTTTCTCTTGTGTGTGCGTCTGTAACGTCTCATTCATATGTACTCGTAAATGTGTTAATAAATTAGATATTTGAGAAAATTATTTATCACAAATTTCTCATACAATCAGCTTCTCTTTTGCGTGTGTGCATAAATGCGACTTTAAATACGAATGATGAGAAAAAGCTTCGGTGCATATGTCACACACATTCAATTTCTCTTTCGTACTAGTGAAGTCTTCCTTTAAAATTTCTTCATAAGAAAATACTTGGCTACAAAATTTTTTATTTGACATTTCCATTGTGCAAGTATAAGAAACTCATTTATTTAAAACATTTCTATCTGGAAAATTTTTCAGTTCATTAGTCCCGAGCAGACAACTATAATTTCAGTTAGCAACTGAAATTTTAAAGCTTCAGGATCACTAATTTTCTTGCAACATGTACATATACACATAATTTCATTTTACATAATTAAAAGTCTTGCTTTTAAATTTGCAAAAAAGAAATATGCTTTTATACGAGAATTGAAATGCATAAAATTTCTTATTTGTATATGCATATAAAATTCAATAAATCAACAAACAAAAACTGCAGAATGAATCAAAAGTTTTTATACATATACAGGAGTTATCCTTTCCCACTGGAGAGCAATGTATTCCATTCAAGGTATTTTTTTCTGTTGCAGCAAAAATTATTCTCACCTTCGGTCAAAAAGATGCAACCACTCTTGTCCAGGCACACTTCAAACTACATCAATCCTCCTCACAATGCAACTTTGAAATCTAAAAAGCATAAAATAAATTAATGTAATTTTTCATTCAAAGTATTGCAAAAGAACCTAACGTAACCAATGATTAAATGAGAGTAGTAAAGCTTAGAAATAATTTTGTGATTAACAAATAATAAAAAAAAGATTTTTTTAAAAAAAATTCAATTCTTATTTAGATTAATTAAAAATATATATTAGTTACTTTTTATTAAACAATTATAAAAAAATTATTGATTTTCGCAAGAACTGAATTCACATTCCTCACCTTCACGTGAAAAGTTCTGAAATTCTTGTTAATCTGATTTAAGTATGACAATTAGCACTGGTTAATATGTATAATTATTAAGGTGCAATCAGCCTTGTTGCGTGATGAGTGGGTGCCGCATCAGTGATCTCAAAGTTTGACATCTCTACTTAAAAATTACTAAACTTTTATTAATAAATTAATATTTGAAAAAAAAAACTGAATAAACATGTGTCATCCATTACAAGTTTTAAAAAATGTATTTGAACTTGAGTGAATAAATAATAAGTATTTTATTATTAACAATAATTTGTAAACAAGATATATAAATAAATATAAGGAGAGTGTGAACTAATTGAAAAAAGAATGCCTGATCTTTGAAATAATGCAATACTACAACAAAAAAATGTAGTTTTCATTAATATAAATCATTCTATGATAAGTATTGAAAATTAAGAATTGATAGCCAATTTATTTTTTTGCTAATGGCACGTTCTTTCGAAAAAACAATTTTACTATTTTCTATCTAAAAATTTGTAGACCAAATTTTGATTAATAGTTCAATGTTTATAAAATATGAAGTGGCTATTCAGTTTGGTTCAATGTCCTTACAAATTTAATCAGCATACTTATATCCTATTTCATTAAATGGTTTTTTTAAATTTTTATTTAGAGTACATTTATATATATATAAAAAAAATCATGCATCTCTTCACTCAATTTTTAAAAGAACAGGTATTATCAATTCAATCAAATATTAAAGCTTCTATAATATGTGCAAGACCACTTAATGTATACAGCAATCAAAGGTCGAGCATAAAATTATTCAGGAATCACAACACTTTCAAATAATAAAATATTCATAAACATTAATTCAAAATAATCATTTATAAGAACTTGAAAACATATAAAAAAAATTGTAGTAGTAGAAGGCTTATTTAAATTATATCAATAATCAAATTCTTTAACCAAACAAATTCTTTATTTTTTTGTATAACGTTGGTACATATTATTCAATTTCCTTTTATGTGAAAATGCCCCATCATACATATCATAAACCACAGATTATTCTTGGTATGAAAATGGAAATATTTATTTCAAAGAAAAAATAAAATTATTAAGTATATACATTGGAAGAATAATATATTTTATCCGAACAAGTGCAAAAATGTTGACTCATCACTTTTCTCAGGAAAAAAATGAACACCATATTTCATGAGAATGAGAAACAAAAATTACTTGCTTATCTAAAGAACACTTCTTGAGAAAAATTCCATACATAAATAATAATAAAAATATGTTTTTTAAAAATGTGCATATTATTTAATGTTTAAATAAATTACTCTTTTAAAAAAAATGTCCTGCATGCATTATAAAAATGATTTTTCACTTTGTGAAAATGCAAAAATGTCTTTTAAAATAATTTTCTTACAACATGCATGCCTCACAAATATAATTTTTGCTTACATAAGCCTCAGAATGTTTATATAAAAATGTTTTATAAATAAATCTGTACCATATAAATAACAAAAATTGAAAATTTTGAATATTTTTTATTTAACTCACAACAGTTTTTTTTAAATATCTATGAAAATTTTTTACATTGCATTTGGCAAGAGTAAAGTAAATAACAAGGTCATTTTAGATATTTTTTAAATAATTCATTATTGTACAATGTTTTCCTTCTACATAAGTGAAATAATATTTATTTAAATTAACTTTCTTAGAAAATGACTTAGTAGCAGTTAAAATGTTATAAATGTATGATCAGTAGACATAAAATGTTTATCATATGCTACAAGTTTGAATTGCAATGGTGAACTCCATACTGATTTTCAACAAAATGCAAACTAAATGTGTTTCATTTCCCATGAAAGGTACATCTACCTTCTGTGTTAGAAATTGATTATGTTTTAACCAAAAGTTTAAATTGATTGCAATAACTACCCACAAAAAACTATTTTTCATTTGAGCAGGATTAGTGCATTGTTTGGTATCATTATGGTAAGGAAACTTTTTATTGTATCTGATAATTTTTGAAATTCATTTTTTGAACCCTTTTCCATCTTACTTACCTTGAAACATTTATTTTAAAAAAAGTTGTTTGTGTGTGTTTGATAAGAAAACTAATGAGAAAAACAGTAAAAGAATTGATGCATAATTTCAAAACATATTAAAAAACAAAATTAATGAAACATACTTCATAAATAAATGGTCATCAATTCAAATAAGGATAAATAAATACAAGTATGATCATAAGTATCCTAAAAAGTAACAGACAAAAAAATAAAGTTGCTACAGAATACCACTAAACAATTTGGAATTTAAATTACCTTCATAAAATACTTGAAAATATCTGATGGCAGGAACTCCATCTTTCAGTTACATATTTAAATTATCTTCCCAAATTAAAAATTTATAGGAAAATTATACTTCTAACAATTCTAAGAGTTCCTCTCTTTCAATGGTTTTTATTACTTCTCTTATATCAGGGTGCATAGTGAGAGTTACAAAAAAAAAAAAAAAAAACTTTCCAGCATCATAGAAAAAAAAAAACAATTAAGCATCTTTGTGCATGTACACATATGTAAACCTAATTATTTTCTAATCCTAGGTTATTTTCTGTTTAATTAAAATGCATAAATATCATTGAATTTTTTAAAAATTAATTTTAAATGTGCATTTAAAAATGTTTTCATCTCTTTACTTTTATAATATTTGTTCAATGTCTTCTAATGTAAAACAAATTATGTCTTTATGGTTTTGAGAAAAAAAAAAGAAACGGATAATAAAAATTTTAAAAATAAAATTCATTGGCAAAATTTTAAGTCAACTTTTATATATAAGAAAAAAAGAACTATTTAGAGCGCTATATGTAAAAAAGTTCAAATGTTTTTTGAGTTGCAACACAAGTTCAGCATAATTTGTATTTCTCTCTTTTTGAATAACCATTTCAATATTGTGCCCAATGTTGAAAAAATGAGGGGAAAAAAAGTTTCATTAACCATTATTTTAACATGGGTTAAAACTCTTGTATCTCTTCACTGAATGCTTCCCTTTCATCAGTTTTCTTTTTTGCTATATCTAATAAACAAATATTTATGACAGTTATTGTTTTACCATATTCATCAAATGCAGGAACAAAAGGGAATATCTTATGTTGAAACAAAAAAGAATATCTTCTTTGCACCTCTCAAGAAAATTAAGCACTTTTCAAGACCTTTCTTACAAAATTAAGCACTTTCAAGGTGCTTAAAAAAGTTTTTTTTTTTTAATTTAAGCACCTTTTATGACATTACACAACCTGTATATAATAATTTGGTTTCCATTAAAACAAACACATGCTTTATGAAATGAAACAGGAAGGTAATTAAAATAAATAACCTTTATACAGAGTATCTAAAGAAAAGTGTAAATATGGTATAAGAATATAGGCAGATAATATAACTGTTCCTCAGGCATATATAAATTTAATTATATTTCTTTCTATTTTCAGATTTACATTATCTAAAAAGAAAAATATATACTGTGTATGTTGCACCAGTTTCATTTGCTTAGTAAAAAAGAAAGAAAGAAATCTCTATAATCTTAAATCTGAATCATTTTGAAAATGTTGATAACATAAAGCTATTATCTGAGAGTTCAAAACTGATATTCTTATTATATGCAATTTTAATATTATTCATATTCTAATTAAAATTTTAGAAATTCATGCATAAAATTTCGAAAGTACTATCAAATACTCCTTTCAAGAAAAGAGCAAACAGAGTAATTAACTAAGTTAATTATTTTTTAAGAAGAAAGAAAATAACACGAAGTGTATGCAAGTGTAACATATTAAATCAATAATTTTCAATAATCAATCTTCGTTACATACAATAATAATTAAAAGAATATTGTGAATAGAAGAATTACTTCCTTAGCAGGGAAAGCGATTAGAAAATGTTTACTTCTCCTCACAGACATTTTATTACAAAAGGTAAATTATTTGGTTTAACACAAAGCAACTCCTTTGTAAATAAGTAAAAATTATAAAATATTTTTATCATTATTAACATAATATCACAAGAAACAATATAACAATTTAAAAATTATAGGCAGTTTGATTCCCCCTACCCACTCTTGGTTTTTGTGTCTCATTAAAATGAGCAAACAAACAAAATTATTTTACCTTTACAACAATACAAAATTTATAAGTTTTTATATAAAAATATTAACATTTTCTCTAAGTATTTAATTAATCCAAGGCCTGTTGTCCAAAAAATTAGTTTTTAGGGTGATTAAGCTGCATTTTTTTTCACATTTAATAAATCACTAAATTCTTAAAACAATTCTAAATGTGAAATATATACATCATCTCCCATGAAAATGAACATAAGAAGCAACACAATCTGCTCAGACACATAAAAGGTTCATAAAATGAGTAATTCAATTAAATGCTATAATGTTAAGTAAAATATTATGACATAGCACAACATAAATTTAACTCAAATTGAATTTAAATAATTATAATGAATACTTTATTAATAGTAAGTTATTTTTTCATTAAACATTTTAAAAAAACTTCCATAGTATCAAATGTTTTCAAATTGGAATTTTGAAAAATCCAGATATTAATTTTAATAAGAATAAACATGACTAAAAAAGAGAAAAATGCTTTCATTTAGAGAAAAGAAACTACTTTATATAAATTTAAATAGAATTTCCTTCAACAGTATTTAATTCATTCATTAACTATATCAAAATATCATGAATAGACTTTTTTTTAAAAAATTAATAAAAACAGTTTTTTTACTAGGGCACACAACTGAAAGACTAATTTCAACAGTTATATTTTATTCATGAACAATAACAAAACAAGCTGCATTACTGTATGAATGAGTAGATTCATTTTTCTTATTACAAGAAAGATATTCAAGATTTAAAATACATTTAAGAAATAAAATAAAATAATAATTAAAAAAAGAAGGAAAGGAAAAAAAGAAAAAAAAAGGTCTAATAGTGGTTAGTATATGATCATGCTTGATTTAACAAAAATCTAACAATGATGTAGGAGTTAAAAGAATTATTATATTTGTCACATCAATTAAGCCATATATTAAGAATCAGTTCTTTATTATTCGGAACAGCAATATTTGCCATGTACAAAAGTTCTATTGTAATATTAATTAAAGCGCTTCAGTCCTGGTAATAAAAATAACCAAACAAACATTTTGCTAGGGTTCCACATCTCTAATTATACATCAGCAATGGGAAAGTTTAGAAAAAGATGTTCCAATTTTAAAGAAATAAATAAAATGATACAAAATATAGGGAATAAAAGCACAATTACCAGTCTTATAGTTTATTCCATAGGAATTAAACGAAAGTATTTATAATGTCAGATAATTTATGCTATCCAAAATTACTACGTTTATTTACTTATGCGATTTTTAACTTGAACGTAAACAGCACGGAATCAGTCCATTAACCAGAACGATATAAAAAAAAAATCGACTTCTATATTCAGCTTTTTGGGTCCAATCATATGCTTCTTTTGCCCAATGCTTAAATGTTTGTGATTGGTTAAAGGTTCTAACATTAGTTCATGCATTGCATAGTGATTTCTTCTCAAGTTTACTAAATAAATTAGAGATGGAAGAAAACAAAACTCACATTTTTAAAAACTTTTACACCTTTTTAATTGTTTTCTGAGTGTCTTAATTTTCAATTCATGAAATAACCTCTAATGCTGAATAATATTTTAAAATTTCAATAACGTATTGTATGAGATGGAGTTAAAACTTGAAAGGGGATTTTAATGGCATAAAGGCCAACCCTGACCATGTTGCGATTTAAGTTTGAAACAGACAAATGCGGTGAACGTAAGATTTGTTATGTTATCATCATGTTAGTAAGATTTTGAAGGGAAATACGTTTCTGATTACGAAGTTACGATATGATTTGCATATCTTATAACTGTACTTCATTAAACAGTTTTATTTTTGGATTGCAATCCTCGATCATTTTATATATTCTGTAATTATTTCGATAAAAATATATAAGGAACCTGTTCTGTTATATTCGTCATGATAGTGAGTGCTTTAAATAAAAAAGGGAAGAAGAAGTTACCCTCTGAAAGCATCTGGATCTGTCAAATCTGGTGGTACTTGCACTGTAATCATTAAAACTTTAACGCAATCTGTTATCGGTATTCCAGATATAAAATATTGTATGAATCATGTTGGATTTGAATTAGAGACTGGGCGACTATACATGACAAAGGAAGAACGTGCAGATCTTGTGACAAGTCATCTCGGAACACCTATAACAACGAAGATAGATCTATAAAAAAAGAAGAAAAATAAGAACTTTTCTCCAACACATAGCAATTTCAAAATCAAAAAGATTAACAACATAACTAAAATTTAAAATACAACTTTTTTACACAAAAGTAATCTTACATCCATTCGTTTCCTAACTATATGGGGATTATAAAAAACTGAGAAATGACAGGGACATCCAATACTCGATTATAAAACAGTAGAAGAGATCGAACAAGTTTATTTGGAAGCAATCCAATAAACAGGATCTTACAAAAATAAAGCTCTGTCTCTATCTCTCTTTACGAAGTCCACAACTCTAAAGTAGCACAAAGCAATAGCACTTGTATCAATCAACAAGACATATCCAATTAATCGCAATAATACAGCGCATTCAGTCGCTAGTTCAGCTGCTTACTTGTTGTCCAAATCTCCTCCTTCTCTGTGCCACTCCCCTTGGTTCAAGTTCAATGATTCTATTGTCGGAGCACCCGTCTTTTTGACAAAAGACTATCTCCTTAATGAAGTGACTGTTTAATACTTGGTTTTTGATATACTGCCATTATCTGTATAATTTAATGGGTGAAAGTTGGTGGAAAAACTTTTACAGAAGAGTTAGTGAAGCTAGGTTACTGATTGGTCGGTTGGACTGCGAGGACTTTAGTTAGAGGAGAATGTTTTTTGGACATTTAATTTTTGGATCGGATTTGTACCTTGGGATGTTGTTAATTGCTTTATTATCAATATTATCAAGATTTTGGAAAAATTTTGTGGCTAACATACGAACAAATTTTTTAAGAAATGGGTAGTTAAGAGCTTTCTGGATTTCGCTGTTGGAGAGGTACCTGGAAGCTTTGCAGATGTGCTTGATAACTTGGTTCTGTTGTTGCTCTATGATTTTAAAATTACTTTTTGCTGCATATCCCCACGCGGGGCATGCATATGTCAATACTGGACGCAAATAGGCTGTGTAAGTAAGTAATTTATTTTCCCTAAGCATTTTTGAGTTCCTTGAGATTAGGGGGAAGAATTTTCTAGTTAGCTCTCGGAACTTATTTTTTATGTTAATGAAGTGGGGCCTCCAAGTGAGTTTCCTATCCAACATAACACCTAGGTATTTGCAGCTCTGAGACCAGGGGATGTATTTATTATTGTGTTTTAGCTGTGGGTGGTTAATAACTTTAGGAGATTTGTAAAACATGATTGCTTCGGTTTTATCAACGTTGATGGCAATTTTCCATTTTTTAAACCATTCCTCGATTTTTTGTAAGTGTCGATTGAGTGCGATTTGGATGTAGTTTACATTTTTGTTTTTTGCTAGAATCGCGGTGTCGTCAGCGAAAATACATAGTAAGGTATTGTTTAGGTAGATCATTTATAAATATAGAGAAAAGGATTGGACCGATTTTGGATCCTTGAGCAACACCTGCATGGATTGTTTTTTCAGATGATAGTTCATTCTTGACCCTGACCCTGTACCTGCGGTTATTAAGATATGAGGAAATTATTTGAATAAGGTAATTGGGGACGTTGTAATTAATAAGTTTGTAAATGAGTCCCTTTTGCCATACACGGTCAAACGCCTTCTGAACATCAAGAAATACTGCTGCAGCTTTTTGCTTATTTAGAAACGCGTCCTCAATGTATTCGGTGACCCTGTACAATTGATGTGTAGTAGAAAGTTTTTTCCTGAATCCAAATTGTTCAGGAATCAGAATATTATTTTCTTCCAAATAATTATTCAGCCTGTGTAGAATGATTTGCTCAGATAGCTTGATAATGAATGGGAGGAGTGAGATTGGTCTGTAGTTGACAGGGTTGGTTGGGTCTTTGCTGGGTTTATGGATTGGTACTATAGTGGTAATTCTCCATCTATCAGGGAAGTGACCATAAAGCAATATTTTATAAAAGAGAATAGTAAGTTCGAATATGATGTTATCTGGGAGGTTCTTGAGCCTTTTATTGTTGATACCGTCAATCCCTGGTGATTTATTTGGTTTCAGTTTTTTGATCGCGTTTTTAATTTCGCTCGGAAGGGGAGGGTCTTTCATTTCAGAGAAAAGTTTTTTATTAAATTTGAATTCATTGACAGTGTTGCAGACTAATTTTTCGTTATCGGGGTCAAAAATTTCATTATTTTGGAATTGGTTTTCCAGGCTGACCGCGATGCACTCAGCCTTTTCATTGTCAGACAGAGCGATTGTATTCGTTCCAGTGAGTTGTGGAATATTTTTGGATTTCTTTTTAAAGGGTTTGACCAGTTCCCAGATCGTGCCATCTTCAACATGGGCATTGCTAATTTTGTCAACAAAGGAGTTTTATTCGATTAATTGGTTGAGCTTTTTAATTTGGAAGTTAAGGTTATTGTTAATTTTCTTGAAAGCGGGGTCTCTTGTTTTTTGACACATTTTTCTGGCGTAGTACCGTTCCTAATTTAGTTTTTTAATTCGTGGGTCAAAGAATGGCTTGTTATTTTGGATGGCGTTAGATGCTGCGATCTTGCTTTGGGTTAACACATTTTCTAAATTGACCACGGCCTCTTCAATGTCAGTTTCAGATCCGATATTAATAAAGTTAAGATTGTCAATTTTAGATAGGTTCTGTCTGTACAAGTTCCAATTTGTTTTGAGTTTGGCCTGAGTATCTGGCAGGGTGTATGCAAAGAAAAAATTTAATTGAACCGGATTATGATCGGAACTTAATTCAGGAATAGAAGTTATTTCATATGGGTAAATAAAGTCTTTGACTAATACAAGATCGATAGTACTATAAGAATAAGGCCCATATCTTGTGGGAGTATTTGGTGCAATTATGTCCATACCTGCGTTATTGCAAAAATTATAGAGAGCATTTCCCCTGGATGTGTTATATTTACATCCCCATGAACCATGATGAGCGTTAAAATCACCTGCAATAATCTGGTTTGGGCTTATTTGTACGAGATTCTCAATGCCAAATGTAAACAAATTAGGATCCGATGCTTGAGGAATGTACACAGAAGTTAGGGTAACTAGGTCTTGATTTTTGAGTTTAATAACAACGACATTTGCCTCGACATAGTGTAAAGTAGGGGGAATGAGTTCGTAGTGAGGAATGTGACTTTTAATAAAAATGGCAGTTCCTCCCGTAGGGTTTGCATTTGGATTTTGGTTAACGCGATAGCTGTAGTATCCAGTGTAGTTCGCAATGAAAACTTTTTTATTTGGTCTCAGGTGCGTTTCTTGCATTAAGATGACATCGGGGTTACACTTATTTACAAACAATCTGAATTCGTTTATTTTATTCTTGATCCCGTTTGCGTTCCAGTACACAATGCTAAGCTGATTACAGGTGAATTAACGGCCTATTGGATTGTTGACATTACTATCCATAGCCATAACAAGTAATTGCATTTTATCTTCAATGGTGTTTGCATATTTAAGTTGTTTAAGGGCGGTAAAAAGGTTAGGATAATCCTTAAGTAATTTTTTCAGTTCGTTAGTGGCCTCAACCATGTCTCTGAATAAATTGCTACCTGTATTAGCAGGTTCTGTAGGTATGTTTAGATTACTGTTATTGTCGCGTAGTGGCGCCGTCTGCTGTACTTTATTGTAATTAAAGAGATCCGCGTACGTTTTGTTCGATTGTGTTATATTTATCTCGGGATTAAAGGTGCGATTGTTACGCTGATAGTAGTTATCTCTTATTGTGATGTTGTTAGTTATTTTAGGGAATGCTTCGCATCCTCTATATGAGGCGACGTGGCCGACTTTTTCGCAATTAATGCAGTATGGTTCAGGGATCTTCTCTTTAATAGTGCATTGATTAGTTATGTGATTTTTATTGCACTTAAAGCACCTAGGTGTTATTTCACAGCAATTTGCTGTGTGGTGAAAAAAGTTACACCGATAGCATTGTTGGGTAGTTTTCCTACCCCTGAATGGTTCAACATTTATTCTTAAATAGTTTATGTGGTCTAATGAGAAGATTTTTTCTGACTCACTACATCTTTTTAATTCAATCAAATAGAATGGTAGTGGTCTCCTAGTTCTGTTTTGTGTCAATTGAGTAACCTTGGTTACTTGCAGTTTATGATCGTTAATTAATGTGTATTTCAGTTCATCGGTGTTATGGTCATGCGGAAGTCCCTTGATTACCACCTTTAGAGGTCTTTCCTCCCTGGGCTTGATTATGTAAAAATCATAACCCTGCTCTTTACAGAATTTGGTTATATTTCTGTGATGCTCATAATCTTTGGGGAAAATTTTTACGTAACCACTGGCTAGTTTATTATCAGTGGGACCACAGACTTTCCTTATTTGTATTAGTATATCAGCGTATTCAGGGCAATATTTGAGCATAATGGGTGGCATGCGCTTAGTTTGAACAGTTACTTCATTATCGGTTTGGGTTTCAGGTTGATTTTCAAGGGGGGAGAATTTATTACTCATCTCGATAGATTTTGCAGAGGAGTTAGGATTGTTAATCAATTGTTTAGCCGATTTACGTTTAGGAGAACGAATGAATTTGTTATCATCTTTTCTAGAATTTTTAGAACAGTCACAACATGTAGGGAGAGAAGTCAACTCACCAGCGAGTGCCCCTAACTTTTCTTGCAACATCTGGTATTTATTGGTGGTGTCTATATATTCAGGATCTAAGATGTTGAACCCTGCTCTGTGCCACACATCCAATGAGTGTGTGATGCCTTCGTCTTGGATTTGATAGTAATCCATTTGTTGCTCTATGAAGGCTCGTTTATTGCAATAGCATTGCGAGCTGTTATCATCGTCCATAACACTATCATCATCAGCGCGAATGCGCTTCGCCTTTTCCTCCTCCGAATCGCTTCCGTTCATGACGGAAGCTAGCAAGAGCAATTTTTCTGCCACTCCCCTTGGTCTTGAGTGCTTGCTTTTTATAGTCTCTCCACAGGAAGTGATGTAAACCAAGTTTTCTGGCAAAAACTAGTCTCAGTTGACAAGATTTGGATACTTTTATATCTAAATTATATAAGAAATATCATTGGCCTTCAGAGGGTTTCCGAGAATGGGAAATAGGGATTTTAGAAAAAAGTAAAGCAAAGTATAATGCGGGTAACTTCGGAACTAAAGAAAGAGAAATTTATTTAAACAAATCATTGAAAAAGAAAATTTAAAAAATTAAAAGAGAGGTTTATTATTACAGTAATAAATAAATCAGCAAATAATTTCTGCCTACTAAGTAAATATTATTATAAATTGCTAATTAATTGCTAATTAAAGAATATAACTCTAATTTGACTTACAACTTAGTTAATATCGGGAAAAAGGAACTGGATAAAAGGATGCTAACTTTCCCCAAAAAAATTAAATTAAAACGTGCTCTTTAAATTACCCCTATTTGTTCCCTACAGTAAAATTTCGTACAAATCTAATAAAATTGAAATTCGTAACTTGTAGTACAAGCAGTTATAATTACAACACGGGGAAACATTTCTTTAAATACCTGAAAACTATTCTAAATAAAATTTAAAATGAGGATAACTTTGTAATTAATAAAAAAAAATGTTGTGGAATTTCTAAAAAGCAACAACATTTATAAAATTAATACTTGACTTTGAAAATTTATACACCAACCAGCTCCATGAAAAATTAATAAATGTCTGTACTCTCATATATGACGAATATTTAAATGAATATCATTAATAAAAATAACTGGCTGGTTTTATGGGATTTTAATATTACCGAAAATTATGTTTTCAATGGTATTAATTTGTATAAGCAAGTTAAGAGCATTCCAATTGGTACAGCTTTCTCAAGTGCTTTAGCTATTTTCCTGCATTGTTACATTAAAAATAATTTAATAAATAGTTGGAGGTTTATTGATGATTTAATTTTGATTAACTTAGAAAATACCAATATTGTTACAATTTGCTATCCTAAAGAATTAATTTTAACAGAAACAAAAACATTCTTGAAGTTACTTATCTGGATTTAAGAATTGAAATTGCTAATGATAAAATAATAGTTCGTATTTATGATGAAAGTGACAAGTTCCGCTTTAACCCATTTATGCCTACTGTTCCATTTTTGGAACATCCCTCACATAAAAGTTATTTTTATTATATTTTTTAAACTAACATATAGAAATTTCATACAAAAATTTCAATTTTTTAATCTTAGGCATAAATGGGTTTAAATCAGAGGTGTCCAAACTACGGCCCGCGGGCCAAACCCGGCCCGCCAAGTGATTTTATCCGGCCCGCGGAGGGTTTTAAAACATAATGATTTTTTCGCCCAAACCTTTTCATTTTCATAAAGGTATATCCAAAAACTACGTGGCAACAAAACGGAGTTGTTGTACTTGACCAAACACAAATGTCTATCGCGCTGTTAAGTTATAAGACTAAATAAAAAAATATATTTCGGTAACTCAAACATAAAAGAAATTTTATACGCATGTGAATTTTGACGATAAGCAGAGTCTTATTGTTTTGTTGTAAATAAAGCATCAGTAATTTTGAGTAGTTCGCTTAAAGAAGCACTTAAGTATAAATAAACAAATATCGGTTTGATTTCGATAACGTTTTCATAGAATTATTGCACGCGCACAGTAGCGGACCTAGAACTTTTGCCGCCCCGGGCGGTCCCGTTGCTGCTGCGTATAGCCAGGCGCTCGTCGCCCGTCGGTGCAGAGTGAGAAGTATAGAAAATTCCGCCAACGATATGTGCAGCCCGGTGCGGAATGGTACCATTGCGCTCGTATGCCGCCGTATTATCGCCACAATATGATTATTCTTTGCACTCGCATGTCACCGTATAGACGGCATATGAGTAGAAAGGGTCAATTTATTTCAATTTATATAAAATAATTATATAATTATACTTTGTTTGTTTAGTATTTTGTATTTTCAAGTTACAATAAAATAGTATTAATTAATAGTATTTAATGCTACTTTACTCATAATGATATTTTTCAATTTGTATATACATGTGTCCCGTATAACATGGATCTAATTTCGATCCGGCCCGTGCAGCGAAAAGTTGGGACACCTCTGGTTTAAATAATTAATCTCTGTAATTATCACTCTATAATCTTAATTCTAAAATTCCAAGAATTTAATTTCCTCTTTTAATTTTAATGAAATTAAAACAATTTACGATAACAAAATTTCATATATAAGGGCATTTTATTAAAAATTTAGACAATAATGATTTTCCCCCAAACTACTGCGATATTAATATTTTAATTAAAAAAAGAAATGATGAAATATTAATTTTCAACTTAAAAATAATATTGATTTACGCTTACTAGATCAATAGATGGCGCTAAGAACCTCCGTTTGTCTTTTTTTCTCTACTTGACACAGTATTCAAAATCAAATAGTTGATGGAATGTTATGGTTGAGATTTCTTCGCCTGTTGCTGGTATGCTCTTTCCTTTTTGTTTTCTTAATTATTGGATTGAATATTTATATTGGTTAAATATTCTTATGAAGTTTTATTTTATATGTATATATTTTAGCTTTATTTGGCGATGTTCTTAATGCTACTTTGTTTTGTGTCTTTGCTGTTAAATTGGAGAATCTCTTCGGCCTTAATTTTCGGGGAATTTTTTGGTTACGAGGGGTCAATACTATTGGACATTGTCCGATTCCTCACAGAAAAAATCTCTTATTTTGAATTCTTGCCTGAGGGTGACCCTTGAAAAAGTCTTCAGGTCGGATTCTTTTTTTTATTTGATATAATTTTGATTATTTTGTATTCCTTTTTGCTTGGCTTATATTGCTAATTTTTAGATACATCTGTATTTTAATTGTAGCTGCATAAGCGCCCACTTAATACAATGATGCTTTTTTAAAATTTTAATCTTGTTTACATACGAAATAATTTTTAGTTTCGATTCCAATTTTCAGTTTCATTTCCTTAATTAGTTTAGTTTATCAAATTACTTTAATTTAGATTTGTTTCATAGTCTTTATTTCATTTAGCTTTATTTTTTTGTTTACTTTTTCTAGTTTAATTCCGAATTAATTTTTAAAAAAGTTTTTGATGATTCTAGAAATTGCTGTTAATTATTTTATGCTTTTATGGTTGATTACTTTTTCACCTTACATACCTATAAGATGCTCCTAGGGGATTATTTCCTGTAATAGTACGGCTTCTTTGTTGGACTAAAAATGGAAAATTTATTGATTAGAAAGGGCATAAAACTTTTCTAGGATATGCGTCTTCATGTTCATTTGTAGGTTACCCATGTTACCTGGAAACACTAGATTTTATCAACTTTTTTCTAGTTTCCAAAATTTAACGGATACTTTTTTAAATGCCATGTTAAAGCCCTCACGGTATTAAACTTAATATCTTACAAAAGCACAGCCTTTTTGTGTGTGTGTGTGTGCACCAGAGGAATTATTCTCAAAAAGCTTGAAGTTGTGTAAAATGAGTTTAAAAATTTATTTGCTTTAAGTATCTGTCCAGAACTAACCATCTGGGGGTGGTGTGGTGAGGGAGTGTGGAGGATGCAATGCACCAAGGCCCCGCGATTGAGAGAGGGCTCAACATGATGAAGAACTATGATAAATATCTGAATAATAATAGCTGTATGAAAAGAAAAGAAGAAATTTAACGGAAAGAATCGACGTGTGTGGAAATATGCAAAATTTGTAGATTTATTATACTCTGGTGCAAGAGTGTAACGTATTATAAACGTAATGGTGATTCAAAGTGAGTAATGGACTGTTTTTTTTTTTTTTTTTGCTTAGCTTTTTTATTTGAAAATATATACTCCCTCCCTTTTGCGGTGAGTAGTTCGTAAAATACATGGCTGATTGCAGTATTACATTGCGGCGGGCTTTGTTAAGCCTTACAACTGAAATTCGTTTACAGCTTCTGCAGGTGGTTGGAGCCAATTCGGGCCAACATTCTAATGAACCCCTGAAAGGCTCAACAAGAAGGGCGGGTAAATGAGATTGCCGTAATTTTAAGAACGCCAGGTTTGGCGCTAAGCTACATTCGCTTGGACATATTACGGTTGAAATGAAAAGGTGCGAAAAGTCGTAATAGCGTAACCGTTTCACAACACGCTATGGGAGAAAGTAGCGAGATATCAAAGGACGCGACTGGAGTCTGCTTAGATCAAGCATACGCGGGAAAGCGTATAAGCATTATTTAAGAGCGTTGTTCAATTTACATGACAGTACTGTCATACCGTTAGGAGAAAAACCTTATTAACCCCAAAAGTAGGGGTCAGTCGGCTTGAAAACGGGGTATTCTATTACATTTTAGGGGTCAAGGAAAGGGCAGTATTTCTGTTGGCGCCAAAAGAACCGGTTAGAAGCATCATTATAACTAGAAGAATCACTGGTTAGTAGTCTCATTTTGCTTTGTATTTCGGGCAATAATGACTTCAAAAAAGTACAAATGATTGCTATTTAATTTTTAAAATATTATAAATATATGACAGTGTTAATTTGTTTGATCAACAAAGTTATATCAGGATTTTTGAGTAAAATTATATCACTTACATATTCAGTTAGTATTAGATGCCAGCTAAATAATTTTGAGTAATGTGTCAATTTTTGAAAATTCTTTGGAAACATCTATTCTTTAATAATTTGTGGATATTACATTAAAAGTAATATATCTGTAAGAAGTGCTATGGAGAATTGGGTAACCAATTATGGGGTGTATGAGTTATTCCGAAGATTCCGACAATATTCGAAGATTCGCTATTTCTTAAAAGAATATGAAAGGAATAAATATCTTAAATTTTGCCTATTTATTTATTGATTTATATTTTAATTTTTTGCTGAATTTCGTGTTTTTAATTTTTATTTATATCAAACAGTGACAGATTTATTATGAATTAAACAGTTCCAAATTAACTTTTTTTTTTCTGATTCTAAGCTTATTATTTGAAATTATAGTTTTCATCTTATTCAAAACTAATAAATTCTAGTTTAAAACAGGGGGAGGGTTAGTCTCAAAAAGCAAGCTTTCCGCTCTTAAAAATCCATGAATCTTCTAGAAAATATCAAAATATTTTATTATTACTCAATGGTTTTTATTTAATTTACAGCAGCCTTAGGTCCTAAAAAAATCTATACAAAAGCAATTGAATAAATATCGCTAAAGGTTTTCTGATGCATTATTTAAAAGCTTAAATAACATGAAATTTCTAAGTTTATCAATAATTTATTTTTATTTTTCCCATAAATACATATGTATAACACAGGCGAAAAGAATGTCTAGCCTAATGAAGCTCGCTTAGTTAGCCAAATGTTGTGGTCTTCTTTAATGCCTACTTCCATACTCACTTAGACTCGTCTACTTACGGCAACTACTACTACTTACTTACTTCAGGGATTTTTTTTTTCGTGACGGTAGGACAGTACATGTAAAGACAGGATGGAAAAGGATAAAACGCAAAACTTGTGAAGTAGGAGCAGCTCGACCATCCGCCCAACAGCAAGGACTTGTCGTCCTGTGATTTTCATGTGATTGGTTCCATGAAAAAACATCTGAAAGAGAAACGCTTCAAGTAGAAAGGCAAACTCAAGGATGCTGTGAAGGACTGGGTTTCTTCAAGGCTACAGAGATCCTGGGAACAAAAAATCCTTCGGCTCGTTAATCAATGGGATCCTTATACTCAAACCTATGAAGTATACTTTGAATAAAGTCTTTATTTATATCCACAATGTTGTTTCGTAGCTTTTCATTTGAACCCTCCTAGTGTTGTGAAAAAAAATGTGTTTATGTTGCTTATTTTCTGCATCTACAAAAATATGGGAAATTCTACCAAAACATTTAAATATTACTCTTAAAACATTGTGCGATACACTTTGGGAAGCCAAAATAGAATCAGTAAAGCAGTGTATACATAGTTTGAAAAAATTTTAGTTATTGACAAGAATTTATGAAGAGAAGAATTTATTGACACAACTAACAATAGCACACAGATATTTGAGGCAATTAGTGTATTAAATTCAATACAAGAAATGTCATTTATTTCATTTTTAATAGTATGGTATACAATGTTGCCCAAAATTAACACTATAATAAATTATTTCAAACAAAAACAGTTGTCCTTGATCAGATGAATTAAAACTGAAATTTAAATTTAAGAATAAAATTTAACACATTTTCAGACGAAGTAGAAGGGATATGATTCAATTTGAATATTCAGCATATTTCCTTAAAAAACGAATCCGAAAAAGAAAAAAAGATTATTTTCCGAAATAACAGAAGATGATAATGTTATTATACAAATAGAAAACAGATTTAAAAGTATGTCAAATTAACCACTGATATAAAAACTTTGGAAAAACATGAATTAGAAATGTGGTGTCCGGAACCTCATCCTCATCCATTGGAGCCTGATGGCGCAGCTTGCGTCATCACTCAACAGCCAATACGATGCCATCTCATTCCAGAAGTTAATAGCGACAGAATGATCATGCGATGCTAAAGCATTATTCTAGAAATTTTAAAACAAACTTTAAAGGATTGTCGAGTTTTTGCAGAGAAATCTGTGTATAATGTAATCTTAATGCAAATAGCAATCAGTTTTATTTTAATGCAAATAGCAATCAAGTTCGATAACATTGTATGATCGTTCTCTCACTATCCGCTTCTTGTCATTCTCGTCAATAGAACTCTGTTTCAGCCATGTAATAGCGTTCGTCGATGCAAAACATCCAAGCCGTTCGTTAAGTTCATTAAATTTATTTGTTATCTAATAGTGTGTGATCAGAGTTGGTCTTCTCTATGAAGGGGCCCGAGTGCAAGAAGCCATTTGGGGCCCTAAATATTTGTGTTTAAAAAAAATGCTAATACTCAACTATGTTTTTGCTAATACTTCAATTACTTCAGAAAGATAACAATTTTTTGAAAATTCTTTTCGAAACCTAATATAGCAAGTGCATTTATGCGTTCTGAACACATACTTAACCGAAAACAATTCTTAATTTTAATTTACTGACAGAGCGCTCAACACTTGCTGTAGTAACTGCAACGGAAGGAAAAATTTTAGCACAGTTAATACATTTAGAAATAACTCATTACAATTATTATTTAGTATTTTCTTTTTTTACACTCTGGGGAATATTTCCTAGGCATGGACATGATTATATCTAGCAGTATTAAACAGTTTATAGAATGAATTATCATATTATTATATCCTGTACTATAAGATAAACGACTGTAAATCTACTTACTTATTTTGCATACTTGCCCAAGACTATAACATATACTATGAGCTTCATATATATCCATGTCCGCCGACTGCTAAATTTAAATTTCTTCCTTGGTTCTTTTCATTCCGGTCATGGTCGGCAAAGCAGTAATGCAATGTGCATTGCTAGGAATTGATCGTTTAATTTATCTTCATTTTGCATTTTGTTTCAGCAACTTAATATAAACAATCATACATGGATGCCCGCATTAAAAATATTACACTAGATCCAGAAAAAAGTTTATAGCTGATGATTTACAAGTCCATTTGAACATAGCCTCAGCACCCAGAAGTCTCGGCGTTCTGTCTAAACATGTCTGAAGGGGATTTCCTTATTCATAAATCAACTCTCCTCCCCTCTTTTTGATGGTAACATCACAATAATTGACTAATAACGACGTCAGTCGATTCTCAGCCAGTTATATGGAATCAAGTTTGCATACTCTCAGTAAGTGTAAAAGCTATTTTTGTCCAGAGCACTATTTTAATTCTTAATCACGGTGGGACCCCCTTCAGTTGCGTGGCTCAGAGCCATAGCACCCACCGCACCCTTCAGATGGCCGACCAATGTGTGATTCTTTTAATATGGCCAATCTCAAAGTCTTTATCTCAATCGGGCTTTCCCCTAGGGCCCGTGAGAGATATTTGATTTAATACGGTTAGTAGAGGCTTGTTTTTCAGAATCAGAATTAACATGTCTCTGCAGAAATATACTCTAAAGTTTTATAATTGGATGTAGACGAAAAAAAAATGGCGAGGAAATCGGTTTGCTACAAGATTTGATTTAGAATGGAAAGGATGTAAATTACGCAGAAGACATATTGCAATACATACTAAATAGTAATTATAAAGAGTTATTTTTTAATTATTAATCGCGTTTAAACTTTTTTTACTTAGTCAATTACTACAGTTGCTGAAAGCTCTTTTAGCACATGAAAATTAACAAAGAATCATCTCTGGCCAGGTATATGTTCAGAACGCTTAAATGCACTTGTTATACTAAAGGCCTTATCACACGGTGAAATTTCCTCAGCACTTTTCCGTTTCTACCCTCAAAAACCGGTCAAGCAAGTTTCATAATCGACAACTTTTTCTAACCAGCTAGAAAATGCCCTCGGAAATATTGCCCGCAAACGAAATTCAACCAATCATGTGAAACTTTGAAGTGACGTCAAGATGACGTCATTTTCATTGTCGTTAGCTGACGGAAAGTGCCGACGATACTTACCGTGTGATAAGTTCTTAAACCATCAATAATATATATATATATATATATATATATATATATAATTTAGGCCTGAATTCGTTTTTTGCATCTTTTGTAAGCAAAGCTGGCCTTGGAAGATAGCTCTTTATTCTACTTTCTACTTCACACTCGAACTAAATATGATAGTTAATTGTGAAATACTGTTGGAAGTTCACGTTTTAGAGACAATGAAATTCTCCATTCTTTTAGAATATTTAAGCGCTTTGTGTATTCAAAATTATTATCGACTTTTAATATTTTTTTTTCTTCTTTTGTTACTTAAGTATTTGCCAGCCACAACATTTCTTAATCATACAGAACAGGAGATATCAGTATGAATTTTTTCCTACCTCTCTAATATACAGGTCATACTGAATTAAAGTTAATTTATTATGAGCTATGATATAACTGCAACTACTCATGTTTGCATTTCTAAAAATTATTAAGCTTTTTTGCAAAGACCGAAGAGCCATTACATTATGACCACCCTCCATCTATGAGAATGGGCTCGTCCAGGAGCAGAACCACTGCGCGTGCATGGTTGATATTGGAGTATATAAAATGGGAATGCAGTGTCTTTCTAAACATAGTGCGATTAGCCACATAATGGGAAAAGCAGCGGATTTGTCAGACTTTGATAAAGGTCAAATCGTTATGGCTCGGCGACTTGGAACATCAATATCAGAAACGGCGTGTTTAGTGGGCTGTTCACGTGCAGTTGTTGAGAGCACATATCAAAGATGGTGCAGGGATGGTGAAACGGCAAGTCGCCGGCCAAAAGTGCGTCGTCCACGCCGCATTGATTCCAGAGGAGAGTGGAGATTGCTATGCACTGTTCGCCGTGACCGAAGGGCTACAACAGCCGAAATCACCACCAGCTACAACAGTGGTGACCGAGGCAGTGTTTCTCAACACACTGTGCAGCGTACATTGCTGCGTATGGGCATACGCTGCCGGAGGCCGAAGCATGCTCCTGCACTAACGGAATGTCATCGCCAAATGCGTCTGCTATGGGCCAAGAAACATCGGGATTGGACACCAGAGGAATGGAAGAAGGTTGCATGGTCCGACGAATCACGTTTTCTGGCCCATCACCTCGACGGGCATGTGAGAATACGCCGATTTCCAAATGAATCCCTTGCTCCCGGATGCACAGTTGGACGGAGACAAGCCGGTGGTGGGGGTATTATGGTGTGGGCACTGTTTTCATGGAGCATAATAGGACCCATAATCCCCATAGAACAATCCTTGACGTCTGGAAGGCACATGAACATGGTTGCAGACCAGGTTCACTCATTCATGGGAACAGTGTTTCCGGCGGAGGATGGCGTGTACCAAAAGGAGAACGCACCATGTAATAAAAGTCGAATCATCATGGATTGGTTCGAGGAACATTCCAGTGACTTTCAAGTCATGTCTTTGCCCCCCAAACTCACCTGACATTAATCCAATAGAGAATTTGTGGTCCTACTTGGAAAACCAAATTCGTGCTGTCACGCCACATCCTCGCAATGTGATGGAATTGCAGGACCAGTTGGTGAGCGCTTGGTACCAGATACCTCAGACTACCTATCAGCACCTTGTGGAATCAATGTCACGGCAAGTACTAGCAGTTTTGAGGGCTAAAGGTGGCCCTACATGTTATTAGCAGGGTGGTCATAATGTAATGGCTCTTCGGTGTATAAAATACGTTCAGCAGAAAAGCCTTTTTAGTTACAAAAATTACCATCAAGAGACATTTTAGGGCACATAATATATGCACATAATAAAAATCACTTTTCGAGGTTTCAATAAAAAAGTTATAAAACAAAAAGAGCAGTGTATATTTTATCATTTCTGTGCATTTTTCAAATAAAACAAGCAATTTACAAAATCTCTCTTTGTCAGGTTTTCTTTTCCTTTTTTTTATTTATCACGGCAGAAGCCTGGAGCTGCTTTTAAACTTGGTATACATTTGCAGAAGAGCAGTAATTTCAACGTATAAAGGAAACCGACTTTTAAAAAAACCGGGAGAACTGAATCTTGGAGCAGGAAAGGGTAATGAAGATGTCTTAATGGCGAAGCATTCTCCAAGTTACATCAGAATCAGATCTTCCGATCTGATTCTGTTGATCGGAAGATTTGATTCTGTTGTAACCGTACTTTTCGTTACGGTCTTTGGTACATTAAGGAATATTATGCTAGCTAATTGACGCGCTTTGAATTTTTCTATTGACTATATTATTCGTCTATTTGGACTGAAATTCTTTGAATAGATGAAGAAATAATTCAGTGAAGCCATTAAATGTGACAATAAATTCACACAACAGGGACGAAGAGAAAAAAATCCTTATTCGATTGCATTCTAGGGTGCATTCATCAAAGAATTATAATCTGGGTATTTTTGTTAGGCGGTTCAAAGTTACATTTTCTATCTAGTAACTTGTTGTCTGGTACTAGTAACGAGGTAGAAAATGTGTCCGTGAACCGTATACAGAAAATGCACAGACAATAATACATATCCGCTTTCTTTGAAATATTAATCTAGAGAAGCCAAGTGGCATATCCACTGCTGGACAACGTTATGCATCATCCTATGTCTCCAAGTGGGAAGACCCACTTTCATAGAAAACGAAGCTTCCAAATTTTTGGTTAAAAAAAAAGTTTGAAGGCAATTAATAGAGCAACGTAGTATTATTTTCCTGGAAAATAGAATAAATATGGATACAGTATAAGAATCATTTTGACTTTTACTTTTTTATGGCTATTTAATAAAAGTGGTTGATTGCAATAACTACAGACTCAAGGTCTGTATTTCTAAAAAAAAAAATATCCGAAACATTTCTCAGAATTACTGTTGAATACTGTTTGTATTGACACTTCTGATGATGTGACACTTCTGAATTCAATGTATAGTGTCGCCCCCTACATCCTGTT
>JAPMOQ010033453.1:195386-224246 GCA_026543055.1 Argiope trifasciata
GTGACACTTCTGAATTCAATGTATAGTGTCGCCCCCTACATCCTGTTCGAAAGTAGGTCACTTTACCAGTCCTACTCATACGGAGTAGACGTTCTCTAGCGTTACTTGTAACTGTTGATACTTAAAATGTTAATCGTAATAAATTTATTTTTATAATTAATATGGATTAAGTCTATTATTCTTGACTAGTTCACTATCGACGAATTACTTCTTGGCATACCGCCATAACAAATACAGTAAAAGCTCCTTATTCAAGCTTCCTTCATTCGCGTTTTCACTATTCGGATTAAAAAATTTTCGCGGATTTAAAAAATGCGATCCAATTTCTATATTCACGGCTAAAAATTTCTTTATTCGCTGATCTAATAAGTACATACATAATAATAAAAAGATTCCAAGGTGTCCAACACAATATCCTTTGTAAATGCGGTCAAATGGACTAATAAAAGGAATAAAATAGATATTATAACTTTGTCTAAAGTATGTTGTTAAATGCAAACTGCCAACATAACCTAAATTGCAAATGGAATAGGACGAGGAGAGTTCCAACAGATAGAATCTAGTGACATTCAGAAATTGCTTGTTTAGTTTAGTTTAGTTATATTAACGTCCCGTTTTAAAACAACACGAGGGCTATTTTGGGACGGACCTCGTAATTTTGAACCACGGTCAGATGACGAGGACGGCACCTGGACTGGCACCCCCCTCTCCACACCACGCCACACCAGCGGGAGGACATTTGGCCTGACAGATTTAACGTGCAACAGACCCCCTCACACGACGGATCTTCGGTGGAATAGAGTCTCGAACCTGAAACCCTTCGGTTCCGAAGCCGAGACTTTACCACCAGGCCACCGCGACCCCAGAAATTGCATGAATAAAAATAAAGATTTGACTGAAACCGACTTGGAGGAAATGTTAAATTCATAGACCATGGAAAAAGAGGCTTCAACAAGCACTGGAAACGCGCCATTTAATTTGAAAAATCTTAGTGAAGGTTTAAGAATGGCAAATGAGCTTTGCGATTTCTTTATGAACATTGATCCGTCTATGGAACGAAGTCCTTTTTTTTAAGAGACAAATTGCTAATGCGACTGATGCGTATCAATCTGAATTGAAAGAGAATTTAAAAACTGCCAAGCAAGAGAAAATTACAAAATTCTTCAAACCATTGCCTAAGCCTTAAGATAATTAATTAAAATGTGCAAAAACTTCAATTAAATTGATTATTTTACATATATATTTTTTTATTTTGTCACCTAGGAACGTATCCCCTACAATCCCATATAAATTACCATTCCGTATCCACGGTTTCTGTATTCGCGGCATATTTATGGAACATATACCTCGCGAATAAAGAGCTTTTACTGTATATGTTCAAGGATTTCTTGACGATATTGGTAAATATACTGAATACAATTTACCTAAATCTTATTCTATAATATAATTTTGTAGAGTTTTTCTAATAGTTAATATCACGTTCACTGGTGTGTATTTTTATAGTTCGAATTTTTTTTTTTCCAGCTGACTTTCTTTTGCATCTTTTAATTAAGAAACTTGTCGAATTTCTTAAATATCAGTTGATGAGCTACAGATATATGCTATTTGAATAACCTGTACTTAAGTTCTGAAAAGATTAACTGCAATTGTATTTACACTTTGTATATTCATAAAATTCTACTAAAAACGGCTTTACATATGTCCGTGATCACCAATTCAAACAACGGCGCCTTATAAACAAGAGCATATATTCATACAACAGAAACAAAATTGTATGATTGAAATTTATTATGGAATTGAGAATTTTTAAAAATTGTGTTTCCTCTAAATACTTCTTCCAAAAAGATTTATCAACATTTTGGATTAAACTTGTAGAACAAGAACTCCACCTACAGAGAATTATGAATCAGTCATATACCAATATAAGTGAATTATATGATTCGATGTCCGACTTAAAATTATTTGGGTGAAAAAGTCACTAAAACTAAATTATATAAAATATTTAATTAAAAATTTTAATGATAATTGATTCCAGTGTATAAGCAGTCACAAAAAAAAGATTAACAAATAAATAAAATAACAAATAAAAAAGACTATTCAACCAATAAAACCAAATTTGATTTTCTTTAGCTACAAGCATCAGAATGTTTTTTTAAAAAATACAAGTACTTTTTATGCAATAGAATAAGATTTAATAAAGACTCTTTGCAAAATTATATATATAAAAAAAGACAAAAGAAACAAATTGTTCTAAAGATACCTTTATTGCAAAAATGAAATATTTGTAAGACAAACATTCATAAACTGATTCGCAGCATAAAGTGAGGCAAACTCTTCACATAGAATGTATTTAGAGCTAAAAAAACAATTCTAAAAAATATAGCATCAACAAAAATAAAATACATTAATGTTCGATCCTTCTAACGAATACATTTATTACAATCTTACCTACTGCAATTATTGCTTTGAATTACTTTTCCAAACGTCGAAATGTAGAAACACAGATATCTGAATTTCTCTTACACTCATAGTATCTAACTTCTGCTGCATTTATTTTAATGAGGATAACCGAAATTTAATTCGCATGAGTTAAGACCCACAACAAAATGCAAGAAAGTTTGAAATTCTATTGAGTTTTAAAAACATTAATGATGTTATAAGCGATGCTTATAGTTAATCGGTCGACTTTTCAGCATAGCTAGATATTCTAAATATTTGGACCATTATTGATGAATTAGAATTTATATTTATTTCAATAAAATGTGATCTCCAATGTGAAATCTGAAACTTCAATTACATAATATTATCTCTTCCAGTAAATTAATGGTGAATCAATTCTTTTTACAACTTTTGGATTAACCTGCTTACTAATATGGTATCAAATAATGTTTGGATACATTTATGCAAGACAGTCTTCAATATTTAATACATAATTAAACTGACAGTATCTTTAAGTAAATTTTTTTATAAAACATGGAATAAATGTGAGAGAGGGAAATAGATATGTATACTATTATTTTTTAAGATAAAATACTAAAAACGAAAAAAGAAGAAATAATAAGGAATTCATAGTAATAAACACCATTGCATCACCAGCCTTTTACTAAAACGAAATATATTTTGTTACATGAACTCATTTCACTTATCCTATATATATTATGAACAAGTTAAGGGAATCCTACAAAAAATTATCTTGTGCCAGACAAATCTCAAAATCCAATCCAATCTTACACATATCATAGACATCTAGAATATCATTGAAAGAAACTTTTTTTTTACATGGCATACAAAATATTTATAATATTAAAATATGGTTACATAAAAGTGGATTTTAATAAAATTAAATAATTAACAAAGAAATATTCAATTAGAGATTCCACAGAAAAAATTAAGCACAACAAAACATACATAAATGCATTCGTTGTATTATTTTGTATATGTTTTCTCAAAATAGCTTAAATTTTATATAACATTCATCTGTCTTAAAATAAATTTTTCACCCTCAAAACTTTTTGGGAAAAAAGATTAAAAATGTCACAAATGCTCATTTTTTATCCAAAGTGAATCCGTGATGAATAATCAAAGAATCCTAACATGAAATAATTAAGAGTTAAAGAAAAAAAATAGAGCCAGCTCTATAATATCTACAATGTATTTTATTATTTGAAGTGAAGAAAATGCATGGCAGCAAAATGATGCAGGTTTCATACTATAGAGCAATGGATACACTCTCGTGTCATATTATCAAAAGGAAAAATGGAAATCTACATATCTATAACTTATTTCACTTTAAAAACTATGCTATGTCTCAGACAAATGAAACACAAAGCTTTTCAAACAACATATTTTTCAGATATAGTTAAGGTTTCAAGTGTACTGTTTATTCATTCTCTATGGTATGTGTAAGCAAATGTTGCTTTAAAGCTGCTGGATAAGAAAATTTGTCACTACAGATGTCACAAGCATAAGGTTTCTCTTTTGTATGGGTTCGTAAATGTGTTTTTAAATTTGGCTGCTGAGAAAATGTTTTATTACAAATGTCGCATGAGAATGGTTTCTCTTTCGAATGAGTACGCAAATGTATATTTAAACTTGATTTCTGAGAAAATGTTTTATCACACATGTCACATGCAAACGGTTTATCATTCGAATGTATCCGTAAATGTGTTTTCAGATTCCATTTTTGAGAAAATGCTTTATGACATACCTCACATACAAAGGGTTTTTCTTTCGTATGAGTTCGTAAATGTGGCTTTACATGATTCCGTTGAGTTAAAATTTTATTACATATGCCACATGCATACAATTTCTTTTTTCTATGAGTTACTAAATGTTCCCTTAAATTTTTCACTAGAGGAAAGGCTTGATTACATAAACCACAGGCATACGGTTTTTCCATTCTGGATTTTTTTTTTATAAAAAAAAGAAATGTCTATTTTCACCAATTCTTTCAGGAAAAACTTGAATTTATAATTCAGTATTGCAAATTCCTCTTAGTTTAAATGTTATATAAGCATGAATATTCCCTTTTGAGTATGAAAATAAAAATATTCCCAAATGCACAAATAAATAGTGTAAATCAAATATTGTAGATGCATTTACTTAAATAATTGTTCTTTTTCATTTTCGGATCCTAGAATCCACCCACGGAATATTGCAGGTTACAGTCCAGATCTAGGAATTTTCGATCGATGTTAACTTCTCAATGTTGCAACTTTCTGACGAGAAGAAATTATTTTCCTGAGTCACCATTCTCTCTGTCAGGACACACTTCTGAGAAATTCCACCTTTCATCAAGGTTTGTCACAATGAGCTTCAAAACCTAGATAACATGAAAAATTTATATAAATTTTATTGAAAATCATCAAATACAAATGCAAAGCTGATAACAGATTAAGAACATTTAGTGTGGCAATTACATTAACATCTCCCCCAAACAAAACAAATCGAAGAGTTTATTTCTGTGTATGAAAGTCTATATATTTTATATCTGGTATTGCCATTTGAAAGAGAGAGAGAGAGAAAAAGAGTGGTTACTAAATTAGATTCGAAAATACTTTAAATATTTTGAGCAACGATTTATTTTTTCCAGAACTTTGCATGATGAATGGATTACAAAAAAGTTTCAACTTTCGGGGTATATTAAAGAAAAACTCAAATGCATAAGGACACAGAAGTCTGTTTGCAAATGTTGAGCGTTTCTATTTTTACACAATACATTTTAGGCCTTCACCTTTCATTCAAACAAAGATAAGCACTACACAAGCGATTCTGAAGAAATTCTGTACTGCAGTTCAAGAATACAGATTATAAGAATTTTGATATTCAATGTAACATAGACTCATGTAATTAGCATATAAATTGCTTCGCTTAATGGTAGTTTAATTTTAAAACAGTAAGATTTCACGTAGCACATATTCCACTGCATATAGGAGTTGCAAACAGTTTTCAAAAGTATCAGATGGAGCATGAGGAGTACATGAAGGCTACAGGGTTGTGGATCCCCACTACTTATTTTTTCGGTTCTTTTCTTCGGTACAGATCTTTTTCGAAACATAAATTATTAAGAACGCATACTATTAAGAAATCAATAAGATATGAAATGTGCATGTGATGGACCCACTTTCATCAAAATGAAGTCAGTGTTGAAGCCGCGTTATCCTACAAGCTGATTTATTATGCGTTCACGAAACTGCAACTGTATCTTTTTAGTTATTCTTCAAAATGTTTCCCTTAAATAAAGTTTTTTTTTGTTTTTTTTTTACGCCATCATTGAATTAAATATTAAAGACAACATCCACATGCATATTTTTTTAGAAATTCCTGTTATGAAGATGAAACAATATCGCCCAATGCAAAATTTTCAGAATGACCAAAACATTTATTATTCGAATTAATGCTAAATTTCTCCTCATTTAAATTTGTTCTAGAAAACAGCTCAGGAAATTCATTATATATAATGTGATTGCGATCAACTATTATTATTAACTTTTTCTTAATAATAAGTCTTGAAAGGCTTTCCTTCTAATTTACGGGTCTATTTACTTAGGCTGAAAACCAAAGAAATTGGTACGGTCAATTGTATGCAAATAATGAAGGTATGCAACTAATCAGAATATTGCGATGATATCGACTGTGCGTATTTAAGACAAAAGATGCCTGAAAAGCTACAAATGCTGTAAAATCCAAATATTTTTGAGATTGCAACTGAATATATTAATAAAATAAAATCAATTTGCCTGGCTAATTAATTTGATAAATTGTAATTTAAGTTAAATTAAGAAAATTTTAAATTTTATGATTTTTAACAAGAACATTGACACATTTAGATATTTGTTTCATAAAAAAGTTCGATGGAAACAATGTTTTCCTTGTCAGTAATAATTGTTGCCATTCTGTAAACTGAAAATAAAATCTTTTAATTGACAATTCATTTGATTGTTAAAGCTACATTACCTGGTCTAAGTGTTTATTACAATTATTCGAAATTTCTGATACTCTACAACTCTAAACATATAGACTAAAAATACTTATAATTTGCTTTTAAACTTTTATGAATTTTATGACAGATATAAGTCTTATAATCTAAGAAAAGCTCAAGAATGTAAAAAATAGCAAAATTTGATCAAAGCAATGCTTTCCCCGTTGATTTGTGTCAATCAATGAGTGACACAAACCACTAGCTATCATGTTCAATTATGAATTTCAAAGCAAGTATTATTAGTAATCTGCACAAATAAAAGATAAAGATGGGGGGCCAGGAATGCATTTTGTAATATGATTTAATATCGTTTTCAATCATCCTGATAACATTCACTATTTCTATTATTAATTTCAAATGCCTATATATGATGTAAAGAATAATCTGCTTCTTGTAAACAGTGAAAAAATATGATAAAATATAATATTGTGATTCCATATTATATATATATATATAATAATCATATTTCTAACCAACTAATAATTTTAATATACACAGTCTCAATTATAATAATAATCAGAGAATAAATTTAGAGAGGAAATTATCAAATTCAATTCAGTATTTCTTGTCTGAATTCATAAAATGCATTGCAAAATTCAATAATGAAATAACTCATTAAATAATAATAATCACTCATTTAATGATAAAACAATATATGTTTTGAAATCACTAGAATGTCAAATAATAACAATCATTCATTTGATAATAAGAAAATGTAGCATGTTTTAAATCCAATAAATTTCAAATATCATAAATTTCATTACCAGATAACAAATAATTAATTTTTATGTCTAAAAATTTGGAATTTCTTAAAATAGCAATAAATATTCAAAATTGAATTTTCATATAATTTGAAGTTTATTCACTTTACATAAAATTCTTTAGAAAAAGATCAAGCTATATTAATAAGTCAAGAAAAAATAGGAAGACCCAAAATTGAGAAGGAAAAAAAAAAAAAAAAAATTGAAATTTATTGGTGATATTATAAAACAATTTAATAATGCAATACATACACTGAAGTGACAAAAGTCATGGGATGACTGTTCATATCGTGTCGGTCCTCCTTTTGCCGGGCGAAGTGCAACAACTCTAAGTGTCATGGAGTCCACAAGTCGTTGGAAGTCCTCTGCAGGAATATTGAGCCATGCTGTCTGTATAGACGTCCATAATTGTGAAAGTGTGGATGGTGCAGGAGTTTGGGCACGAACGGACCTTTCGATGATATCCAATAAATGCTCGATGGGATTCATATCGGCCGATCTAGGTGGCCAGATCATGCGCTGGAATTGTCCGGAATGTTCTTCAAACCAATCGCGAACAGTTCTGGTCCGGTGACATGGCGGATTGTCATCCATAAAAATCCCATCGTTGTGTGGGTACGTGAAGTCCATGAATGGCTGCAAGTGATCTGCAAGCAGCTGAACATAACCATTTCCAGTCAATGATCGGTTCAGTTGCACCAGAGAACCGAGTCCATGCCATGTAAAAACAGCCCACACCATTATGCAGCCACCACCAGCTTGAACAGTGCCTTGCTGACAGTTTGGGTCCATGGCTTCGTGGGGTCTGCGCCACACTCGAACTCTACCATCAGCTCGTAACAACTGAAACCGTGACTCATCTGACCACGCTACAGTTTTCCACTGGTCTAGGGACCAGTCGATATGCTCACGAGCCCAGGAGAGTCGCTGCAGGCGATGTCGTGCTGTCAGTAAAGGCACTCGAGTCGGCCTTCTGCTGTCATAGCCCAAGGAAGACAAATTTCACCACACAGTCCTATCGGACACGTCCCTCGTACGTCCCACATTGATTGCTGCAGTTATTTGACGAAGTGTTGCGTGTCTATTAACATTGACCATTCTACACAGACGTCGGCAGTCTCGGTCGTTAAGTGCAGGTGGTCGCCCACTGCGCTGTCCATGATGGGATGTGATGCCTGAAATTTCATACTCTCGGCACACTCTTGATACTGTGGATCTTGGAATGTTGAATTCACTAACGATATCCGCAATGGAATGACTCGTGCGTCTAGCTCCAACTAACATTCCACGTTCTAAGTCTGTTAATTCTCGTCGTGCCGCCATAAATCACGAAAAACCTGTTCACATGAATAACTTGAACACAAATGAAAGCTCTGGAAAACGAACTGCGCATTTATACTTTTTCGCTGCGATACTTCTGCCATCTGTATATTTGCATATTGCTATCCCATGACTTTTGTCACTTCAGTGTATATTACAAATATATATAGAATTTCATAATAATTAGGATATAAAAAACAGGTTGCCCTTAACATACAAATAGAGCTTAGAGAGCAGACTTTCCTTCAGGATTCATACGATAAATCTTATTGTGGACAAAAAGCAAGTTCATGTAAAATGAAATAAAAGCATATTAGGTCAATTTTTTTAATATCAAATGTACCAATTAACATAAATTCTGTTAGATTAAATCAGTATTTATAATAAGGATGAATGTGTATGTGCATAAATACACTGCTAATCCACAAGGCAGACCCTTTGGTATACAATAAGTAGCATAATAATACCATGTATATGTACAACCAAATTTAAGAAATAGGAAGTAAGCGTCTAGTGGAGATTTTAAAAAGTTTTATTTAAAAATTAAGCTGAATTTTGATGTTTTTTGTAATAACAACAAAATATTAAAGCACAAAAATTAATTTTACGCTATTTAACAATAGTGAAAAATTTTGTTGAAATTTGATATATTTTTTGACACATTTTTTTTCTTTTTCTGGAATTAAAATGATACCCAGCTTTTCATTAAACAATTAATAACTTAATTTTCCTCCACTGGTGAATGCAAAGGAAAATTGTGCTTAATACCTACATGATTTACAGGCAAGTAAAAAAATTGAAATTACAGTACCATGAAATTAAATATAGAAGAACCTGATATTTACATTTTTAATAGTTCTATGATGTTAAGGGATTAGTTTCTATTAGAAAGATTCACATATTCAAAAACCAAACTAAAGATATTAAAATAATATGATTTTAATTTCAAACAATTTGGTAAAATCATTAACATGCTTACATTTAAGCAATCTATCTGAAAATGAATGCAATTAATATCCCTGGGAAGCCAGTTGATCATCTGAAGTAACTAGTTCAAAAAATAAAAATATATCAAAAATGGTGTTTCATTTTTTCACTACGACATTACATAACTGGAAAATCATATTGAACAAATGGAATTGTGAAAGCAAGATAGGACAAAAATTGTATATTATGGCTAATGTCTTGCAGGAAGCAAAAGCTTGAAAATGACATTTAACAACAATTATACTAAAAATCTGTAGGTGCTAAAGAAAAAAAAAAACATTTAAATTCTGGGAAAAAAAAACTTTAAAATACAATAAAAACTGCATAATTTAAAAAAAAAACATGTAAATTTACTTGTTAAATTTGAATGAAAGTATTAAAAAGCAGATTTAATAATATTTATGTGGACGTTTTAGAATAAAAACTTTCAATTTTATTTTCAGTATGTAACTGAATTTCTCCCTTAGTTCATAAAATATAAGACTTATTTTGTTCTTGTTTTCTTAATATTTCAAAATTAACAAATAAAATTTCATATTTAAAAATATACAAATCTTTATTCTTATGTGCAAATGACAACTGATAAAAAGCAAAACAATAATTCAAAGGACATAGAAATAATTCAGTATTCCTATAATATATATGTGTATACACATATAGAAAAGTATAAGCATATATATTTAATTATATAACCTCATTTCAAATAGTTCTTAAATAATAATAAAAAGAATGTTAAAAAATAGTAATAATTAATCTATTTAACTAGTCAGTATAGAATCCATTATCACACAACTTTCCAGCCAACTGGGAAATTGTGCTTCCTTGCCGTAATCATTATAACATACAATAACTCAACTAAATTTTCATTACAACAAAAATGTTCGTTTTTACAAAATAATATATTCTATTTATAAATATATATGTGTGTGTCAGGAATAAATAGATTATACTGTTTTGAAATATTAATATGAAAGCAGTCATGATATTTTAGCGTCATATATAATTTTAAATATATCTCAATATGTATATTCCAGACACATCAAACAACCCTAGAGTTTTTATTACCTGGTTTAAAATATTACTAACTATATTTGTCATTGACCATTCTGTTTCGTACCTGACGATACAAATTTTTAAATCAGCAATCTTCTAAACAATTTAGTTATTTAAAACATGTAACACACACAACTTATAGAAAAGATAAGCGTCACTTTAAACTAAAGAAAGATATAGCTTGCTTTAAACTTACTTAAGAACAATCCAGTCGTTTCTATACCGTAAACAAAACATCTGTTGTGATATGTCTGTTTTATGCCAAATCTTGTATACTATGTCAAATAATCGCCAAGTGTTTGTGCAGTCCAAAACGAATTCACAGAGAATAAATTGGTTTCGCTCTTCCTGCATAAATAAAACACAATAGAGAAATCAATTCTCTGAATGTCAACCTCATGAGTCCAATCGTAAACTTTCTTTCTTCCTCTGTTTAGTTTGTTGCTTACTAGATTCTGATTGGTTGGATGACTTGTTTATTTACAATTATAGTGGTAATTTAGGACAGGAATTTTTTATTAATAAGTTATTGTTTTTTTTCAGATTACTTTGAGATGAGATATGAACATGTTTTTTCCCCTCATACTTTCAAAACTTTAATAAATTAACAATTTAAAAAATTATTTTCATAATGTCTATATCATTTTAAGAAATCTTTTAATAATTATAAACAGTAAGTTCCGCACAAAAGTTTTAAAGAAATCTATTACTCTCGTTTATTAAGCAATAATTGATAGTTTTTAAATAAAGAATTGTACGTGTACGTATTTTAAAGGGCTATTTAATTTATGGATTTTTTTTTTTTTAACAAACACTTCACTCTGACTTTTTCTTTTAACTTCCTTTTGACCAGCATTCATGGTTTTAAATGTTTTTTTTTTTAATTGTATACCAATAATGTTTATTTTAGTGATGAATTTAGACATTGAATAATAATATTTTAATATATAATAATTTATTTGAATACAGAACAAAGAGAAATACTGATTTTTTAAAATAATTTTTAATTTAAAAAATATCAAAATAGAAAGAAATTCAGCAAACGAAAAAGAGAAAATAGCTACTGCAACTTTTAAATATTCAAAATTCTCATGAAATGAACATTGACTACTAGAATGTGAGAAAAGTAGTTATCATTAAACGCATTAAATAAAATTTATATAAACATTCTCCATTGTTTAATTCATTTATTATTTTTCAATGTTTTTTCAAAATGAAGTTAGTTTATGCAGCATAAGACATAATTTTTATTAAAATTATTTTTAAAGCACCTTTTTTTTAAAAAATAAAATTCATTTGACAATGTATTCATATATTTAATGTTTAGTTTATTCCTCAGTATTCAAAAAAAATTCCCAACAATGATCGAAATATTATATTTATTTTTGTTTTTTTATATAATAATATTTTATTATTATGAAAGTGACTGAAATATGCCAGTTGTATAAAAAATAACGTTTTTTAACATATCTTCCAAAATAATCATATGAAGAATTATCAAAAAAGAAACTGCATGCTATCCATAAAAGAAAACTATTCCATGTATTTATATTTGAAAATAACATCACAATAATTTTGATAGAATTTTGCTTGTAATATTACATCAGAGTAGAAATAAACTGTGCACTTTTTCTAAATTCTTTAAATATATATATATGAAATGATATTTTAAGATAAAACTCTAATTTAAATCCAAATTAATTTTTAAGGTTTTATCCTCATATCCTTTAGCCCATATCAAAGTCATTCTAAAATATTCTCTTATTTCCTCATCCGATTTCACTTTTTTTCTTAATTAATTCAAGGAAAGCTTTGTAAAATTCATAAATCGGCTAAAAGCCGAATCGTTCTCATGGTCTGCATGAAAGGATAAAAATTGGTGACTCAACAAATACTTTAAAAAAGTTCCCTATTACCGTTACCTATTTCAACGTGCGAGTCAGAAATCTCTATCAGAATCTTAATAATATATGAATTCCTTGAAAGAATATTTTTCCTATCAAAATATGGTAAGACGAGAGATAATTTATTTCCTTCCTCTTGCCCTTTTTGCTCTTGTCTCACCCTGTGGCGACGAGTCTTGTTCGCACCAATTGTAAAAAATTGTGCCCGCATCCAAATAGAGAATAAAGTAAACTTTAAAACGTCAATTAGACATCATTGTATTCTGCATTTTATAAAAAGTATAAGCATAACCACATTCATAGAAATTAACAGGCAATAAAATCGTATTATTTTAAATGTTTATATGCTTTAATCATTGTGTACTTGTAACTTTTTAATGGGTACAATCCCATGATATCACAACACTATTGAAAACATAAATGTAAGGTCATCTACCTTCTAAATTTTGAAATATTTTTTATTCAATTTAACTTAATTTTTAACAGTTTGTACTGCCGCATCGCACGGCCGGAATTAATTTGTAAATAACTCGCCAAGGATATTACAATAGATTCAGTATTCTAAATTCACGTCAAAGGTTAATATTTCGTGAACGAACCACAATCCAGAAATCGACCGTTTGTATGTCAACCTTTATGAGTCCAATCACAGGCTCTCCTTCTCAGTGTTTGTTGTGATTGGTTGAAAGATACGTGTTTATTTACATTAGAGATGGAAGGAAAAAAGTGGATTTTATATTACGGAATTATTGTTTATCCAAATAAGTGTGAAATGATACGCGAGAATGTTTTTTCAGTCATACTTTCAATCTTATAACATGCATTTTCAAAATTAAATACATGCTGTCAATGACAATTTTAGAAGTTTTAGCGAATAAAAACAGCAATAAGTTGAGAATAAGCATTGAATGCCATTGTACACCTAGCTTTCAAGGTGTTTTTAAGAAAACTATTACAGTAATTAAGTAATATTTAATACTATGTAGTAAATTTAAAAAAAATTCAACTGAATTTCTGCCTGTTTTAAAGAGCTATATATATATATATTGCAAACAGTTTACTTTATAAAAATTCCCTTAACCTCCTTTTGACGAACACATTTTATGTCTTTTTTTATTTTATCTAAATTGATATTAATATAATTATTTGTATTGAAATTAGATATAATTAGCTAATAATTTAAATTAATGTTAAGAAGCATATTATGTTTACATATTTTATTATATTTACTATAAATTATATTTTAAAGATTTTTAATTTTAAAATTATTAAAACAGAAAAAGAAACTCAACAGATAAAAAAAGAAAATAATTGCTGTAACTTCTAAATATTCATAATTCTCATGCAATATGTATTGGACTGTACAATATAGAAATAGCAGGTCTTGTTTCATACCAACTTTAAAAGAAATAACTAAAATTTATAGAAATATTCTGCATTTTTATTAAATTTATTACTTTTAAAGTTATCTTTATAATACTGTTATAATACATAATTATTATTAAAATAGATTTTTTAAAATGAAGGATCTTTTTTCATGAAATTGGGTTGTCAGTGTATTCAGATATTGAGTGCTCAGCTTTTTTTTCTGTGTTTTGAAATATTTTAAAAATCTTATGTTAAAACTGATGATTTAATATTAGATTTTTTTTTTTTTCATTTTTATATGGTTGTATTGTATTATTAGGAATATGAATGTTATTGAAATATGTTGTTTGTATTAAATATAAACCCAAGCTTCACCACAACCTTTATAAATTGTCTTGCTAAATAATCACTTGAACAATTATTAAAAAAACAAATTGCATACTATGCATAAAAGAAAATCATTGCATGTATTGATGTTTGAAAGTAAAATAACAGTACTTATGATTTGTGTAGAATAGAACTTGGGATATTAAATCAGAATAAATTGGTATTTTGCACTTTCTCTTTGTTTCTTATTTTAATTCTTTTTAAGTAGATAAAGAAAATTAATGTATAAGATTTATTTTTTTAACACTTCAAATGAAGGGTTTGTGCTTTAATAATTCTTAGTATTTTAAAAAGGTTTCCTATTATTTCTTCTCGTGTCTAACTTATTATTTAATTTTAAAATATTATAAAACTCATTTCTTGTTTGATTGAATTGGCTGATGAATTATGTTGCCTAGAAACAAAATACTATATTGAATAAAATGTCTACACTTATATTAGTTTAAAAACAATAAATATGTGTGTTCAAAATATTTGTATTATAAATTATGCTAATAAACTAGCCTGCCCTTTTCATATACCCAGATAAAGTTCTGGCAAATTGTAAACATTTAATGTTTTCAAGTGAATTACTAATAAAAATTCACCATTTTACATTGGTATTGTTTTAAACTGAATCACTGGTCCTTTAAATAGCAATATAATTCTTCCTTTAGTCAATAGCTTGTGCACTGAAACATTTTTTAATAAAATTACAAGTATATAATAACCTTTCCTTTGACAAAAAGTGATATTCTAGTTTTGATAACATTGCCATTTCATAAAAGAATTGGTGATAATTCTGAACTCATATAATATTATAAAACTATTGTAAATTAAAAGCATGGTTTTATTAATTAAATTGCAAGTTGTTCAGTGTTATTTTTAAGTGTTTATCTGAAATGAATAAAAATGTTGTATTACAAAGGAATTTAAATGTCATCAATTACATCAGTTATTTTCAAACATGACTATATTGCTTGAAGCTTTATTTTTAAAAAAATCTTATATTTCTTTAATTATTGTACACCTTAAAGAGTTGACTTCCCCCCATGAAGTAGATTTAAATGTTCCAATAGCTAGGAGTTTCCCACACTTATATTGTCTCACTTAAATTTCTTTTTTATGTGTGTTAATAATTATAAATCTCAAGATCAGCTAAATAATATGTATGTTAAAAATCAATCTTTTACATCATATATTTGATAATAATTTTTAAAAATAATTCTTGTCCTGTTTATTGAATAAAAATATTTGTACAGAGAGGAAAAGAATAAATAGATGGCATTTGAAATCATCATAATGTGCAATAATTTTATTTTATATAATATTTAATTTAATTTTAAACTATGAATTTTAAAATGAATAAAATATTATTTTGTAACAATGAGATATGAATTTTAAGGGAAGTTTATGCAAACATTTTTTTGAAAAATATCAAAATTAATATAAATGAGCCGTTTGTAGAGAAATGTAAATAATGAAAAAAAAAAGTATGCCAAATGATTTAATGGTTTAAAACACTTTTTTCTTTTTTTAGAAAATCATACAACAATTTTTTAAGGCTAAATAAAAAAAATTAAAAAAAAAAGCTTCAATGAAATGATAAGAATAGAGAAATTTTATTTCTACTATATGGAATTAAGTTTTGCTAAAAGTTAAATATTTTATGAAACTGTCTTAATGATTTCCTCAACAAAATAATTTTACTTTATTAAGCATTTATGACATGAAATTGACACATACCATTCTGTAGTTCATTTTTTGTTAGCTGCATATTTCTGCTATTTATTATTTATTTTTAATTATTTTTTTAAACATTTAATTAAGGTATGAAAATAAATGTCAACTTTTTTTACTTTTGCTTGACTTCATCTTGCAATTTCTGAAATAATTATAGCAAAAAAAAAAAAAAGTATCATTTATGCCAGTTTAAGGTGTAAATACTTATTGTATGATTTTGTAATTTAGATCTGTTATAAGTAATAAATACATTATTAAATCAATTAATTTTTTTGAAGGTTTTGGTTTAAATATCATAGGATGGAATCATTGATTTATAAAATATCCTTGTTTGTTTAAGGTCACTTTACATTACTGGGTCCTTTTCTTACCTCTGAAGAAGATAGCAATTTTCAGATTCGTCAACCATATTTGTTATACTTAATTTCAGTGAAATTGTTAGCTATAATTTCATCTTTATGATTCCCTATAATTGTCACATTATAAGAAATGTTATTTTAAGATTTTTCATATAATTTGTCTATTGTGTACATGGACCTTTCTAAAGAAGACAAGTCAGCTTAGAACTTCTGAAATAGTTACTGAAAACAAATGTTTTGTATGGGAATTTAAAGTGAAAATACTTAATTTTTCAAAGATGCTGGTCTGAACACATCAGGCTACATTGTTCAGTTTTCATAGATTTTTAAATTAACTGAGTCCTTTTCTCAAGGCTACTGTTCTGAAAATATCGCAAGATATATTGACATTTAATTCTGCATATTGGATATAACTTTTATATTTTAATATACAGTAAAACCTGTCTTTGAGCAGTGGATAGGGACCGCATAAAAGAAATCGTACATAAATAATATTCGAAAATTTTATAAATTCTTACACATAATAAACAACTTTATGCGATATACTATCTTTTTTTTTGTGTGTGTGTGTGCGCGCTGGATAGGAACCGCATAAAAAAAGTCGGACTTAGAAAATACATCAACAGTTTATGAAATAGATGAGATGATGCTTTCAATTAAATTAAATAATTAAATTAGACCTAAAGAAACTCTAAAAATATTTAATTCTTCATTGTACATATACATGGAGAAGTTTTCAAATTATGCATTAAATAGTTTGCTGCCACTCGTCGTAATTCAAAATGCATATCTTTTGATGAATTGGTTGAAAATCGCTTTCGTCTCTTGAAGATATGATAACAATTGATTTGGTTTTTGGTACCATAAAGTCAGTGATCAGTTTTTGTGACCACGGTCGACTGGTCAATTGCTTGTAAATGCCACGATAAAAAAAAATGCCACGATAATGATCTGAGCTCTTTTTGGAATTTTAAGCGTCTTTCCACATTGGTATCTATTTTAAGAAAATGCTTTTCCAATTTTTTAGAAATCTTGATCCCTGCATATATTTTATCTTCTGTAATAGACTCCAGTTCTTCGTGTCCATTTTCACAATCTATCAAATTATTGATAATGTCACTATCATTTACAGTTTGGTCCTCAATCATCTCGTCCAGGTCATTTTCGCCGAAAGTATCAAGCGAGCGCACTAATTTCAGATAATAACGTTGACGCGTTTTCGGTAACGTTTCTATTAATTGCACATTCAGGCCAGATCGCTATCCAGCACGAATTTAATGTGTGTTGTTTGATTTGTCCAGTTACTGCAATAATATGGTTTATGCAGTCTAATATTGAAATCTTTTTACAAACTTCAGTCAGGCTTAATTTATCGTTCACTTGTTTTTTCAAAATGTAGCTGAAAGTTAATTTAATATCACGTTTCTTAAAATTTGTGATTATGCCCTGATCCAGTGGTTGTATAAGGCTAATCGTATTTGGTGGTAAAAACACCATTTGTACACTAGGATGTTCTATGCAGGGATGACCGTTGTATTATCTACAATTAGCAACATTTTAAACGGAAGACCCATCTCTTCCATGTATTTTTCAACTTCTGGTAAAAAGAATCGTTAAACCATGTTGTAAATACAGCTGATGTGACCCATGCTTTTTTATTTGGTATGAAGTGTACTGGATGTTCAGATAAATTTACGCCTTTTAGCACACGCGGGTGTAAAGCTTTGTTTATAATAAGTGGTGTTAACATCCTAGCACCAGAGGTATTACTGCAAAGAAGTGTGATTCGATCCTTTTCCGCTTTAAAACCACTTACAGTTTTCTCCGATTTCCCAATGAATGTTCGGCTGGGCATCTTTTTAGAGAATAACCCAGTTTCATCTGCATTAAATACTTGATCTGGGCAATATCCGCCATCATCAATAATTTCCGCTAATACTTTATGCTAATTCATAGCAGTTGTTTCATTGGCGGACGCTACTTCGCCTTGTACCTTCACATTGTGAAGTGCGTACAGTTGTAAAAACCCAGCAAACCAGCCATTGCTCGCAGAAAATTTCACGATCTGTAAACAGGATGACGAATTTGGTTCTAAATCCTTCAGTTGGTTGAAATACTGTCTTGCTTTTTCTTGAATTAATTCTTTGTGAACGGGGATTCGCTTTTTAGTTAAATCTTTAATCCACAACACGAAAGTCTTTTCCGTCTTCTCTATCATAAGATTTCTCGAATACGATGCTGTTTTACTACTGTCGTTTGTCGCCCTATTAAGAGATTCATATATTTTATTCCCACGTTTGTGTGTATTTTATTCGCACGTTTGTGTGTTTGTCGTGGATTCACCAAATTTAAATTCATTAGCAATCATTATTCATTAGTCTTTTTACCTTTCTTTTGGCTATTATTATTCATTTTAAGGGAGTACTTATGCCTAAAAATAAAATAAAAATCATGAAAAATACATATAAATAGAAACAAAAGTAATTAATTTATTTACCTTTAATCTCATTATAAAATGAATCCTTAATCACGGGAATCGGGGATAACATTCTGAATACGAAGCGTATACTGTTCGTGCGTCGAGCAACAATATGTACGTAAATGACTCTGCCTTGTCAGTAGATAGTTTAAAATAAATTAACAGAGCATTGCGAAGTCCAGATACATTATTGTCAAGGAGACCCCGTAATTAGAGTTCATCCACAACATGTATATGTACATTGAGAGGAAATATTCAACTGGTGCTAACGCCGCTAAGATTCATGTACAGCGTAAAAATAAATCGTACGAAAAAAATAAATATCATATCAGAAAATTAAAAAATCGCACAAAAACAAAATCGCATAAAAAAGGACAGCACAAAAACAGGTTTTACTGTACTATGAAATGAATTATTTAGCATTCATAAAGGATCCTTTTTATATCCTTCATGGCATTCACAAATATATCTTATTTAGATTATTTCTTTCATATAGCATAATTTCTATTTCTAATTTTTGATTACTTTGAATTTTTTAAAAATATTGAGCTTGATATCTATATATTTTTATGCTAAACTTCTCTCCATGATCATGCATCAATGAAATTGCTGGAATGGATTTTTATTATAATATTTATTTTCTAAGATTTTCTGTCTATTAAGATCTTTTTCTGTCTGTATAACTATTGTAATTTAGGGGGCGGGGGAGTAATTGTAACATAGACAATTAAATACTGATGTTAAAAGTCTGCTGCTGTCATTTGTAAATTTTGAGAGTGAATTGCCTGCTCAGATAGGGGTTATTAGCTATATTTATCTTTTGCATTTTTTTAAATGGATAGCTATCCGAAACTTGACCAGAGTTAAATGTCATATAAGAAAATTAATACATTTTATGGAAATTCCTTTGAACTCCATGGATATTTATGTTTTTCCACTCTCTTTAGAAGAGTTTTTCTTACAATCAGTTTTTATGTAATGTTAAAAGTTATTTATACCAAAGTTCTATTTTTTTTAAACTATTCTCTCCATAAATTTGTACTGAAAAAGTAAATCCAATTGGTAAAGAATTATAACTATTTTCAATATATTCCGTTTGCACATTAAGCAGTTGGCTGCCAATGTTTGCATTTATATATGCTTACTTTATATGTTCTCCATGTAAACAAATCTTCTCTGACATTTAATCAAACAAAATCTGGAAGACAAAAGCATACTTCAGTGACAGAGTTTGAATTTGGTTTTGAAACAGTTGCAGAAAGATTCGAATATCAAACTCAAAATGGCATGAAGAATTATTATAAGAAGGGGGAAAATTGAATAACATATTATTCATCATAAATTTAGAGTTAAGATGTATAATTTTTTAGTTCAAATTTCTAAGGCAATTTTGTCAATTAATAATTATTTCATTCCTTTAAATTTATCAGTTCATTTAAAGATATAAATTTAAAATAAAGTGTTATTTAATTTTCTAATTTCCATGGTCTGGACAATTGATTATATCCTTTACTTCATTTGATGTGTTATTTCTATTTGAACTCCACGTCAGAATGCAGTCTATTCTTATCTCAATTCAGTAGCATTACTACATATGGCTGTGATCACTACACTTGACTGTAAATTGTTAAGAAAGCTATGTTTCTTTTTTTCTTAGCTCTAAATTCCTATATTTTTTGAAATATGGTTCCACTCAAATCTTGGAAAAATTAATGTATGCAATTTTTTAACAACTTGGATCTTAGAGTTACATTTTATTTCATGATGTCTTAATTTTTTTCCCTACTTAAATAAATTTTCATACTATAAAGTTAGACTCATTATATATATCAAAGGAATTTTTAGACATTATTTTTTTTTCTAAATTTTTCTTATTTATTTATTCTTTTTTTTTATTATTCCAGATTAATGAATTAGGAAAGAAGGATGAGATGTGATGTAAGTTTAATAAACCAGGATAATTTAATAATATTGTTTCCAAACTTCTTATTGTTGATCCTATTTATTACCACAACCTTAATTGGCAGTTTGATCAAACAAAACTTCGTATATTTCAAAAACCCATCGATTGTTCCAGTTTACTTTCTTTCTCTCTTCTTTTCATTCCGCTATGACCGCCCAGAACATTTTTTTTTAGCTCTTGATCATGTTGGCATCCCTCGCATAGTATACCCCGCACCCCACACACACAGATGGTCTGTCTATAAGTACTGTTCTATACTTATGCAACGCTCACTAAATAAAATCGAACAATTATCCTAAATGTACCCGCATCTACAAATTTAGCAAGATCTTCATTATTTTGTTAAACAGTCTACATATTTGTAATTTTGTTGCTTTCATTTCGCCCGTGAGTCATAGTTTAAATATTAGAAGTTTTTATTTCAGAGTAAGAGGAGCTTTGAGAATTTCACGAAAGGCGATTTTAGGCGCCTACTTTCTTTGGAGGGGAGCTCATTGTGAAAAGTGACTACGCCATCGTAGGAGGTCTATTTTATCTCTGACGGTAGCGGCTTTTTATCAACCAACTTCCCCGTACCTTAAGGTGGAAGGGGTTGACCCAAAACTTACCTTAATAATATTATAGGAAATCTCAGATTACTTTTTCAGAAATTCAATATGCAAAAATCAATGAGCAGAGCAATTTATATTTAAAATGTTATGTCTATGGTGAACTAAAGTAAATTTTTAGGTTGAAAGTATGCATTATCAAAATACATTTCGATTTCGAATTTTATTTAGCACACTTTTGTATTTCAGTATTAAATGAAGATTTAAAAATTTGTTATTTCGTCAACTGAATTGTTTTAACAGCAATAAGATTTTAAAAACATAAATACATCACATAATCTCTTGGTTTGACAAAATTTCAAAAGTTATAACATTTTAAAAGAAAGAAATAAAATGTTACAAAAAATGTTAAAAATAAATAAATAAAATGTTACAAAAAATGTTAAAAAAAATAAATAAAATGTTACAAAAAGTGTGTTTGTTATTGGTTGCTTAGTAAGTTTCGTTAGTTCGGTATTAAACGAAAATTTAAAACACTATCATGTCTATTATTCAATAGCATTTGAAAAATAAAAAATTCTTGTTTGGTATTACATGGCGTATTATTTAAATTTTGCAAAATAGTTTTTATTAATAATTTAAAAGGTTAAAGAAAATTAGATGAAAAATAATGTTTTTAAAGTGGGTATTAATGTCCGTTGTAATTTAACTCTTTAAATCCAAATAAAAATGCTTAAAAGCATCATATGGAACCTAAAAAAATTATTCACGAAATCATATTATAAAATTTAAAATTTGTTATACCGAAAGAAAAAAAAATGTCTCAAATAATCAATGAGCGAAATGATTCATGTTAAAAAAATTTAATACGCTTGCGTAAAACAATTAGGCTGAAAGGAAATGCAAGCTCGTTGTTGAAAAACCGTAATTCGATTCTTTACTCAAAGTAAATTTATTCTTTCGAACGACGGGTTTATCCCATATAAAATCAATCTAATTAGTACAATTAAATATTCAAAATAGGAAAATTAATGTACAAAAATAGACCATTGGAATAAGTGTAACTTTCCATTATACTTTCTATTAAAGGCATCACCACCCTTCCCAAAGTCATAGGCATAAAAATCTGAACAACATTGCCATCAACGCTCAGATTTTCATTTTTAGACAAACGCAAATGAGTTTTATGCTCACAGTACGGTGAAGAAAACCAAATATGTATGGCAAATACTCTATTAAAATCAAAATTTTACCCAGAATGCATTTGTGTAATGCACAGAATGCATAATCATATAGTAAATTTCATTTATCTAAGTCGTTATGTTTTTATATTATCACATACAGACTAACTAATATCCAATTCCATGATGAATTTATTTCAAAATTCAATAAGCATCTAATTTAAATGCTAAAATTTGTATGCCGGTTTTATTCGTATAGCTATTTACCGTCTGAAATATTCATTTGTATTCCAATAGCCAAACTGACTTCACATCAATGGATTTCATTCAAAATTTGATAGAAATCTTCAAATTTGTCGCAAAGTACATGCAATAAAATTTCAATTTGTCTTGCTAAAGAAACTTTTCGGTTAATGTATTCACAGACTTACAAACAGACATAATTCCTAAACAGTGGTTTATAGACTCAGAAAAGTCTGAGATACTGAGACTTGTTAAAATTTCGAGTTGAAATGGTTTTCTTGAATTTTTGACGATAACAATACTTTCACTTTGCATACTTTGTTATACCAGGAAGTAAAAAATAAGCTTGACTTCATAAATCACTTAACTCTTTTATGAATTATAAAAAAAAAAAATTATTACAAAAAAAAACTATTATGGGAAATTTTTTTATCCTTTCTGAACTGCAAACTGAAATAGACATTGTCAGCGTTTAATACATCGAACAGCATATTCAATAATAAAGCATATCTTCTGATAAAAAAAAATATTAATTTGAAATAACAAACAAAATTGAATTCAATTAAATACAAAAGTGCATAATAAGTAGCAATAAATGTATACTTTTGATATGAAAATAAAAAAAAATCTGAAAATAAAATTTAACTAACATAGAAACAAAAAAAACATTGAAAAACATAAAAATATCAAAATGTCGCTTTTCTTGCTTTAAACAAAAATTTGTCTATATTTCTTTGATAACATTAGTTTCCATAAATAACCGAGACAATTTAATCATACTATTCCACAAATAATTTTTAACTATATTGTGGAGGGAAAAAACCGGTCTCTTTTAACTTGCACTACAGAATCGGCATGGATCTCCGTTAGATTTGAATGCAAAGAAAACTAAACAAAAAGCAATCAAAAAATCTTTACTTAAATATTCAAACACCATTTATTACCAACAGAAATAAGAATATTTCAATTAATTTAGAAAAAAATACATTAGTATTATTCTCAATTTAAGTGATCTGCCATTTTTAAAATAGTGGTACTTGCTTTCTCCAATGATGACATTTTTAATGGGGGGGGGGGGATACCCTCATTATTGGCATTTTTGATTCAAGCAGAAAAGAAGAATCATCCTGTAGTATCAGACTTTGACGTTTGAGGTAAATATTATTCAAAATTAATACTTTTCAATATATAAGCAAAGGACTGATATATATTCCTTTACTTTAAAAGAAATTGATCGCTTTCGGTGACCAATTGTCCATCGCTTATATTAAAAGCAATAATTGGCCATTTCAATTAACGAAATAGATAAATCAGCTGATATGGATGAAAATTTAGTAATAATTTTACTCTGTGGTAGATAATAAGTAGAAAATAAAAATGAAGAAAATTAATAAAGAAAATAACAGGAAGCCCAAATTGAAAGGGAGAAGAATTAAATTGGAGTAGATGACAATTAAATTGAATTAGGATTTATGGAATTACTTTTATACTATATAAAGTAGGAAAATCATTTAGGTTCTTCTGTACGGAAAGCAAAGGGGATAGAGTTTATCAGTAAGCATTATTTACATTTTTATCTTCTGAAAGCTATACCTTCTCATAGTAAATTTTATTTAATAACAAAAATTAAAAAAAAAAACATAATAGTTTCTTTAGTCTTTAGATTTCTTTACTCCTAATTTCTAGAGTGCATTAAAAATAGTTCCATATTAAAATACATATTTAACAACTTTAAAAAATAGAATTAAATGAACTTCTTATGGCAGGCATCATTGCATTTCTATTGTGTTTTTCATACTTTTTGCTAAGTTAAATATGAAAGCAGAATATTGGTTAGTAATTTTACAAAATCATATAAATTTTATTATTAATAATTAACTAGAATAATTAATAATCATTAATTAATAAAATAAGAATTATTACTTCATATTCAAATTCATTTTCTTAGTACTCAATGTTTAAATGCATTTATAATCATCTAAGAATTAAGGCATTTATTCTATTTTTAGATCATATCTATTTATAAATGAAATTTAAAAAAAACTGAAATCTGTAAAATACATATTAAATAAACACAATTCAAAAATAGAATTTTTTAAAAAACCTCTAAAATGTAGGTGTAGCTCAAAATATTTACATACATTGCATATTTTGAATAAGTTTTAAAAAATGAACTAATAGCATTTCAATTTTCCATTATAGATACATTATTGAAAAACTGAACACATATATGAAAATAAATTGAATATGCAAATAAAAATATTAATAGCTATGCAACTATTGAAAAATTTTTAAGGTGTTATTTGGGAAGGGGGAGGACTCACAGATCACAATACAATATAAATATCAATATTACACTAAGATGCAAATGAATAATTTATTGGCATATCCATTCAAGAAGATCTCTCACAGCTATGATGCATGCAAATAACTGCTATCACAGATGAACAGATCATCTAGTTTGCCACTGCCAGCTGGATTTTCTTCCTTAGCAAATCTTCCATTTTCTTATCCAATATTTTCAAGATGAATATTATTAAACATCTATACTGCAATATTACATCCATTTTTGAGCATGGGATATTTAGAAAACAAAGATATAATCACTGGAAAAACACAGACAAACTTGTATTATAGGAATCACAATGAAAAAATAAGTGACTAAAAATTAAGTATTGTAACTTAAAATTAAAAACAGATGACTCTTTAATAAAATAACTGCCTATCAGCTAAATATGATACATTATATTTTGTTGAATTAGAAAGAAAACTACATAACACATAATTTTATTATGAATAATTGCAGACAAACAAAACTAAATATTTATCTTTACATTGAATAATATTAGGAATAAACAAAGCTACAAAGTAATGAGAAGTACATAAATGCTATTAAAGTAAATGCAAATATAAATCACAACCTAAAAATAAAATTATTACAAAATGACCTGGTTACAATGCATTTTGCTTCATGAAACAAGAGGATTGTCATAAACAGCAGCTAAAAATAAAATGGAAAAACTCAATTATAAATACTGCTATTTATTACTTGCACTGCTATGCAAAAAGATTTATTAAAAGGAAAGACATAATTGTTGATAAAACTAATCTAAAAGCAGAAGAGATTCTATAAAATTTGAGTCAGATATTTTAAATTGAATTATTGATTCAAATGATTTTGAAATCTCTTTTTTGAACTTGCATAAAATAAGTAGATGTATTAATGTTTTCAATTATGCACACTGTGAGTTTCTAGCAAGTTTTTCTGAACCCATATGCTTTAATAATCTTATAAGAAATTTTACAGCATTAGACTGGCAATTAAAAATCATTGGAGACTATGTAAAATTATACACAAAAAATAGTAAACTTACTTTTAATCTTATGTATCAAATGTATAATACATATGTTAAAATAGTCATTGATATATATTTATTGTCAATATTTCTTCCTGAGAACCATAGCAAATTTCAAGATTTGAATTCACATTTTTACTATAAGACAAATAAATACACGTGTCATACACAACCTTTAAACAATTTTTGTATTTATTATACATAAAAAATAAGATGCACTGTTTTTAAATAAATCCAAAAATTATGTTATGATGAAAAAAATATAACTATAGTCTAAAATATATAAACAAATATTAATTTATTTACAAGTTACTGAATAAATTACATATATAAATTAAGTATTTGGATATTAACTGCATGCTGTTGATTTAACTATAAAGAATTTATTTGCAATGATCCTTGGCAATTAATTGTTAGAATGCGGCAAATACAACTAAAAACTAAAGTTTTCTTCAAACCTTATTATTTTTTTGTATTTTATTTATTATTGATGTTTATAATTATTTAATAAATGAAGAAAAATGATATATACAATCATTTGGGTATTTATTTGAATCCTCAAGTACAATCATTTCAAAATATTTAGAGAATATCCATTCAGAATTGGGTATAAAACATTTCATGACAATCGAAGACATTTGCTCCAATAATACTCCAAAATTATTTAGAAAATACATGCTCAAATTATTCAATTGATTTAAAATGTAAAATGCATAATAAAAAATTAACTTGCATATAAAAAGATTGTTCTATATCATTTTGCTTATACTTCATAAGAAAGAATCACACAAAAAGTTGTCTTTCATTGCTTCTTCTATAATTATTTCACTCAAACAAACTTTTTACTTTTCTTTTAATTCAGTCTACTTATTTTGAACTCATTATGTAAAAAACTGCTTAGTTAATTTTATAAAGTTCAAAAATTGTTAATTTTCCTGATGAAATGAACCAGAAAATTCAATTCAATTCAATAGAGTAAAAAATTTTAAACAAGAGAAATAAACGTCAAATTTGGAATTTGCAAAGTCTAACAGAGCAAAAGAAAGTGAATGATATTTATACACAGTTGAAGAGAATTCGTCATTAAAAGAGAACACATGGTGATTGGTGAAAATAGTATGCATTTCTGAAGGTGGAATATTATAAGACAATACTTTCTGAAAGTTAATTCAGTCTTGATTAGAAAGATGTCAGGCGACTTCACGATTAGCTAACAAAAAGATAATATAGAATGAATTACAATTTCTTGATACACATTTACTATCACAAATTTTTTATCGTGAGTAAATAAGGAAATAAAATGCATGCAATGTTTTCACCATAAATAAACATAACAATGAATTTTTTTTTTACCCATACTCATCTATAATCCTGAATGTATAAAAACTTGTTCAGGAAGTATATTATATACCATAATTAAAACTCAGCAGAAATATTATAGTGGAATTTAACAAGAAACTAGAATATTCGTATATAATAACCAAAATAAATTAAACCCACAGCAATGCTTGGCAAAAGCATCTCGAAAAGTAAACATTAACAATAAGTAGACAAATCGTCAGATTCATGTCAACCTTTAGGAGTCCAATCACAGCAAACTTAACATCAGCCTGATGCTATAAGCCTGATTTGTAAGATGCGCAGTGATTGTACTCATTTAGGTTGACATACAAACGGCCGATCTCTAGAAAGTGTCAATTACTGTCGCTCCATATCCCAAAATATTTACATTCAGGATTCAAGATTTTCCACATAATTACACACCAACTGATTACAAATCAGAGAGATATATCGTAAAACAAACAAATAATCGTAAGCTTCTATAGTAATACTTTTTACGTGACTATTGAAGTTTGAAATTTAAATATATTTCGTTTATAAGTCACGAAAAGATTAAGGTATGTAAGTATTTAATTGAAAACTTTAAAACGTACTTCTCATGGTGAACCAGCAGGTCACCAAACGGGCTAGCATTTATATATAAAAAAAAAAAAAAAAATGATTTTCTTATAGAAGTGTAATTATAAAGAGAGAGTAAAATTAAATAATATTTGTATTTACTATATATATTAAAGCTTGACTCTTTTTCTTGTATAATGAAAAAAGTTAATGTAAAAGTGACATATGAATTAAAAATGCTTAAAAATAAATTTATTCGTAGATTATTATTTATATAGTAAAAAAAAGTTGGAGGAGATAAATGAAACACAAATTTAGCTATTTCAAGTCAATTAAAATGAAAAGTTTAGTTTATATTTATTCAAACAATGAGAAAATATTTAAATAATCTTTTCCTAATTCGGATGCTGAATGACACGTTATATCCAAATGCAACTCGAATCCGAATCCTTTTCCTGCACTTAATACTTGGCGAGTATTTGATGTAATATTCAAGATTTGGCGTAAAAGCAGACATACCGCTATTAACGTTTTGTTTACCAAAAGAGAACAACTGGGGTGCGCTTAAGCAAGACTTAAGTAAGTCATATTTCCCTTTCGTTTAAAGGGATGGTTTATTATTCTATAAATTGTGAATGTTACATTTCATGCTATTGAACAGTGATAGTTTAAACATTTAGGTCGTTAGTTGCGAAACAGAAGCGGGAACGGGATATATAGTTAATAATTGTTTTTTACCGAAGGAATAAAAATATTGTGGTTATGTTGAGCATTTGACGTCTCTGGAATATGATGAGATATACTCAAAAGCATATAAGACGCAAAAAGATTACAACTGCTTTCATATTG
>JAPMOQ010033456.1:0-20345 GCA_026543055.1 Argiope trifasciata
AAAAAAAAATCTCAGCAAAACCACACAGAAAAAAAGTATATGAAATATAAATTTATTTCATATATTATTTAGGTTGATTGATATTCATTATTATTTTTAATCGATTAGAATGAATTAGAATTATTAGAATAGAAAATGTTTATAAAAATTGGAATAGATTTCGAAATTTGAAATTTCAATCTGTGAAAGACGATTATTCTTACATATATCATCTACAAGTCAAAAATAATCAGAAATGCATTTATACACATATACATCTATACATACATGAGTGAGTGCATGAATATGTGTATGAATTTGTTCATTAAGAATACCATCGATTCTTTTGATTTCAATATTTTCTCCCAGCAGAAAAAAATGCCTGAATATAAATAAATGACATATCTTCAATAGAAACGTAAAGAAAATACTTAAACTGTATAAAATATATAAATGTAATAATATTTTATATTTTCTCAGGAAATTAAAATAAATTAAAATATTAAATTGTACTTCTCAAAGAGCAAATCACAAGAAATTAACTGTCTCGTGATATTTATGACTTTAATAACTGGGAACATTTTATGACTTTCTGTATCTTCCCATCCACGATCGTATAGTTTTCTTTCGGTTATTCCAAGAGATTTTTTTTTCCTTTTGAAATATGCTTCAATAAATTTAACAATAAAACGTTTTATAGCTTCTGAGAATTTATTCAGAAATGCAGATGATTTGACTGCTATTTTTGTAACAGCACTTGTAGCAATAATTCTCATGTTTAGTTTATGTATAACCCGTAACAAATCTGTTTTGTCTGAAATGAAATAACTTGATTTCAAGATATGAAAATTCTAAAACATTATATTATACAAATTTCAGATACTTTTTTATGTTACCAAAATTATTTTTACCCGTTTAAACTTATTTTGAATTCTATTGTTTGATTTCGATAAATTTTGAAAGCATGCCACTTTAATCTACTGTACATAGCAGTGTTCTTAAATTCAAATATACTCTTTTGAATCACCCGCTCATATTTATAAAGTTATTAAATGGTCAGATGTAATAAGTCCATATGATACTCTTAAGAAAGGTGAAAAAATGAAAATATGATTATTACAAAGTCCTATACATTTCAGACAGTTCTTAATTTTATACAATGCGTAATACACAACAATGCGCAATATTTTATTTACGCCACACTAATAAAAAAGCAAAATGTAACACATATAACTATTAAAAACAACAAACAAAAATAACTATTCCTCGTATAAACCCGAGATAGAAAGCAAAAAAAAAATCATAGTCTTCAAATTTCAAAAGATCCTAAATTCGAATAGAATTTTCCGTTGATTTAGGAAATTTACAGAGTAAATTTAATTTTTTCTAAACGTTTTACCATATAAACTTAGGTAAAATTGTTAAAGTGGTGTAATAAAAATGTTATATACATTCATCTTGAAAAGCAAAATGATCTGTATTGCCAAATTTTTATTAATACAATTCACTAATTTTAGCAATTTAAATCTTGCAAAAAGGTAGGGAAATAGATCTAAATAACAGAGGCCTCTAAACGTATTAATTTTCTTCACTTAGAAGGTTTTATGCCTTGCATAGTTTTATGCCATTAAATTTTTATTATCGCATGGATTTAACAATTTTATGACCTACAAAATTTTAAGTTTCTTACTCTTTTTATTTTCTTAAGCACTTAAATTATTATGCATTTTAGAGATTATAAGCATCTTTTCATAAAATAGCAATTATATGATTAGAACAAGTTGTTCCAAGGTTTTAATTTCCCCTTGAAATATATCGATCTCGATAATTAATTTACATGTACAATTAAATGAAATGTGCAACTAATTAAAAAATTTAAATTCCATCAAATAAATTTTATTTTACTTGTTTAAAAATAATTTCCTTAAGTTTTAGTAAATATGACAATCTTTTAAATTTTTAAACATATGAATGCTATTAGTGAATTTTGATTTAACGACTAAATTAAATAGTAAAATTTCGATTGTTTAAATTATGATTGTTTATTTCAATTTAAATAAACAATCATAAAAAAATTGAGAATTTGTGTGCAACTAATTAATTGAATTATAGCCTAATGGAATTGAAATATTAACTTTAAAAACACTGTCACTCTTGTAGAATGCAATTTCTTATCAGTTTAATGAAATGATAAAATAAATCCTATATTTAATTCCTTGGGATAAAATCAATAAGTTTCTACAGACGACGTATCGATTTTGGAAGAACTTTTGGTTTCCACTCTTTGCACTAGCGATATAATTTATTTCAGATCAATATTTATATTAAAACAGTGATTTGCAATTAATTAAGAATGGATTTATGGAAGAATACGTAATATGCATATGTTAATTTGAAACACCGATCTGGCTAATGTCAATGTTTATTCCTGGAATAATAGTAGCCATTCTTTGATTTTTCCTTTACTGCAAAAGTAAATAATTTGTAATGCAAATTAAAAGAGACAATTGGATTTGATTTAATTCATAAATTTTTAAATTCTGAATTATTTGAACAAACATAAATTTGAGTTTCATAAAAAATGATAAATTCTTTGAATGTTAAAATTGTTTCATAAGCTGAAACACTGAATAATTTATTCTTGAAACCATGAAACTAAATAATTTATTCTTTAAATCTAAACCAACCAGTAATCCAGAGTATTTTATAACTTAATATTGTTTATGACTCCATGTTAAAAACAAGTAAGTATGATTAGCACTTAGATGATCGCAATAATGAAAAGCGCTCATAGCAAAGCTAAGCAATGGATAATTTTTGAATATATTTCATTCTAGAAACTTATCCAAGAAAAAGATATCCAAGAATTTTTATTGCAAGAAAATACAAAGAACAAAACTCGATTTGCAACTAACTTATTTATGATCATTTTCTTTTCATGCTTTTTGAATTTTTTATCTTAACTAATACATTTCTTTAAATTATAAAGTTGATGCTTTTACTCATTCCTAATAGGTATTTCACAATCTACATTTGAGTTTTCCGAACTAAAACAAATTGAAATTCAGGCTGAAAGCGATCATTTTTAATATTTATTTGGAACAATTATAAAGTAAATTTGAACGTTCATTTGAAATATTACATTTATTCATCACAGTATATTTTAAACCCTTACAGATAAATTTTAAAATGATTTGAGTATATTTATTATTATTGGAATTAAAAACCTAATTAGATCTTCTACCTAAAAACTTATTCAATTGAAAAATTTTATTCTCTGTTTCTTCAAATGATATATTTCTACTAAAAAATAAGGAAATACTTTTTATCTCTTAATTAATCTTTTCGGGAACAGACAGCTTAGAAATTAGCCCTTTTCATACGATATTACCAATTTTTCAGCCAACATTACAAGATTTTAAAACACACACACACAGTGCTTTAAATGCCAGCGATTCGGACAGTCACAAACTTACTGCAGCGGGACGCTCACTTGAGCCCATCATGCAGAAAGGTGTGTAAATTTCAATGGTGACCATAGTACCTATTCTCGGTTATAATACTTTAAGAAAAAGAAATCACCGTAGTAAAAGTTAAAGAACAAGTATCTCCCCCCGAAGCCCGCCAAAATTTTTAAAAAAAAAAAAAAAAAAAAACACCAACATGTGGAAATAGCTACGCTTCTAAAGCTGAAAATATTTCTAAGCCTAAATATTCATTACCCTTAAAGCCACTTTCATTAAAAACTTCTAAATCTGAATCAGATTTGTCAGCAACAAGTATCCCAGAAGAATTAAAACCAAAAGCAACAAACTTAAATTCAAAATCTCAAAATTCTTTAAAACTGAAGCTTTGAAAATATAGATTGTCAAAGACAGATATTTCAACAATGTTTAAAAAATCCTCTATTATAAATTCCTTCGCTTTGGGACTTGCGTCAGAGGGTACTGGCCATAAAGACTTAAAGTTCATTTTCAATGTCATGCCCAAAAGTCCCGACTCTCCATCCATCTGATAAGGATGAAGATTTGCATATGAGTAATGAAATTTCTCCAACTCCATCACATGTTTCTATTACCTATTCAGCAGCTCAGTTTTCTGAATGAGCACTTTTCTATCTTAGAATTGTCGCAGTTAAAATTGCTCAACATGAAATCTATAATCAACAAATACCATCACGTTTGTCTCTGTTTTCAGGAAATTTTCTTAAAGTCTGATAATTATATTAAACTTCGCGGTTATAATTTTGTTCCTAGAGAAGGAGACACTGGAACAAATCATTCAAAGGGTGTCTATTTTTTTGACATCTAATTTATATCCAAACACATGCCTACATCTACGCACTTCTCTGCAGGCTGTCGCTGTACAAGTTCACACTCAAGCTTTGGTCACACTCTGTTGCATCTACCGGGTGGCCAGAAATAAAACACCCCTACTCTGACCTCTCTGGATATCGAACTACTCAGTGTAAAGGCTTGAAAATTTGTGGACATACTATTCAAAAAATGGGGAAACGGATTTCACGAAAAAAAAATTTAGTTCCAGAAATCACCGATAGGTGGCGCTGTACCACTGGACGTATGCTGAAATACACAAAAACACGTTTTAAACACATTTTATTTGAAAGTACCAAGCATACATGAAACAAGGACGTTATCGATGCAGGGAATGCTGCTCAATATGGTTCCCTTCCTGAAGATGTAAAATGTGAAGTCTGTGGACAGCTTGTTCAACTGCGGATCGTAACTGGTCATCTGAGATGCTTCTCACATGCAGACTGATACTCTCTTTCAAATCTGCCAAGGTTATCAGACGTTCTCGATAAACAAGGTTTTTTAAGTGTCCCCAAAGCCAAAAATCACACGGATTAAGATCCGGTGAACGAGATGGCCAAGTTGTCTGAAACGCGCGACTGATTATTCTGTCAGTGGTGAAATGTTGGCGAAGAAACTGTTGCACAGGGAGTCCAATGTGTGGAGGTGCTCCATCTTGCATAAAAGTAATGGTGTCAAGGCATTGACGCTGCTGCAAATGGGGTACAACAAATGTTTCGAGCATCCTTTTGTACCTGTTGGCCGTCACGGTACATGTCTCAAGGCCATTGGAAGTAACCTCTTCGAAAAAGAACGGTCCAAGGATGAATGTGGCTGTGAATCCACACCAGACTGTAACTTTCGGTGAGTGGAGTGGAATCTCTTGGAAGGTACGGGGGTTTGTCGTGTCCCATATGCGACAGTTATGGGTGTTCACTGTTCCACTGAGGTGGAAATGGGCCTCATCGCTCCACAGAATCTGCCACGGCCACGATGCATCCACTTCAACTCTAGCAAGAAATGTCAATGCAAAGGTCAGTCGCATCTCCCTGTCTGTGGCCAGCAATTGTTGATTAGGGCGGATTTTGTACGGGAAACAATGCACCATTTTTCTGAGTACGTTCCACACTGTGCTATAGGGATCACCCAAGTGTCGTGACACTGCACGTGCACTACTGCAGCCTAAAACATTATCCATTGACTGTTCAACAATACCGGTGGCAACATCTTCAACGACATCTGAACGAACCGGTTTGCGTCCTCGACCAGGCTGAACTCCAAGATGTCCAGTTTCCTCGAATCGAGCGATCATTCTCCTGAGAGCTTGTGGAAGCAATGGTCCCTTACGCAAATCCTTAAGTCGGCGAAACTCTCGAAGTGCTGCTGGAGCATTTCCTTTATTCTCGTAAAACAACTTCACAAGCAAAGCGCGTTCTGGCAGCGTGACAGCCATCACTAATAAGAATGACATTCCCCACCTTTTAACTTCTTTTATACCCAGAACATGGCTTCTAACCATGCTTTATGCAAATTTTTCTGGTTTCAGTATGAAATTGCAGTTACAACGGGAGTTCTAGCTTCTTTACTATTTTTATTTTCCATAAGGGGCAGAAAAATTAAAAAGGAAGCATGGAAGCATTCCATTCCGCATAAACATTTTAATTTTTATTATTATTTGTGTCTTTTGATCATAGTTCCAGTTGTGCAGCGCCACCTATCGGTGATTTCAGGAACTAATTTTTTTTTCGTGAAATCCGTTTCCCCATATTTTGAATAGTATGTGTACAAAATTTTGAGCCTTTACACTGAGTAGTTCGATATCCATGGAGGTCAGAGTAGGGGTGTTTTATTTCTGGCCACCTTGTATATACCGCCCCATGATGCTATCTGCCAATAGGGTCTTGATAGTTTAATAGATAGGCTTCCTTCGACTTTTCTAATATTCGGCGATTTTAACGGGCATTGTAACTTGGGGGTTAAGAAAATAAAAATTCTTGTGGAAGACAGATCGAACAGTTTCTTAATAATAACTGTGTCTGCTCAATAATGATGAAAAAACTCGTTTTCATAAACACACACGTACTTTCCATAGTGTTGATCTGGTTCTTTATTCTCCTGAAATACTATTAATTTTGAATTTGACAGTTAAAGAAGGATTTACAACAGCGATCACTTTCCCTTAATCGTCTCCCTTGCTGCCAATAATTTTGTGACTCCTTTACCTCCACGTTTTCTGTTCTAGTCGCCAAACTGAAATTTATTATTGAGACCATGGTCAACACTGCAGATATAATGGAAGCAGTGAAGTATATCGTTGACACAATAATGAATACCGCTAATAATACAATTCCAAAGTGTACACCACGACAACAAAAATTTCGTAGGCCATGGTGGAATGAGGCTTGTTGGGCCCATCGAAGGAGGAAAAATAAATTGTGGAGCATTTTTAGATCATGTCCAACGACTGAAAAACTTATTACGTTTAAACGTGTCAAGGCCACTGCTCGTCGCATTCGTCGTCGTAGCCAGAGGAAGTCCTGGACAAATTTTGTCTTTTATTACATCTTTTACGTCCTCTAAGTTATTGTAGAACAAAGTGAATGCTGCTAATGGAATTTATCAGGAATTTCGCTTTCCTATGTTTAAGGAAGGAAATACCAAACGTACTACACCATTAGATTTCGTTTATATTCTTGGGCAAGCATATGGAGAAATATCCTAATCAAATTCTTATGCTTTAATTTTATGACGGCTGAGCGTCGCGTGGAAGAAATGCATTTGCAATTTAATACCCATAAAAGCTTTCCTTGCAATTGCGAGTTTATGATGTCTGTATTAAAATAAGCTTTGTTTCGAGCACATGACGCTAGTCCCGGGACAGATAGAATCACATACAGCATGTTTCGTCAATTGAATACCACTTTTCTTTCCAATCTGTTGAAAATTTTAAGCAGAATTTGGACTGATCAGAAGCATCCTTCTCATTGATACAAAGCGATTGGGATTCCTATCCTAAAACCAGGGCAATAGCCTTGACTAGCTGCTTATGTAAAACCTTAAGAAGTATGGCCAATTGCCGCTTCGTGTGTGAATTGATGATACAAGGTATCATTCCCCCATTGCAGAAGAGATTCCGTAGAGGACGATCAACGTTTGATAATATGATCCTCCTCTAGAAAAATATTTGCAATGCCTTTGTTCGGAGGAATCACCTTCTGTCTGTTTTCTTCGTCGCACAAAGGCGTACGATAGAGCATGGAGTTATGACATAGTTTCGACGCTTTTTAACCTCGGTTTTAGAGGAAACATGCCCCAATATATGAAAAAAAAACCTTTTTATCTCATCGAATGAGTTGGGTTCGAATAGGAAATTTTAATTCTCGTCATTTTAGTCAATCTGAGGGCGTTCCACAGGGCAGCGTCCTCGGTGTAACACTACTTATCGTTCATTGTAGCCAGATTCTTAAAAATGTGTCATCTCCTGTACATTTCCCTCCGGTCTCTATGTTGAAAAATTTCAGATCTCCTCCGAAAGTAGTACCATGCGTTTAACAGAATGACAGCTGCAGAATGCAATTAACAAGCTACTAGTTTGGTATGTTAATACAGAATACACTATTTCTCCTGAAGAAAGTAGATGTCTACTTTTGTAGGTAACGAGGCATTCATTTAGATCCAAATGTTTATGTTCGTAATATCTCTATTCCAGAAGTTCTTGTAATAACTTTCCTTGCCGCTATTTTTGATCAATAATTCACCTTTTTCTCTCATACTTTAAATTTACTGAAAAAATGTGAAAAATCTTTGAATATTTTAAAAATACTCTCCAAAACTTCTTGGGGAGCAGATAGAAACTCTCTTTTCGTATCTACGAGGTAGTAATTCTTTCGCGTCATGATTATGAGTGCATGGTGTATGGTTTTGTTCTCTCATCTGTTTTACGAAGATTGGATACCGTCCACCATTCTTTCTTGTGAATATGTTCAGGAGCTTTTCGTACTTCACCTATAGAAAGCATTTATGATATTTGTCACCAGCTATCGCTGCATCTTAGACCTAAAAAAGTTCCATACTTATATTTTTTAAGAGTGATGTCTGTTCCGAATCATCCCATAAGTCAAATAAAACTTCCAGTTAGTTTTCACAGACTCAATGATGTTCGCAATTTTCATATTCCCCCTGTCATCGAGAGAGTCAAAGAATATCTGCACGAGTCAGAAATTGATGTTTTTATAAAGTCGTTCTTCTCTCCTTGGGATGTGCCACAGGTGCCCTTTGAGTACCCCTTTTTAGGGTTTGATAAATCCCCAACAGTACTAGAAGTTTTCAAATAGGTATTCCTGTATCATCGTTATCAATACTCAGCTTTCACACCAATTTTGACAGATGGCTTGAAGTGAAATGTTTATGTCGATTGTGGCCTTATTATTCCGTCCAAGATGCTGAGCTATCGTCTACATAATTATTGTTCTAAATTTACTACTGAATTGTTGGCAATTCTTTGTACATTTCAGGAAATTTCTTCTACCGATCAACGCAATTTTATTATATACAAAGATAACATGAGTGCTTTAGGAGCACTATGTCACAGTGGTAATCGGTTGCATTCATTTGTCCTAGTAATACTGACTACTCTGCATTCTCTCAAGAGTAACTGATTTAACATACTTTTTAGCTTTGTTCCAAGTCATATGGGAATATATAGTATTGAAGCGACTTATTAGGCAGCAAAAACGATTTCTTGTCTTTTATCACAAGGATTGCTATACGGTGATGCAAAGAAAGCATTAATCAGACACATTTTTTTCAATTTGACAGTGGAGCTGGGATCTGCATATCCATAATTGATTGAATTCCATCAAGCCTTCCGTTGGATTATGGCCGATAATTCCTATACGAGAGCTCGAAGTCAAATTTACTCGATTCCGTATAAGACATACACGTTTCACACATAAGCACCTCATTTTGGGAGAAAGCTCATCCGTATGTCTCACTTGTCATATATTAGCATATTTCTCACATAGGCTATAGTAATTTTTTTAATTTTAAAAGCATAACTACTAAAATTATGTTGTAAATAGCTTAATATTAATAACTTCAATTACATTAAAAATTTTTATTTAAAAATAATCAGCAACAATATAAACATAGATTGCAATAACAATATAAAATTACCACAGGTTAACTGAATTGATTTAAAAATAATACAAATGAAATTGCCAATATTTTGATAGAGTAATTTGCATATAAAATATAGAAATGCAAAACATACAAAATGTATGAATAACAATGAAATTGTAATTGACAGTTAGATATGAAAATGAAGAATATAGTTTTATTGTTATTTCATTGCAACGTTACAATTAGTGCAAATGTATTTTGTATGCTTGAAATATTTAAATTTCTGGCAAATCTCATTATTGAACCTCGTGATTATAGTCAACTTTTCTTTTCCGCATAGTTTGCATTTTTTTCCCACTTCTTCAATACCTAGTTCGGCCTTTTTCTTCAACATCGTGAATTTTAGCTCACTTTGTAGAGACGTGGATGCTTTTTTTTCAACATTTTCTTTTGTAAGTGCATTTGGCAGCTGTCGGCAGTCTAAAACAATACGGATTTGTTTGCAAAGTCATACAAAATCAGATGTGACAAAAACTTACATGAACGGTCACGTGTATCTCTAAAATACAAATATCTCATCGGTAGAGACCTATTAACGCCACAAACTTGCGACGACAGCTGAAAGTAGGTCAAAGGGAGGGTGACAAATAGCCGAGGACAGGCGTTCCCAGCGACACCAGGTCTAAAGGTATAAAACGAAATTTATCTCTAGTGTATCTCTCACATACGTGCGCCCGCTGGAAGGTTATTGTTACTGCCAAGCATATTTTTATCGAGTGTCCTTCTTTTAATTCCCATTGCCATATTTTTTAATTCCTTATTTGTTACATTGCGTGATTTGATGGATGAACCACACCATCCATATCTTTTTTATTACTTGAAATCTATTTGTTCTTTACCATATATTTGATAATTCATTATCTTTACTTAGGGGGCAAATTTTCGAACAATTTTGCCAATTTAACCATGCTTTTAAAATTTCCGCTAACCTTTGAACATTTTCATTTCCTTGATTTTAACAAATACATGGAGCAGTTCAGCCAAATATGGCTCTTGAACCAAAATCCCAAAATACCAATGCCTATAAAAGACATTATAAACAGTATTAACTATTTTTTTTGCTACAACTCTATTAAAAGGCTAAACAATTGATTCATCCGTTTCATTTTATCAAAAAAAAACATTCAAACTTTTATAATCTATTTATTATAAACATTATTGGTTAAACTTATTAGGAAGCGCATTTATCTTTTAAGTATTATACATTCAATTCAATTCTTCTAAATCAACAAATTTTTAATTTGTTTGTGACAACTCAATTTTAATATTATATTTCAATGCTCAAAAAGTTTCAGAAGACTTTTGAAAATAAACGTTACAATTCTACAAACAACAAAATTTGCATTCAAAGATCGTAAATCTTCCTTAACATATTCTGGCAATTGAAAACAATCTGCATTTTATCTTTACTGTTTCATTGCAGAGAAAAACTTTGATTTTAATTTTATTATAACGGAGTTTTACGTAATGTTAAGCAATGAATTATACATCTAATAAAATGCTGCATAAAATTATCTAAATATTAATTATTCATTTTTTGTCTCATAATTTGCCAATTTTCAATATTTTTAGAAGATAGTACTAGTTTTTATTAATAAAATATTTGAAATAAAGGAAATGAAATAATGTTTTGAAATTTAAAAAAATATATCATAAAATGAATAAGATTCTTTTCTTATTTCATTTCAAATTAGTTTCTCTATATTCTCGTCGGACATTAAATAAGGAATAAATATACTGATAAATACTTATATATCCTTTTGCATCTAAAATGCTATTTAAAATAATTTCACATAATGAAATATTAAACAAGGACAAAGTTAATTAACGTGGCAAATAGAGAGATACATTCTTAAAATTAGAAGCAAAAGGCCAAACAGTCTCAAACAGGAGAAAAAATAAAATCTTTTGTAAATATAAGTCTTTATAAATACGTGTTCTTAACAAAAGTTTCAAATAAGTCCAAAAAAGGAGCACAGTCTTTAAAAGAAGGAAAAAAAATAAGGCTATAATTAGTTATTGGAAGGACGTTAATTATCATGTAGGAAAATAATGCTCAAATATTATATGTCATTGTGTCGTGACACTACAAGTCGTTAAATATGCGACAGAGGTGATTAATTAATCAGACCGAGCTCTTAGTATCTTGTTTTTCCTTTCATATTTTCTAGAAGGAATGTTACGCAGTTTTCGGTTTTCAGCATTATTTTTTTAAGAAATCTAATTACCGAATTTATTTTCCTGCTCAAAACCATTATTCTGGTTAGAGAATCTGAGCCATACATACAAGTAAGTAATCTGGATAAATTAACTTTTTCATTCTTTATATCGAAACAAGTGATGGTATTGTTTCACCGAAAGATCATGAAATCCTTAGACATTATAAATAAAAACTCAAATCAAAATGAAATGTAACTTATTTATAATAATTGCTAATAGTCTTTTATTAAAAATTGCATTGTTTTTTGTGATGATTGGTAAGACATATAGCTAAGAAATAATGTTATATTCAAAAGATTCAATGACTGATTCCCTTTTTAATTGAATTAATGTTTGTATTTTTAAAGCATAATATGGTCAATTTTCCTTTAAAAATTAGAATTGTTTTGAATTTTATAACATTTATTGTTACTCTGATTTTAAAGCATTATTACAGCCATGGAAAAATGGTGATTTATACAAATGAGACTACCTCTGCAATATTGTTTTTAAATGAATAAAGACAATGAAGAAAATACTTTATAGCAATGAACTACAGCATTATCCTTCAAAATGTGTCTACATTGGCAATAAATGGGAAATCAACTATTTTAAGATTATACTTACAGAATAAGTAAAGAATCCCAGCCAGTGTGTTTATAAGTTGGTGACATATTTCTTGATATTAGTAAAATTCTGAATTCGGCATTAAAAATTTATTTAATGATTGCAAATTTCTTGTTCATTCAACAGTAAAAGCAGATGCATTCAACAATATATTTAAATATAGCATGCAAAATGAATGCTATATATATATATATGTTCCAAAACTTAGAAGCAGTTTTAGAAATTATAAATTAAAAGTCGTTTAGCGGTAAAACGCTAGAAAATGGTTATTTTTATTTCTACTAATTAGTTAGAAAATAAAGGTAACAATTTCAAGCATGCCACGTACCCAAGACAACAGTCATCGATATATATATAGATAAAAACAGCTTTGACGCTTTGTGATACTCCCGATTGCCTCATCGCTGTCAGAATAAATGTCAATAAACTACAGGTTTTAATAGGATAGTTGTTTGCTGGCACAAGAGCCAAATTTGGCTATGCTGCGCCAAACATGCGGCTAGATAAAAAAAACTACAGGAAAATATCCATTACACAAAATTATTACTGATACTAAAGATTAAAGAAAACCTTAAGAGTATTATCTTAAAACCCTCCACATCCAGCAGATACTATTTATAAGGATGTAGTATTGTTATTATTACCAAGCAAATACCTGGAGGATAAGAAAAGAGTGCATAATTCCAGAAAAGTTTCCACATGTTCAAATTATGACAAATATGTAAGTTTATGAAAAACGTGTCTAACAGAATTTAAAATTCCTACTCATTTAATAGACAATTTTCATGCGATTCTACTATTGATCCTGTCCAAATAAATTTCCATTCATCCTCTATATCCGTTGATCAGGTGTAATATCGTGAGATAAAAAATCTACATTAATTGCAAGTACTTAAGTTTTGATAATTTTGTTTGAATTTCATTACGCATTCTTCATATATTTCATCCATTATTCATATAATGTTTGGGAACATTGTAAAAGACATTTTACTGTCATATTACCCTAACAGTCAAATAAAGATATATTGGCAACAGATTATTTTCTAAATATCATCTCTATTATACGCAACATATTTATACATATAATCGAGGCATAAATCAGTGGTGTGGAAAAGCTGCATATTTTTAGATCATTCGAAAAAGGCTTTCCTGCTATAAAATGCTTTTTTCGTATCAAAATATTTCTAAATACAGTGAATGAAACTCAAATAGATAAACTATTGGAATAGTAAAAAATAATAATAGAAGAAATGTAATACTCTTTAGTATTCCAATAAATGAATATGTTAAAAACAATTAATCATGGGTTTTAATATAATTTTATGTTTTGTACGACCTCCATTTGTTTAATTTTTTCCACAAACAGTTAGCAAATGTCTAAAACAGATTGCACATTTACTACTATTTTATAATCCGAATGTCTGAAATACTAATGTGAATAAGTTTATTTTATCTCATATACTTTCAAAATATGTTAGACAAGAGAACATAATTTCACAACTGCAATTAATTATTCTGAACACTGTCTGAAGTGTTGATATGAATTATATTACGAGGGCAATCCCAAAATAAAGGTCTCTTATATTTTTAGATATACAATGGACCATTTATTTTCTATAATTGCTACATCACTTTAAGGATTGAAGAATGCTTTATTTTTCAACATAAGTCGATGCATTTTTGTAGACGATGTGGCAGTTTTACAATGCCCATGTCATACCAGCTTGCCACCATGACCTTCAGGAAGCGTTGAACCTTGCAACATTTCCATTAAAATCCTGTGGATGGTGCTTCTGGAAACAAAATACAGAGAGTACAGTGATCCTCTGATCTTTACACATGAGTTCTCATCGGCAATGGACGGCCTCCTGCTGCTTTCTTCGTCATGAATTTCAGTACGACCGGTTGTAAACTCTCTACACGACTTGCGAGCGTTTTTTGACATCCATGCACGACTGTCCACAAACTTCCGTTAATAGGCGGTGAATTTCAACCGGTTTAACGCCTTTTGCGTTCAAAAATCGAATAACTGCGCACACTTCGCACTTGGCGGTAATGTTTATCGGGAGCTCCATTTCGAATGGCTGCTAAGCCAAGACTGAGCATCCGAACGAAACACCTGCTTGCTTATATGGTAGCGGAGGAGGCACCACTCCCAACAGTGTTGCCAACAACCGTATTAAAAGTTTCTCTACGTCCCCCAAAAATAGGAGACCTTTTTTTTTAGGATTGCCTTCGTATGATATATTGATATTTGGCTGATCGTTTCATCCTAATTTGTGAATAACAAATATGCATACATATAGCAAAATATTTCATCTAGTCTTTCAAGTTTTATAATACATTTCAAAATAAATAAAATGATTGTAAGTATGGCAGCAAAAAAGAATTTTTAAATTGTTTATTTGGTTATCTCCATGATGTACTAAATATTCCACCATAATAATCTTTTCTGTGTTTCATAACATTACTGTTCCAAATTAATGTACTTAAATTTTGGTTTGGGACTTCTAAATATTTCTCTGATAAATTTTATTATTTTTTTTATCTTCGTCTTTTAATTCTGAAAAATATCTAAGCACTTTACTTCATGCATAGTTATTAACCAGGCTGAATATTTAATGCATGCAAAGCAATTTTAAAAGCGGAATTTGGTGATAGGGGGGGAATTTCCGCCTACCTTCAATACTGCAATGTAATAAATTGTAAAAAAAAGCTTTTTAAAAAAATAATATTTAGATATTTTTCAATTACTAGTTTAACTGTCTGCAATGAACCACTTTCTTCCTAAGGTGTTTTCAATACTTTATTGCGTCAAATTTTACAGTTTCAGAGTTTTCAACTATTTATTTTAAAGATGGGATAAAAGTAAACAAAAAAAAAACTTTTATTCTGTCAAGTGTTGATGAAAGACAGAGTATTAGTTTGAAGATAAAATGTTCCGAATTCTTTGAAAAGACTATCCATGCACTTAGAAATCAATACTTGAGTAGGTACACTGTTTCTCAATATTCACGGTTTCTGTTTCTATTGTTTATTAATCATAGATAAACATCTGAAAGTGCAGTTAATTTATATTTAAAAAAATAAAACATTTGTTTAGACATGTTTATGAAATTTAGTACAAATTATTAAAAGCAGATGTTAGATTAAAGAATGAAACATAAGATATACTAGAATTATTTACTGAAAAATTTGGTGAACATTATATATTATTATCATTTTGAAGTAGAATTGTGCATATTTTCATACATCAAATAAAATAAAAAATATTAGCATGCATTTTAAGTTCTTTTATCCTAGAAATAGAGTTGATTGAATGTTGATTTTAAGTTTCAAAATGTTAATGAAATTCAGTTATTTTAACTAATACATTGACACCAAAGTGATAAATCCATGTTTATCAGATCTATTATACGTATTGGTCGTATATTTGTTATTCATTGATAGTTAATAAAAGCGAGGAAAACATTTAAATTTTGCATACTTTAAATCGTAATTAAGGAAGTTACATATCAACTTACTTTGTCTAAGGGAATCTCCCAAATGCTTTGTAATTATGCTATTATTTTTTAAGAAATTTTGATACTAAACTTTAATTGGATATATTTTTTGCTGTATTATTAAATCATAACTTAATATTAATTGTTTCTTTAATTCCAGAAGTCTTTATTTTTTTCTCAGAGAAAGTAAAATATGTATGTATTTCTTTTCAGAGAAAGAATTGCAGCTTTAATATGCAATATATCTTTTGAAATGATAACTAATTATGTATTAATACTAATAAAGATTCTCTTTTATCTTATTAATTGCCTTTTCTTAAAGTTTCCATTGGTTTATTTATCTTACTATAATTTTTTTATTATTACTACTTACAATTACTTTAGTTTTCAATATATTTAAAATATTTTATTGCAAATATTTTTAAAAGAATCTACTATTACTACTTTGTTTTATAAAGTAGTAATATATGTTTTAAAAAGTAATTAATAATTTAAGTATTCAATAATGGACTAGGATGCTGTATGGCAGTTTGGAAATAAAATGACACACATTAAATTTTTAGTAGTTTCAATCAAATAAAAGTTGATTTCGAAAATATCATATCATATATGCCATATCATATAGTGACTTTTTATATAATATATGAAAATGTTAAATGTTACATCATGTCTTTTCCAGACATTTTAATTATTAATCAACAATTTCTTTAAACAGGTAAATAATGTATAGTCATGAAACATGCTGCAAATTTAGAAATCACATTTTTCTCTAAGGGTATTAAATTGGAATAAGAACCCAAATATACCTTTTGAAATAATTATTAATAATATATTTATATCTCAAAAGGGATTTATTTGGATTTTTTCATTAAAAAATCATGGAATACAAAATCATTTTCAGTTTTCAATTCATGCTTTTATCTGTTCATTCTTTAAAAAAAGAGCCAGATAACAGCCCAACCTTCTTGTCTCTCCAAGTTCTTAAAGGAATAAAAAGCAATTTTTAGAAAGAAATAGTCCATACTCACGAAATTACCTTCACAACTTTGAGTGATTTTCACAAAATGGTTTAAGTTAAGGTACAAAGTTACTTGCCTGGTATACAGAATGTCATTGAATTTCATATAATTTACTTGAAGACAATTTCGACAAATGCAGGCATTTATCTTCATAAATAATTTTCTACGCTATTGATGAAAAAAGAAAACAAATGTTTCCAGTCTGTCTGAGCTTTACTCTTTTAAAAAGAAACATTGGAAGATAAATCTTAAAAGAATTATTCTAAATTCTAGTTACAAACCGATTTAAAAATTTGTAGATCTATTTGATTTGTTTTTATGTTCTTTTAATACTAAAAAAATCGAAATACATCTATAATTTTTGTTTTTTTATCAAATCAACACTTACGTGTACTTCATAAAGTTTTAAAACTAAAAGAAACCGATTGATTCTTGATGAATGCTTAATTCCTATTTTCGAAAATTATTAATCTTTTAAGGGGAGAAATACGAAATATGACGTTTTTTATATACATAATTGGCATATTTGGAAATACGAATTTATTTCTAAATATGTCAATTATAAAAGAAAAATCCTTTTTCACATATTAAACTGAATAAGTGGAATAAATAAAATTCTGAAAACAAATATTTGTGACTCAAAATTATAAAAATAATTTCAGGACATTAAATCGAATATTCTTACCAAATATGTAATAAAATCAATTATTTCTAAGAACATGTTTTTGGTTTCCCATGTTAACAATTTTGCATGTTGTTGTTGTTCTTTTCGTGTCTGTGTTTTTCATGGAAAGGGGGTGCAGTAGCTTCTGAGGGTAAAGACCCCTGAGCGACCAGATGACAGAAGTCCGACTTCTAGCTCACTCACATGACAAAACCCTTTTTATTGGGTGGTCGAATTCATTCATACACTCATTCATCCATCAGCAAGTCGGAATTCAGATCCAAATCAGATACCGACTCATCCCTGATTCAGTACCCCCAGAGGTACCGTTTTGCTATGGGAACTTGGAGGATTTTGCAGTCTCGACATATTTAACGTGCCCCAACTGCCATTAGCCAAAGCGGCTGTCTTTTGCCAAGACGAGAACAGAACCCGCGTCCTTTCGGTTACGAGACTGACGCTCTACCAACCAGGCTACAGCGGCCTAACATTTTTGCATAATATATGCAAATAAAAAATTACAATGCAACAGCATACAAATATGTCTAAAATAATTACTAGCTTCGAATTGTAAACATTCGCATTTTTACAACAAAAGAGCCCTTCACCCTCGAAAATATACTTTATATAGATTACATAAAGAGCATAACTAGAATCCTATATTGTTCCTAAACACCGCATCTCTTGCCCTGTCAGTTTCGAACTCCAAAATTCTGAATCAAGGAAACTCACAGTTAAGCCTTTATTCCTCTTCTCCACCCTAAACATATATTCTAGATTATTATTTCCACTTACAAGCTAAAACCAGGATTTGCTTGTTCCTTGCATTTTTATTGATTTTAGTGACACTTCCTCGAGGGCTTTTATTCCGGGAGGAACCTGGATGTTTGTGCCAGTGACATATAATCCGTCTCTAGCTGCATTCACAACATTATAGCTAGAGGAGAGGTTTTCCGACATTAACTTGCGTAGCTTGAATGTTCCGAGATGTTAAAGATATGTTACCTCGAAAGTATGCCTTATTAAGCTCAGAAAGCTTTCTGTCATCTAGACATGCTGTCAGAGCTTGTGATTTTAGTATCGCTGGGATTTCTGCATGCATGATTATTGTTGATATTTTTTATTTTTAAAAAGAAACGAAAGAATATACAAGATGACTCTAAATCTTTTAAAACATATTTATCTTCCATCATTAGTTTTCTTCTTTCTTTTATTATACTTTTAAGAGAAAATGTTGAATATAGTATATAAAAATTTAAGCAATCTACTTTTAAATCACTGCTTAAATATCGAATTAACATATCATAATCCTATTATGGAAAATTTATTTGTAATTAAAAAGATAAATATATGGCTTGTACTTTTAATGTCTATCATTTGTTTTAAAGTAAATCAAGTTTTTTCATGAAAGAAACATTAAAAAATATTTTTAAAGTAATAAAAACTTTTAATCAAAATAACAGTTTTGTAACATAAATATTGATTAATAATAAAGTTTTGAAAAATCAAATATGATAAAAAATCATGGCATTAATAACGAAAATCAAAAATAATATTCTTTGCTGTAAAGGGAAAAAGTAAAACGGTTATAAAGAACATTGGTACAACATTTTATGGGCATTTTTAATTGAAATCCTGGATTTCATATTTGAATTTATTTTTTCAATCCTTGCTCTTTTGAATATCAAATATAACTTAAAACCATAATACATAACATAAAATAGTAACGAATAATTACAAGAAATATGAATCATGCCTATAATTTTAGACTGCAATGGAATTCCAAATATTATTATATGAAAAATTAGTTAAATATCAAAATGTACTTTAAATTACAGCTCCAGTTACCCATTGACAGACACTGAGCAATTAGTTAATGAAATAACTAGCAATCATATGAATGGATTTCTAACTTCGACGATAACTGGATATATAATTTGCTTTCTTAGATATATGACCATGTTGTACGTAACTTATTTTTTGAAAAACACTTACACCATTTTTTTTACACTTTTCTACACAGTATATCATTTCTATAGTTTCTAATGTATATATTTATAATGATTATTTTAGGGAGTTTTAAATATACCTTATATACAAAATAATAATAACTTATAAATTTCGCAAAGAACTAAAAGTTTGTGTACTTTGTTTTCGAGATATTAAATACGTCAGTACAATTCATGGAATTGTAAAGGCAGAAACATTTTATTGAGTTTTCCTCTTTTGAAAATTCAGCAATGTAATTGATACAGAATTATTAATGAAATCATCAGTTTCGAAAATCCTATTTCGTGGAAATTTTTATTCTTATCGTACTGATTAGGACTATGAAAGAATTCATTTCAGGACTGAATTCTGTTCATTTCAAAGAGAAAAAGAATATTATCAAAATTTTCAAATATACTGAGCAAAAAAGCGCTTAAATTTCTTTAAAAATTTAAACGTGTTTCTTTTAAAAAATATTTCTTATTTCTTTCGTTCTAAAGAATTACATAGAATCATACATATTTTAATTTGCATTTCATATTTTCATTCATTATTATCAAGTAAATCTATAATGCTATTAATGAAATTTATACCATTATTACTAAATCTACTACCAGAAAGAATATACTATTTATTACTACATATACAAGGACACTGTCATTGTCTTCAAGTATTGTCTTTTGAATATCTTGATTTTTTTTTAAATAAAATTCATTATGTTTAGTGAGCGCAAATGCAGCTACAAATAAATTGCAGTTGAATCGAAATTAATTAACAAAATAAGCCAACCAAAAATTAACATAATCGAATCAAAATTATAACCAATAGCCGGATTCGGTTTTGTTTCTGCTTAGCTTATTTTGTTAATAAT
>JAPMOQ010033461.1:0-22583 GCA_026543055.1 Argiope trifasciata
GATCTTTAGCAGGAGTCGAAATAACTCCGCATTTCCATTGGTTCTGATTATCACATGGTAATTTGGTCTTGAATTTTTCCTAGTATCATCTCCTCAGTACTTACAACTTGTTATTCCAACAATATATTAGTAAAACTCTAAATACGAACATATGTGTATAACCGAGTTATTCTTTTTCAAGGTGCCTGTGATTCTTTGAGGTGTCATCGATAACTTATATCTGAAACTACTTTTAATTTGAGCAATGCAAAAGATAAATAAAGAAATATTTTTGAAATATATCATCTTTCTTTTTTGTTTGGTAGATTCTAAAAGCTATTGACATTAGTGTAATTCCATAATATCTAATCAAATTAAATATTCCTTAAAAGATTGTTTTGCTTATCTTGTGACCAGAACTGAATGGCTCAGAGGTAAAATGCTATGAACTGAAAGCAATAGTTCGCATCTAACTGCAGGTAATTTGACTAAAAATTGATTTCTTACTGATTTATTTTCTCTTATTTCTCGTTTATTCTAGAATATTTCTTTTAATTTTTGCATCTTTCTTTTGTCATTTCACCTTGTGGATAAAAACAGATGTTTGAGATTATTGAGTGTTATATTTCACTTTAACTAAAAGATGGTTCATATAAACTATAATATTATAACGTTTAATATTTCTGATTACATGATTTCTAGAATGCAATTTCTTTTCACAATAAATTTCAATGTTGCTTACAAAAGACAAAGTCAAATAAAAATAGTATCATATCGCGTGGGGAATTCTTCTCTCCAGTTATTGGTTAAAGTGAAAAAGAAAGTCAAAATGTCCACACTTTGTCTTCATCTTCCTTACCAACTACAACAAAAAGAATTTAAAAATTTTGATCTATCAGCTTTTCTATATATATATCCAGTTTCTTCTCCTTTTTCCTCTGTGCAACAGAAAGAATATTGTTAGGTTAGAGCGTAAAGTCCATTCAATTTATCGCATTTCCTTTCTAAAAACTTTTTTTGGCTCCTCTAACTTTCTTTCTTCCGCCATGATTCTTTCTACTTTTTCTCGAATGAAAGCGTTATCACGAATGGCAATTATAATAATGATAGTCCCGGGACATTCTACTTCATTCATTCGTTTCCGAAAGCTTTACCAACTTTCTTCACTTTCCTGAAGTACTTTTGAATGAACACCTTATCACCATGTGGGGAAACAACTTATATGAAGAAATATTATCACATCTATACATGGGTTTAAATAATGAGCTGCCTTGTTAAAAATATTTCTAGTAGTTTCTTTTCCTTTATTTATAAAAAAAGGAATGGACTAAAAAATGAATAAGTGCAATAGCATTGATGGGCTGACATTTTGAAAATAACTATAAAATCATAATATATGAATTCGATATACACTTGTTAAAGACATGGATTCAAAATCCATTAAGCCTTTTACAGTTACTCTTTAGTACGTTATTTACATTTATATGTCTGAAGTATAATAAATTAATTAAATTTATGGCTTAAAAGGTTATTATATCGGGCTTTTGTATTTATTTTTATTTAGAATTATATGATTTTTTTAATATATTTCAAGCACGTAATGGATTGGATTCATATTCCTTTTATTCCAAAAAGAAAAAAATATATGCCCTAACATGCTTTTATTTCTAATAGGGTTATTTTGGTATTATTTTACTTTTAGATATTAAAATTTGAATCTATTATTATAACCTATGTATTCAATATATTTAACAATCGGTTGGCATAAGAAAAATCCATCACCAAGCCATGAACAAGAATGGCTCTAAAGAGTCACCAGTAAATCATTTCCCAATCAAAAAATCCACAGGATAATTAAATTTGTCAGTAAAAATAGAGATAGATTTGTGCCTCCCTATCTCGCAACATCAAATATCTTGCACAGAAGAAATAAAGGGGGGAGGGACCACAGTCTCTTCACAGGTACATCTTTTAGTTTGTGATTTTCTTTGTTATAATTAATCAAATTATTTATTTTTGGATTTTTCGGTTTCAACCTCCTCTACTATGGGATTTTTTTCATACACAATGTCTTTCTTCATGTTATCATTCCAGATCATTCTTCTATAAAATTTCAAATTAGAAAGTATTTATAAACGATTCCATTTTATTATTATGTATCTTATGTTCGTAAATGTTATGTATCTAATGTTGTCTTTGCACAGTTATTTCTGTTTTTCCTTTGGTAAATATTTTGATATTCCTTAAAATCCCCATAACAAGCCGATCAAGTCATTCAGTGATCAGAATGGTCACGGATACGGGAGTATGCATTATGCCCTGTATTCAATATTTAAACATTCTTATATACGCTAATCCTTTAACTGGTGTGTGATAGTTCCATACCTACATTGATATGTCAAGTATTCGATAAATTTCGATTAGAACCAAAATGGAAAAATATTCCCAAAATAGAAATCGTCATATTATTAGGTTGTAAAGCAAATAAAATAGTTAAGTGATTAAGAATAATGCACATAAATCAAATTGCCTATTTTAAAAATCAACATTTTTTCCTTTCAGTTTGAACATTTAATGAACGTAGCAAAATTATTAAGATTATAAATATTTCTTTTAAATGTAATTAGGAATACAAATAATTAAAGTTTTCATTTTACGTTTTTATTCTTAAATTCTCGTTTTTTTGGGTGAAATATAACAGCAGCAGATGAATAGAAAAATCCCCATTAATTTCTGATAATAGACATAAAAGTTACAAATAAAAATTGATTATTCTATTCATTCTGATAATGTCAGTAGTAATCATCCAATAAAAAATTTCTAAATAATATTTAATGCATTCTGATACATTTTTGTTACTTTATGCAGTTAATTCTAATTAATGAAAATTTTTTTCTTAAATAATCACAATAAAAAAACCAGATATAGAAATCAAAATGATTGGGTGAAAATCCAATTTTTAAAAATATTTTATTCAATATAAATATGATCACTGAAAATTTAAGTTTATTTAGGGAATTGAAATATCCAACATTCATGATGTTTATTTTTTCAAAAATATTACTTTAATAATAATTTGTTTTTCCTTCTGGAATTTTTTAATTTATTATTTTATTTAATAGCAACTGATCAAAACAGCACTGCTATGTAGCATCTAGTTGAAACATTCATGAAAAATCCTTTGTCTGAAGTATAAAAAGTACGATTGATTAAAAACTTTTTTACGTCGTTTTGCCTCAAAATAATATTTGATTTGATTTACTCTCAGAAGAGCATAATATCAACATAATAAATATTTTTTTTAAATCCTACGTTTCCTAATATTATTTATTAATTAAGATATCTAATTATTTTACGTACTACCATTTGTATTCTAAATTCTATTTTAATAACTAAGAAACATATCTACTCAAAACCAAACAATTTCGACTTTCTAGGAACTTCAATACATAATACTTATTAAATAAATTAATTATAAAACGGAATGTGAAACTAAAAAAAAAATAGTTCTTCAAAAACATGTTTTTGCTTGGAAAAAATAATTGTATTTTTTTCTCGTTAATTCTGTTATTTGATAAATTATAAAAAACAAAAAAGTGAAATTATACATTTTTAGTTGAAATAATCTGCAGGGAAATAACTCAAACCCATGCAAATACATTGTTTATTAATCATTTTGCTTTACGGAGGTAAGTTACATAATTGGCAATTAGTAATTTCAAAATAATTGTACTTAAAAAAGGACAGTAGGATAACATTATTGAAAAACATATTAAAATTGGGAAAAATAACTTTGCTACTTTTAATAAAGTTTCATTTTTCATTTCCATAATCTTATATTTCCATTCAAAATTAAATTCATTCGTGATTTTCTACCGAGGCTTACATTTACTCATTAAAGAAATTTGTCTACAAGGCAGTGCTTTGTTAATATATTTTAATAAAAATGTTTTTAATCAAATAAATATCATTGATTATCAATATCATGTATTAAAATTAAACTAACTGAAAACAGACAATACATTTGTGAGACTATTTCGAGAAACTTAAAGTACATTGAAATCAATTTTTATGGCTTCATGTTGATAAAAATTTACCAAAAAAAGTGTTTTATAATTATTTATAAGTATTCATAATTTGTTTATATACCAATTGTTGCAATATATTCAGTAAGGCTCAGTTTTCAAAAAAATTGACAAAATTATTTTTTTAAATTCCTAAACTAAAAATTATATGAGTATCATTACTGTGCACAATATTTTTTCTGCTGTGTGATTCGAAAGGTTTTTCAACTGATTCAAAAAGGATATCATCAATTTATCTTATATATATATTATTATTATTTGATTACTGAGAGTGGTGTATTATTTCTTTAAAGACTATTTTCTTTCATTTACATTTTTTAAATTGTATTGATTTGTCTTTTAGATTAATATGGCCACAATACAATTTTCTCTTCACTATGCTTATCATGAAAAACTGTATACCTAATACAGCATTGATGACTTGTAAAACTTTAATTTTGATAATAAATCAGAAATTGCATGGCTGTTTTCTACCACTTTAGAAACTGGGAAGGTGGGAGAGTGACAGCTGTAAATTCGTTCAAATTCTCTTAACCTTCATGAAAATAATACAATAGACTAACAAAAGTTTTATGAAATACATTATATATATAATATCTTAATGTTAAAATGGAATTAAGGGTAGATATGTTTCCCATTATTCAATATTTGGGCTTCTTGCACAACATATACATTATAATTTCGTAAAATATTAATGCATTTGTAGTGGAAGCTTTATAAGCCAGATAACATACTCAAGACTGAGTGATCACTTTTAGTCTTGTGGTCATGTCATCTGGTTACCATCCGTAAGGTCCCAGGTTCGATCCTACCTATCGCCAAATAGCAACATTGGTGACCTAGGACGATGAAAATAAACAAAAAACGCAACCTTCGTTCAGCTGTTGTGGCGCCCTCTACCCGAAAAGTATTAAAATAAAAATGGCGATAAATAATCAGCCGATTAAAAAAAATAATGGCGATAAATAATCAGCCAAATAAAATTGAATCCATCTGATAAATAATCAGCAGATAAAAAAAAGACTGATAAATAATCAGCAAATAATAATAATAAAAAAAAACCTGATAAATAATCAGGAAGAAAAGAAGACTGATAAATAATCAGCAAAATAATAATTAAAAAAAAACCTAATAAATAATCAGGAAATAAAAAAAAGACTGATAAATAATCAGCAAAAAAATGGCGAAAAATAATCAGCCATTAAATAAAGAGTAAAAATAAAGCTGATAAATAATCATCCAAAAAGAAAAATGGGTAAGACGCATTAAAAATTCAACAGCCAATAAGATTACTACTAAACAGAAACAAAAATATCGTTCGTCTCACCTCTCACTGAAGGGGGAGTATTGTAGTGGAAGCTGTATAAGCCAGATAACATACTCAAGACTGAGTGATCACTTTTAATCTTGTGGTCATGTCATCTGGTTACCATCCGTAAAGTCCCAGGTTCGATGCTACCTATCGCCAAATAGCAACACATTCTTCAATGAGTTTAATGTATCAACGTCAAAGAAAATATAAATTGGAAAACTATTTTCCTACTTGAGCTCAAGTCTGTTTCAAAGTGCAACCATACACGTGATAACATGTATGGTTTGTAACATGCTAGCAAAATATCAATAGAATTAAAAATAAAAATATTCAAATACCTCATCGCCTCTTTAACATTCTCCGTTTTATAACTCAGCGAGTATTATGAATGATAGTTTTGAGTGATCTAAACCTTAAATATTATCTAGAATTTCACTATCTAGAACACATATTCACCTTTTTGACATTAATTACCATGTTGTATAAACTTTCCGATTAATTTTCTCTCATGCATTGTGTAAAATAAAGTGAATTCCCATCTACTTAGCAAAATCCTTATTCGAAATGAAATACTTGAGCTCTAGAGATGAGTATTCAGTAAAGATGCTGTTGAGGAAGTCATCAAATGCTGAGATGAAAATAAAAGCTGGAAATTACTCTTATGGAGCCATGCAGACGACATAATTATGGAGAAGTTTTGTTTGAGAGACATCAGATCGATAATGCCTCCATTGAGATATGTATTTGTCTGGTATCTGTAAGTATTCTTTAGAAAGTAATTTAAAGTCAAAATTATTATTTTTTCTGTGATAAGGTTAATTATAATTAGCATGACAAATTAACTAATTATATTACATAATAAATAAACTGTTACTGAATAATATTTTTAAATAATAAAAGAAAACTAAGAGCATTAAAATCCATACATACGTGGTGCATTTAGCATACATTTAGCTCTCCAAATGTAACAAAGCATTCATTTAATGTTATTTAGGCATTATTAAAGTTTTACAATTTAATATGTGATGTAAAATATAATGTTTTATTTCTGCACTTTTTTCTGCACTAATATGTATTTTCTCTAGAGGATTCGCTACTGTTTACATTGCCATCAGTTGTAGTTTGTTCCTTCGTGCTAGATGGGGTTGCTCTTCGGTAGCTCCATCAAGTTTCTTGCATAGTCTCTGACTAGGTCGAGGTATCGCACAATTGTTAATAAAATTTGTATTTGATTAAAATGATATTGAATAACATTTAAACTGGATTTATAATTTGAAGTACACTTAAATAATATGTAAAATATGTATACCCTTATGATTGTAAAAACATCCAAATTTGAAAATCTTACAGAAATTCTTAGATATTGAAAACTGTCCCCTTTATGGCACAAAATATTTTGAAAAGAGAAACATTTTCTTAAGAAATTTCATGAAAAACAGGGGTATTTAACAAAAGTAGCTCCAATCTCGTAAAAAAAATGGTTGTATATGTAAACATAATTTAGTAGATGCTCGAAAAGAAAATTCTCGAATTTCGCTTTTTACTTTAGATTGTATTGGGGAGAAACGGTGATAAAAAGACGTCTGTCTACATTGCGTTATAACATCAAAGAGACATACATTTTTCCCATCTGTGATTAAATAATAATATAAGCTCTTAAAAACCTAAGTAATTAGCATTGTGTCCAAAAAATCCACTGAGTAAAATGTATTGCGAAAAATTGCTTGAAATTTCTGTTCTTGATATTTGTTCAAATAGTTTCAGCATTTGTTCTGATCCTTATTTCTTCAGAAGACTTAGAAATTAAATATAAACAGATATTATTTTCACAATTTAAGATATTTCTTTTGAATATTAATTGAAAGTGGAAAGAAATTTTTGAAATATGTTTTTGTATTTCATCATTTTGATTCCAACATTAATTATTTTTTGTTTCGATTTTATATGATTTAAAATTGTGAAATAAAGAATAAAGAACTACTTATTAAACTAATTTTTAATAGTTAATGTGAATTGAATTTCAATATACTTTTGTATCCTTTTTAATGTTCACAATTTTTTGCTCTCTATCCATAATTTTCCAGCTCTTGTATTTTAAATATAAAAAAATATTGCATCAAAATCATCGATTTATTCAAAAGTTTCAATTCATTCCTATTATTAAAAATGACAGGGCATTAAGAATATGCATTGAATAAAATATTAAAAGCTATCAAAATTCTCTTTAATGCAAGTCTGAAATTTACATTTTAACATTTTAAATTTGCTTTGCCGCTAATCCATGAAAAGCAAACGATATAAAATTTAAAATAAGTCAACAAATCATTATACGAGCCATATCAGATGGTTGGCAAAGATGCCAATTTTAGTAATAGTATTAAAATTTCGTTGTACTGACAACATTTTTTTTCGAATCATAGTATGGTGGAAAATAATAATGAATAAATAAACCCATTTTTAACACTGTTGTTGTTTTTCTTGTGATTTTTTGTAAGCACAATCACATAGTCATTAAATCAAGGAAATGCATGGCATAAAAATAATAACTGTGTATGACTCTCAAATTAAAATGAATATGCCTATCAGAATCATAAATTGAAACATATTTAATTGAGACCAAACTATACAAAATAATTAATTAAACTTTTTGAAAACCAATGATTTCTGCAAAACTACTAGTTTCAAAAACTGACTGGCACTTATGAAGCAAATTTTCAAAATAATTTGAATTGTAAAGGTACAGTGAAAGTACTCAGTTGTAAAGTACTTAGTGAAAAAGAAGAAAACTTGTTCACGTTTTACAATTTCTTTAAACCATTTTAAAAATATCTATTTCTAAAATTTGCCATTGATATGGGTGATGTATCATTAGAGGATTTGACATTTTATATTCTTTTATTTAATTTTGACTCTATTAATAAGTTGTCTAAATATATGAAGTAGCATATAATTTATTCTTAATAGTGTGAATTGAAACATTTTAATACATTTTCAAAATATGTTTTTAATGACTCAAATCTAATTTAGGAGCTTTTTCCATGTAGAAAGTTATTTACGTAATAGTTTATTTACAATCAATTACGTTAAATGAACTTTGACTTATTGACTTTAGATGAGTTACCTTTTTTATATTTTTATTATCAGAATCCATTATGAAACTAAATATAATGAAATGTTTGCTTATTTTAAATAATACTCTGAAATAACATAAACTTGATAAATTTATTTTTGCATAACTTAAAGCGTTCAATAACATCTGTCCTTTCATTTTGTTTTGTGAATATTCTGAAAATGTCATTGACTCTCTGCAATTGATTTTCAGACTTTCTTTTGTATTTTTCTGTAAACAAACACTATTTAAATTCGATTGAACTGAATGAAGGGAGAAGACATTTTTGACAATAATGTATTTTCTAAGTAAAATTATTATTGTATGAAATCTTGCTTCGTAATGTATAGAAATAAGTTTAGTTCAAAGCGAAGATAGTTCCGAAAAAAGCTTATTTATATTATCAATACTTAAAAAAAAATGCAAATTCAAAGTTTTCAAAAACTATTGTCTATTTATGCAATGCATAAATTGTATATTGAAGGATGCCACTCCTTTTTACAATATATAAACCAAACCAGTTTAATCGGCTGCTGAAAATTTTATCACATTATTGGTTCATTTACATGATTTTAAAAGGGTTATATTTAAAAAGTAAATTTTTAATAAAAATTTAAAACATAATCTTAATTAATTGTTAAAGTAAATGTGTAATGTAAAGATTTAAATGTGTCTATAGGAAAAGGAAACCATGATTCTCAAAAATAGTTAGTAAAAATATGTTTATAAAACAAAATAACTTTAACAAACACAATAAACACATAACAATAACAAAATAACTTTATTTTTAAAAGTCAGATATTTTCAGAATCTTTCAAAAACTTTTAATGTTACTTAACGTTCAATTCTTCCTAAGTATATTCCTATTCTAATTTCATCATTAACACAAAAGTAACATCAAACTTCCGCAGTGAGTCCAGGAAGGAGTCAATATATCCGAGTGAATTCTTCAGAGATTCTATTATCTGATGAATTGATTTGGTTAAAAACTCGCTGAAACTTAAATTTTATAAATCCACATATTTCCATACTTTCTGGAAATATTGGTGCCATACTTATTACGAAATCCTACGTTAGTGTAGCAATGGAAAAAATCGAAACAAGTAACAAAAGAAATAGCATACCATGATAAATGTTCCTTGATACATAAATTTTTCACCGTCATCTACCCGTTATCGGGATATAAGGTCACTTACAACTGGCGGAATTTTAAGCAAACTCGCCAAATTTGACTATTTTTTGGCAAGAATTGGAATGTTTTGAAAATTGTTATTGTGAATATTAATGTAGTTACAGCGACTTAAGATCTCGATAAGGGAGAGACAAGGACAAAATGATTTATGTACCACAAGTGTTTCTCTGTACTCTTTAGATTACTACTTATTAAATTTTTTCATATTAATTATACACTATTTTTTTTAATTATTCACTACTTATTTGTATGGTTCCATAGTCAGCTTACATGAATTCATATAAACGGGGCACAATATGAAATTTTTTAACTTCGTAATATTTATAAGCCAATAAATGTGTAGGTTTCAAAAATTGCCACTGTATACTCGATCATTTTATTTTTTCCCACTTCATAGATACTCTCAAACCAGTTCACTAACATAAATAAAAATGGCTATAAACATTTACATAACTACAATGTTAAGTTCAGAATATTATCATGTTATAATAACAATTATTAAATGCTAATAGGTTTATAACTAAATTGCTAAGTATTGCCGCTCATGCAAATGCAAGCATATAGCCAGATAACAAAAAGAGTCTACTTACATATCTGGTAAAATAACCATTAACTTAATTTCAAACTAATCTACATTAATATTTAAGTTTGCCGAAAATGAATAGAATTATTTAATATAGCAGAATTTTAAAGATATAACTATTTCCAATTTAAAGTGATAAATAATTATTAGTTAATGGTCAACACAAATTTAAAAAATGTACTTAGTATCAGGGAGAATGCAGATACCCTCATTAACTCCTCTTCATTTCGCTAGTAAGTACACAGAAATGATTAAGTGAAACTTGAAATGTTCGACACAGTCTCTACTAATTAGAACACACATTTCCCTTTTGATGCTAATTACCGAGTACGAACATTTCCCTGCTAAATGAGGCTCATGCATTAATGAAGGTCAGATTAACTTCCCGCTGCTGAGTGAAATCCAGAATCATACGGAATCAAATGTTTCAGTGAAAGGCATTGATATCGAGCAAAAATATTCTAAGACAGGATAGATGAGAAACCATCACAAAAAGAAATTCAAAAGTTTAGCAATTTCGATAGTATAGACGTCTTAATCATCGTGTAATTTCCTCACAGAATTAATCGATAATAATCCTTTCGCTAATGCTCGTTGAAATGTATTTTAATTTCAAAATTGAATACTATTTTGGTCGTGATGATTAATTTTTTGTGCATTTTTGATAAAAAGGGATCAATCAATTATTTTTAATATTAATGATGTTAAAAATAATAATTTATAAATATATGAGTTTCTTATCTATAAAAATTGATTCTGAAGAGCTTATTTTTAATAAAAGTTTCAAAGAAAAAATGATTTCGTAGAGTTTGTTTTGTACTCTTTTTACAAATCAATTTAACTCCGAAAAGTTCATTTTGAATTCCTTTTACAAAAAAAAAAAAAAAAAAAAAAAAACCCTCGAAGATTTTGTTTTGAATCCTTTTACAGAAAAAAAAGTTTCCGATTAATTAATTTCTTTTGCAGGAAAAATTGGTTCTGAAGAGTTTGTTCTTAATTTCCTTTACAAAACGTCTTGGTTCCGAACAATTTATTCTTCTATTCTTTGATAGATAAAATGGTTTCGAATAACTTAATTTTAGTTCCTTTTATGAAACAATTCAGTTCCAAAGATTTTTTTATCCAGAATTCGGTATAGCATTAGTTGGTTGAATTCTTAATACATTGCATTATGTATATGAATATCGTCCTACAGGAAAAAAAAAGTATGGTAAAAACATATTCTTTTTTGAAAAACCATAACAAAAATTGAAGCATCTAAAATCTAAATCAAATGATTGCTGAGCTCAAATTTTTTTTAGCTATATGTTTTTAAGATTTATGAAATAACAGATAATAATTTTCAATTTAGTCAAAAATATTTTTCTAAATTAAATTAATATGCCAGGAATAATTTGGTCTTATGAGTGTGCTTTAAAAACTTTTTTAAAATTCTATAAATGTTATTAAAAGTATAAAATTTATTAAATCTACCAATACGTATGTTTCGGTCAATATGAAAAGTTAAACAATCTCTTTTAAATCATCTTTTTCTTCATGATACTGTTTATAGCATGATATTTAGTGGCATCCGATATTCAAAATACAGTATCCAACTGGAGACAACGTGTAATAAATACCATATGCTGATAAATTGTTGAGCATGTGTTGTATAATAAGTGAATTGATTTTACTGAATGTAGTGTGATTGAGCATTATTTGTATTTACGAATGCCGTCGACTTCTATAAATGACAAAAACTTTCTTATTAAACATTATTAAATAGTAACCGCGATTTGATTGCGGTTTTTCGATAGTTTCCCTTAGTGTCCTTTAAATCAAATCTCTTTCGAAATTGAAGAATACTAATATAAATGTACCATTAATATTCTTCACATTGGAAAAAATAATAGATAACAGTTTACTATTCTTCAAATTCTGAATTTCACTTGAAGAATAACTACAAAATATCATGGCTTTATTCATGATACTTCTATGAATATCCAATAATATCCCAATGCCAAAAAAGAAGCAATTACTTTAACAACGTTGAAGAAAGCCTTACATGCTAACGTTTATTTCACTGTATGAAGGAATTATTTTAAGAACATTGAAGAAGGTATTACATAATAACTTTTATTCCACTGTAAAAAGGAATTAATTTATTAGTTTTACAGTAGGTATTTCAAGCTAACATTTATGTCAGTGGAAAGAGAATTATTATACTAGAGTTACAAATGACATTTTACAATACCCTTTATTTCACTGTAAAAAACACTTATTTTAAAAGAGTTGAAGAAGGTATTTCATGAGAAATTTTATCTATATTAAAAAAAAAAAAAACGAATGTTTTTCACCGAAAGTTTCTCTCTACGCGACCAACTGGAACAGAACGGATGTGCTTTTCTTCACTGGACATGGTCCATTCGCAAAATACCTGCATAGATTCCATCTGGCCATCTCCCCTTGCTGTAGCTGTGGGGAAATAGGATCCCCAATTCACTATGCTACCGAATGCTTACTGACTCTCTCATGGCACATGAGAAAGCCAGAGCCACGTTTTAGGAAGAATGGTACAGGAAGGTTGCATCGAACATCCGTTCACGCAGCAAGATCCACTCCATAATAAACCATATCCATAAATACCAAGACCTCTTCAGGATTATACAATAGCTGAGACCAAATTTCAATCATAATCAGCCGAAAATATAACTTCAAAAGTGTAACTTATTATTGTTCCTCCCCGTGTAATTTTTACCTCACCCAAAAACTGAATGTAGTCGTGTAAGATTCGACACCAATGGGATTCTCTCTGGAGATACCTGGATGGTTTGTCGTTTCTATCTTTCTTTATTTCCCTTCCATTTTGTGCCTTTCTAACCGGTTAGATAACTTAATGTTATAGGCACCGGGGGCGCAAGATGGCGTTATGTATGTCTCTTATGCTGTGCCATACCGATCATCCGATTCCAAGAAAACTTCGACAGCCTATTGATTGCACTTACGAAAAGCTTATACGCATAATGATTTATATAAAAAATATTTTCGGATCTATTTACCGCATCTATTATAACCATGTATTAACCACCAATTAATTCGCTAAGGAGACACTACAGATACAAAAAAGACGCTAAATTCCAGCTAGACGTTAATATTTCGGAGCTATTGTACGCAATTGCAATATAAGTCTTTTTCTGATGCAATAGTTTTAATAGAGAGTGTGCGAGAAAGTTTTTGGGGAGCCAGTCCTATAGGTTTAAAATTTTTAACGTTTTTTGAAGACACTTCCGAAATTATTAGATTACAATTATTTTTGCACCATTTAATTTTCAATAAAATTATCTCTTCACCTATATTAAAGATTTTATGATATTAATACATTTTCTATGTTTAAACAATTTTAAAAGAAAATATTTTAATTATATTTTCTTATATTAATTTTGAGAATTCTGAACGTATATTAAACGAATCATGAGATGCAATAAATAGTTTCTTTCATTATCATTCTGAAAGAACATCAAGCTTTATAATTCTAAAAGAATACACAAATCTAATACATAAAAATGAATATCTGTTTGTAGAATGAAATAATAAACATAGAATAAATACTATTTATTATTCTCCTTTATATATCCTTCAATTTCAATGAATGTAATTCATTGCCGACAAGAAAAAAATATCATTGTTCCTATAATTCTTAATTAAACAAGATAACTATTTTAAATTCCAAGATTAATTCTTCTGTGGCGGCAATGCGCCGGGCACTAGCTAGTTTGACTTTAAGAAGCAATTTGATGCTAGCCTTTATTTCAGTGTAAGAAGACATTCTTTTTATAGCTTTGAAGAAGGTATTTAATGCTAACCTTAATTTCATTTTAAGGAATAATTATTTTAATAGCATTGAAGAAGGCTTTTTACACTATCTTCATTTCACTGTATTGTTTTAATAACATTGAAGAAGACATTTCATCACTGTAAAATGATACTATTTTAATAAGATTGAAGAAGACCTTTTATACTAGCCTTCATTTCACTGTAAGAAAGATTTATTTTACTGATATGGAAGCAGACATTTTGCACTAGCTTTTATTTCATTGTAAAAGGAATTATTATATTAAACGTTCAAGATGACATTTCATAATATCATTTATTTCATTGAAAGAAGCAATTATTTTAATAGAATTGAAGGTATTTTATGCAAGCCTTTATTTCATTGCGGCGAAGAAGACATTTTATGCTTTTTTTTCACTGTAAGAAGGAATTTTTTTAATAGCGTTGAAGAAGGCATTTCATGCTTTATTTTACTGAAAAAAGGAACTATTTTAATAACACTGAAGAAAGCATTTTATGTTAGCCTTTATTTCACTGAAGGAAACAATTATTTTTTAAAGCGTCGAAGTTCACTTTTAGACTCAGAACTGTTAGAATTTCACTGTTAAAAGGAATTACTTTTGCATGACTAGTTTCTGATGATTATTGCATTAAATTTGAAAAAAAAAATACAGTATAAATGAAATTATAAGTTTACTATATTAATTAAATCTGTCGATAAATTTGTACAGTTAAATATCACCAAATTTCTTAATTATTTTTTTCTAAAATACTTTTGCAAAAATTTTACATATTTTCAAATTTAAAACTTCTAGAAATTCTGATATCAACAATAATTTTTTTGATATATATTAAGTATGTCATTATTTACTTAACGACTTATAATTCTCAGAATTTACCTCATCAAAAATGTAAATTTGATAAATAACTTTAAGCTTTCATCAAATAATAAGTTAGAATTTATTTATTTATTTTGAAAAAATTAAAATTATTATTCACAAGTTCAATTTTTTTTTTCAAAAATTTCATTCAATGACCATTTTCTCAAAAGAAAGAGATTATTAAAGATGAAGAAAAAAAAAGAAACGCTATTAAAGCATTGAAATAATGAAAACCTTATTTAGTGTGATAAAATGTTAAAATTTTCTTGAATTTTTAAAAAGTATCCGCTTACTTTGAACTTGTGCAGATTTTCTTGTCACATAACGTTATTTCAATTCACGGCATTTTTTTTTCGAATCTAATCGGCTTTCACTAAATCCTTTATAGCCAACAAAAAATTAGCATTTTTTACATTCCTTATAGAGTAGGGAAAGTACTTTTCCAATTTCTTTTCGCTTAGCATTTGGAGTGAAAAAAAATTTGGACCAGTTAATTAAGAATTCCAGACATATTAGGGCCAGTTTAATTGGGTTTTTCTTTAATTACAGCTCAATCATTTTTTTTTCAAATAATGCAGTTAGGAATGACATAATTTTATATTATAATGTATATATAGCACTGATCCGAATTTAATTATGATCACAGAAAGCCGTTGTTGAAACAAATAAAGTATAACTTGAATGAATGAACATTGTAAGGGAAAATGTTCATAATATAATGAATTAACATTTATTGTAAAAGGATATTTTGTAATATATATAAAAATATTTAAATATTTATTAATATATTCTTATATGTATATATATATATTTCTATAACTTTGCAAAGAAATATATTTATATTGAATATATATTTTTAATAAAGTTGGACCTGCTTGTCTATAATTTCAATTTAAATAAACAACAGACTACATACATTTGTTATTGTGACACACTAAATGCTTTCTTAATACAATGCTGCCATATCAAATACATCATTTTTAGATAAATAACAGTATTTTGCAAGCATTTTTTTTTTTACTTTTGTCGTAAAAATAATATAGAGAAAGAAAATTAATCATCAGCAAATTCAAAATCGAGAACTTACCGTATCTCCACGATTTAGATCTACATGAATACAAAAAACACATTTTTGGAAAATAGTCATCTATATGTCTGTCTAATTGTGAGAAAGATAACTCGGAAACTCTTTGAGCTAGATTATTTGGTATACAGTCTCTATACCAATTTTTTTTTATCAAATGCACATAAAATCTGCTCAGAAAAAGCCCGCCTGTCTGCATGTTCTAATATAAATTAATACAATAACAACGAAATGAAGATAACTCGATAGATAAGACTAGGTACGTACACTTAACATCTGTATCAATATATACAATTAGATTTCAGAAATTTGTGACATCAAGTGCAATTTTGTGTCATTTTTTGCCTGCATCGAATAAGAAAATCATATCGAAGCAGAAACTCGAAATTTTTATATTAATAAAGCATTCCACGGATTTATCGCCCAAGAAATCTCTAAAGATCACATAACAGATTCAGTAAAAATGCTTAATCTACGCCAAAAGTTAATATTTCATAAAATTGTATGCCAGTGCCATATAAGTCCTTTTTTCGTCATGATAAATTTGTAAGGGATTATTCGAGAAAGCTTCGTGGAGATCACTCACACTGCTTGCAACTTCCTATAGAATGTATTTTTACAGTAAATCCCTCACTATTGTCAAAAGCATATGTATTTAAAATCTGCTACTAAATTACGATAATTATCAAAGCAAAACCAGTTATAAAATTTTCACCGCAATCTATCGAATCAAAATACTTATTCTATTATCAAAACCGATAGCTTTTTAAATGGTATATATTGACAATTTAATTAGACTCTAACATGCATTTTAATGAAAATTTACTGAAATAAATTACCATTTCCTCAGTCGCAGAAAATAATTATCGATCGCAGCTACTTCGAGAAAATTACTCTACAATTATGCAGTCTGAAACATCTAATAAGCTGAAATATGGCTTTTGTCTTCACTTTTCATCATATTTGCCTCAGCAATTTTTACTCAATGGTTATGTTTTCCTGTCATTCTCGTCATTTCTGTATTTCAGTCATTCTTTGGAAGCTAATCTGAGTTTCATTAATGCATGGCTGAAAATTTGCAGGGAAATGATCGAACTCTGTAATTATAATAAAAAAGGAACTTATGTTCTAATTAGTTGAGTTTTGTCGAATATCACGTATTTCGATCACTTATTACTCTTGCTTTAATGCTGTTAATGGATATATTGATAATTTAATCAGTAATGGAATCAATTTTCGAATCGAGTAAGAAATTGATTACTTTTTATTAATAATAAAAATTAAATGGTACATTTCTTATTAATTCAGCTTAGGATATGTTTTTGAACAAAATTGTCTTTAATCAGAATTGATAAAGAATTTTTGTTCATTATCAAGTGTGTGTTTCAATTTAAATGTCGCTTTCTCTTATGCAATATGAAACTTAATTATGATAATTATTGAGTTATCATAAAATGAGTAATTTTAATAAACGAAATGATACCTTTTTTTCTGATGAAAGAATATCAAGAACGCTATTTATATTTTGACATTTTACCAGAACAATTTCCTCTTTGTTTTGCTGACGATGAATTGAGATAATAATTTACTTGTTTTGAATAATAGTATTGAAATTCCCTTTAATATTTATAAATGTAGAATTACTAATATATTCAACGAAATAACTCTAATTCTAATAATTCTAACATTTTTGTTAATGAAATCAGAAAAAAAGTTGAGTCTTGAAAGTAAACATGTCAAATTTGACATTGCAATGGAATGTAACAGTATTTAAACCTTGAGTGACATTAGCATGAGTATATGACACACTTCACCCTTTCGTAACAAGAATATTTCTCCTTGATGATGAGATAGCCAATGAAAGAGATATAAAAAATCAAAAACTGAAAATTATAATTCATAGTTGGATAGTAATTTTGTTGCATAGTCAAATTATTTTGAGGAAAAAAAAATGTTTTCTATATTTAATATAAAGAAACATTGCTATATTATTCAAATTTTTTCTATTCTCTTAATTTCTTGAAAATACTTAATTTAAGGATTTCCAAAAATACACTCCTTTATTTCAGAATTTTATAATAATGGCATAATTCAGGAATTACTGTACCAATTAGTGATCTATACATATCTACTGCAATTCTCTTTTACAATGGTATTCATTTAACCCTTGCACTAAAAATCTCTTACTTAAAAAAAGAATGGTACATTTTATCTTTTGTACATTCGAACATTTTCAAACTTCTATCCATTTTAACTTCCTCCCTCAGGCTCTGACCTTCAAATACACGTTTCAGAAAATAACTCAAAGTAGTTTTCGATTCCCGACACTCGAAAGGCTGTCAGAAAATACAAGTGCAAAAATAGCAGCTCATTGATAAATAGAAAGCTTGAATGTACCTAGAGGTATTGAAATAGAGCACCTCCAAAGAGGGCAAACAAATAATAAATAAGATGTACAAAGGTCAAGGCTAGAAAGAGTAAATAAGAGGCAGTTACTATGTGTTGTATGCGAACTAAGAGCGTTTCTGGAATTCCCAATCAATGTTCAAAAACACACGTGGCTCGATGAGTTCTTGTTTATTAAGATTCTTAAAAATGTTCTTGGAATGTTTTGTTAACTGCCTTCTATGAACTCAGTTCGTAAAGCAATATTATCTCAGCAATATTTAAAAACAATCCAGTCGTAGAAACATTCACAATCATTTAGTCATAAAGTTGTGATTAAAATAACCGAAACTGGGATTGTTGGTGTTTCTTTTCAGTACCATGTCATTTCAATTGATTTATGCTTTTATTTTATTTGATTAATTTCATGTATGTGAAGACAGGAGTTTGCAATCGAATTCCCATTCACTTCTTAATTTGCTTCAATTTTGTAATTCTTTATTTTAAGGTCCTTCTATTATCTCATTGATTAAAGAAGTTATTTAAAGTTAAATAAATAATTTAAATTTCAATAAATTAGTTTCATTTTAATTGCTCATTCCATGCTTTGGAAGATAGAATTTTGCAATCGAATTCATTGCCTAATAGGCGTCCGATTTGGAATTCTGCTTTATTTTAATGTCATTTTATAATCTCATTGTTTATAGAAAGTAATTCGAGTTAAATAATTTAAATTAATAATTTCATTCTAATTGATTAGTTTCATCTATGTGAAAACATTACTTTGAATCGGATTCTCCCTCATTATCTAATGTGCTTCGAGTTTGGAATTTGGTTTTATTTTGTCATTATTTTATTATCTCCCTGTATATATAAGTTCATTCGAGTTAAATAATTAATTCAAATTTTAATTCTAAACATTTTAATCCACCTTAAAAAATTTCAGGGAAAGGAATTTTGAGATTGTTTAGTAATTATAAGTTAAATTAAAAATTAAGAGCTACTATCTTACAAATAATTTAAATAAAAATACTTTTTAATGCCCAAATAAAGAAATTAAGATTGCTTTCCTTAAATTTAATTTTATACTATTCGCATTATATGCGTAGAAGTCTTTAGGCATAATTTTCATCTAATTTTATTCGGCACTTGTTATTTTCCTGAATACTATGAAATTAATTTTGAGGGAAAATGTAACGCAGGTCATGAATCTCTGAAATCAGAGGGGCTGGTCTGTTTGAGATAATACTTACTTCTTTCACAGAACTGATATTATGATGCTATTTTCAAAGGGACGAGGGAAACATATTTTAACACAGTTCCTGGTCATGAATCTGTTAAATCAAAGGTAATGGTAAGTTAACGATATTACTTCCATCTTTCACAGAATTGATAGTATGATACTATTCTCAACTAGACGAGATGGATATATTGTAACCCAATTCATGATCATGAGTCACTGAAATCACAACAGTGGTCACCCCAAAATGTTTTGCATAATCTCTAAGGAACTTGAATCTGTAATTTTTACAAACCGATAAAACAAAAAAAAAATGAAAGTTGTTATTGCAGTCACGTAACACATTTGATAAAATATATTCATTATATTTTTGAGTCATTACGTATATATGCTGAAAGTACATATTAATAAAACAACAATCTCTCTTTGAATTTGAACTTAAAATTTGGTATGTGTCTAAAATGTAGATGTTAAGTATGTATACCTAATTTTAGCCACCCAGCTCTCTTCGTTTTATACTGATTGCTTCGTATTATTATTCTTTAAAGTAAATGAAAAAGTCGGTTTTAAATATATAAATAAATAAAAACAACGTTGTGACGAAAGGAAAATTTATTGACATTTATCTCAGAAACCTTCTTCTGACATATTTCATAAGATAGAATTGGCAAGTATAATCAGCTCTTAAAAACTCGTTTTAATTTAAAGGGTTTAAAGGGAATATTCAGAAAAGCAAAAATGAATATATTCCTCATCATAAATTGATTAATTATAACATATTCAGCCTCCTCGTACAGCATCATCAAATTCAGAGAAATAAATGGTTGACTTGATTCGAAATTTGCGACTCGATTCTCCTAATAAGAATACATATTTCCCTTTTGATACTAATTATTGAGTTCTAATATTTAGTTGCCAAATGACATTCATACATTAATGAAGATCGTGTTAACTCTAGACCTCAGAATGAAATAGAGTTCAATCAAAATGAAAGGAACGAGTGGACTAGCTGTGCGGTTGGCGAGAATAAATATAAATTGTTACAGCATGTACTAGAGCTGTGCAGATGCCGTATTAACGGAATAATTTTCTCTGAGACTCAATAACAGCAGATGAATTATAATCTTCATCCTTTCATGAAAGAATATTTCTCTAAGGAACTTTTAAAATAGATTTTCAACATAAAACTAAATGTATCTGGCTTTTTTATTGATAATGGTACGTATTAGTAAATGAAACAATTTTGGTGCTAATATATTCTTTTTATTCATACTTTGAAGCTTTTTTCTAGGTAATGGATGAAATAAACTGTGCTTTCTTTGATTGATTTTAAATGACATTAAATATACGATTTTTCACACTAACGTTTTGCCAAAGGAAATCTAATCTATCATTGCCCACCGGAATTCTAATCAAAACAAACATCTCTATTTTTTATGAAAATAAGATTGAAACTAGTAATTTCTGAACCTGAAATGGAAATTTTATCTTTTAGCTTAGGTGACACAAGAAATGGTCAATTAAATATTGCATATGACATACTTTGGCATGCTATATTGTAATTTCGCGCCAATGTGACGATTGAATATCGCCCAGGATCAAGATTGTGACCTTATGATTTGCAGTCACGTAACATAACAGTTTGACAAAAGGGATCCAAAATGTTTGATGCCTGTTACCACCACAATACTCCTCCACCAGTGAGTCTGCGAAAGGCCGAACGAATTTTTAGTACCAAGCGTTATGGAGAGCATGAATGAGTGTTTCAGTAGTGGCAAGCGTTATGGTGAACGAAGAGAGTGTTTCGTTAGCGTCAAGCGTTATGGTGAGAGAAAAGCGTGTTCATTGTCCAAGGTCACCAATGGGGTGGTTTATATTGTGGTGTCGGCCTAATGGGGCGATTGAATTCCTCCAAGGATCAAACTCGCGACCTTATGAATTGCAGTTGCGTAACATATCCACTTGACAAAAGTGAATATGGTTTAGTTCAGGCTGGTTTAGTGGCTGTTACTGGCTTATTAAAATACCGACTCAATAGAATTATATATTCTAGAATATGTTATACTCTTTTAATTCAGCAGAAATATGGAAATGTATTGCCATAGAAACCTTCTTAAATGTATGAAATTTATTTTATTTTCATAGTGCATAATTATTAATATTTTTATGAGTTTTTTAAATGTGTCTGAAAATACAGGTAAATCTATTTAATTATTAGAATTATTTGAAAAGTCTGAATCACTTAGCAACAAGAAGATCATAATTCGGAGAACATTATTCCAATCTTTTCGAAATGTGCTTTGCAAATTTTTCGGCTGTTGAGTATTGCAGTCTTTGTGACTCTGAAGCTCAACGGCTCAAACCTGATGGAATTCTAAGTTTCTGAGTTATAGGAGTGATGAAAAATGAAGCGTTGGCGCCATTTTTATATTACGCAACAAACCCTGTCATAAAAAATTGTGTACTCTAAGTTTCCTTGCTGAATTTCGAAAATGAATTAAAAATTTATTAATGAAAGAATAAATAAAATGTAGTATTCGTTTTATTTGCAATTGTTTGAATATTGTTTCGCATATCAGTAGATACATTACTTTTGTCCCAATTCTGTTAAAATATTCTCTGATGAGGTTAACAAATTAAAACATTTGATACTTGGATTAAATAAACGAGGACTAAAAATACCCAGTTTAGTAATAGCCAAACATAAAATAATAAATTCATTATGAAATTGTAAAACATAATTTTTAAGAATACATGCATCCGTAATATTGAGAAAAATAAATCAACCTCTGAAATCGTTTTGTTTTTGTAAATTACATAGACAAATATTTGCATCCATATATGTATTAAATTTGATTTGTTTTTTCGTTTGAAAAATTGTTAATATTTATAATATTGTTTTCATATGTAATTTGAGTAATCA
>JAPMOQ010033461.1:29161-72216 GCA_026543055.1 Argiope trifasciata
CAGAGAGGGCAAATTGGGAGCCGTTTCTATTTGTTGTGTGCGAACTCGGAACGATTTCGGAATTCCCGATGAATGTTCGAAAACACAAGGTCTTGATGAGCTTCGGCTTTTCGAGACACAGACAACTATTCTGGGGAATGTTTTATTCCCTTGTCAGCAATGCGTTCCTGTTTTCTCTAGGTAAATCTTATATTGTTTGGGTTGAATTCTTATTGTAGAAGTGCTTACCTCGATAAAATGATGAAATTGTGATACGTAAACACAAAATAAGTGTAAATAAGTATTCTTCCTGCATTTACATTCTTCTTGCTTCTTAGAATTGCTTTTAATTCTTCTACTGCTAAGAATTTAAAGCATCTCTCTGGTATATTTTTAGGCTCCTATAGTAGTCAGATGGCTCGGGAGAATATTGACTGTTATAAATTGTAGTTTAATTTCCTAAACAAAGAACTTTTAAACATGAATTTTTAATGGAAATCAATACTATGATTTTTTAGTAGAGATGTCTTTTTATTTTTCTGTTCGCTGTGTGCATGAAAAGTTTAAACGGAGTCAAGCAGATTTGTTACTTTTAGCAAAAACTAATAGACCATTTTCTATATTTTCTAAGTTGTGTCATACTCAAATTTTAATTACATTTTCTTCAATTTATTTTTCAGCAAATTACACAGTTATTAAATAGAAAATTTTCCTTTGCTTTTAACTATGGAAGAAAATCGCATCATTTAAGTTTTAATGATAAATTGAAAACGGTTTGAATTTCAAAGTAATATAAAAGCGTTTTTTCAAAGACATTGCTATAAAAAAATTTAATACCAGATCTTTAGGAAATGTTACATGGCAATCACTGTTACTATTAAAATAGATTTTTTTTTAATTTTAAAAAACTACAAAAATTATTTTTCCAAAAAAGATTTTTTGAAACTTTTGCAGAAGATGTAAAATGTTCCTTATTTTTTTAATTAATTAAAATTTTAAGAAATAACCCCTATATGTTTATATTTATCTGCTCTAAAAGTTTACAATTTAGCCAAATGATGTTTATTTTTCATTGCTATAATCATGTGAATTCTATTTTAAGAGATAAGTAAAAGCATAAAGAAGTGATCCACTCACATCTTGTCCTTTCACATCATTCATAATGTATTTTTTAACTCATTTTTTTTTTTACTTTTTTAATGACAGGACAAATACTGGTGGGATAGATAACTTAATAAAACTCTACAAGGCAGGCTACAAGACTATATACCAAATTTTACTTTTCTAAATCTTTTTTTAAATTATTGAGGATGTACAAATTTATGCTATGCACGTTTGAATTGAATGCTAATATTTCATTTGAAGACAGAATATACGTCATATGTTTGTTAAGACTTTAATTCACCCTCTATTTTTGTAATACATCCATCTATTATTGGACAATATCAATTGAATTGCTGTAGTAATCTTGAATTCTTTTCAACTTTTTTTTCTAATACTCTCAATAAACAGCATGCAATGCAATAACAGAGAAACAATAACAATATTCTCTGAAGAATTTCGGTGAGGTTTGGAAGTTTGGAGAAGGGCTGCCAGCTCAGATGCCGTTCTCGTCACCCGGCATCGGAAGTACGTGGACCGGGCCAATGTAGCCTTGTGTTGCTACAAATCGGGACATTAATATAACTGAACTAAACTAAACTAACTCTGAAGAATTACTTAATTAAAGTTTTTGTGAGGTGAATATTAATATTATAAAAGTATAAAACATTATTTTACATAAAAATAAATCATGCAAAAGGTTTTTTTTTTTTTTAATTATTTTTTGGAGATTAATTTTAGTACATAAAGATTATTTCTAAATTTGATTCATGAAGATTATAAGTCTCATTCAAAATCTGTCACAGCTGTTATTTACAAATTATATCTGAATATAAGTTTAAATTTTCATTCACTATATTTTCCCTATTTTGATTTTATATTTTTCTTTTGTTAAGAACTCATTAATAAATATTGGTACTTCAAAATTGAAATAAAATAATTTAAACGTAAATAAAAATACATCTTTGATAAACGATCAAGATCTTTATTTTAATATAATAAAAGTGTAGAAATTTTTTTATACAGAAAGAATCAAGTAATTTATTACATAGATTTTAAACATTATTAATGGTACGTCATGAATTAGACAAAATCGGAGATTTAAATTTTCATTGAGTATCTGTCTAAATCTCAAAGTTTAAATTTTAAGTTATTTTCTTATTTTTCTTACGTTACAATTTTTCTTGATATTTTTTGTGTATAAACCGATATATTATAATGAATACGTTTCGATAAATTTTGATATTTCAAAACTTAGCTAAATTAATTCATACCTTTTTCTAAAGTAAAGATAAATCTTTGATAAATGATCTTGTGTCATTTCCAGACTAAATTTATCAGAAAACGAATCACATATAGTTGTGAAACATGTAAAAATTGTTTTTAATTTTCATGACAGAAAGTTTTGTTAGAATATACAGAATATTTTTATGAACTGAAACATATGCTACAGACATTACTTGATTTATTGCTTGAACTTCGAGCTTATTAAATATTTATTTATCAGATAAAATACCATAAATTTCTGAAGAAAGAATTTTGTTGACTGCTGTTATTTGGAAAAAGGAAATGGTACAAACAGCAAGAGCAAATCATGTAAATATAAAGTCTGAGGAATATGAAATTTACTAAATTTCTTTTGTTTAAAAAATCGTTGCAGCAAGCTGTTCAAATTTGAAATCTTTTATATTTTGGTTTTTGTAAAATAAAAATTCATAAATAATTCATTGGTTCAAAATCCAGGAAGAAGCGTCCTATAGACGTTTTTAGAAATATATTTTATATATTTATTATCCATTGTTTTTAAAAATATATGATTGATACTGAATTTAATTTCCTTCTGATTTTCTTTGTGTAACTGTATCGTATTGCAGATGACAATTTTGGAAGTTCGTGTAATAACAATGCAATTATTTTGTAAAAATATTAATATTCGAAATATTAAAAAATGAAATCTGTTATCACATATATTAAGTCATCATGTAAGAACATTATAATTTTTAAGGTAAATTATTTAAGACAATTCATAAGAGTTTAGAGAATGAATAATTTGGAAATAAAGTTGTAACTTTAATTGTCAATAAAGCACTAAATGTATCAACAAGATACATTATTTTCTAATAACACTAAAAGTGAAAAATGGACACCTCAAAAGCAATAAATCGTCAATTTGTTTCCTACTCATTTTTAGGCTTGAAAAGCCTCAAACCAATACAACATCATGTTCTCTCAGGATAATAGAATTAACTACTAAATTTTTCAAAACAAACAATTTATTTCATTTAGAGCTAATTTTATGATATATATATATGTATATAAAGAAATATAAAACATTAATACATTATATTTGACATTCGTTTGTATTGTTTAAAAATTACACAAGATATGTTTAAAGCCTACACAAGATATATTTTAAATTCACAAGGTATTGTAGAAGGTGAGGATTTTAAATTATTTATGCACAAATTTAAAATACTTTTTGATTGATTCAAATATTTTAAATAAATTTATGGGAAATAAAAAGGAAATTAGGCATATTCTCCCGACATTCCAATTGTTTTAACTTATATTAAGAGATAAAGCAAATCTCATGCCATTTTGAAACTCAGAAAAAGTAAAAATTTTAATTTTAATATTTTAAAATATTAATGACTGTTTAAGAATTTTCATTCTCTGTTGCTTCATTTTTTATAAAGTCATTTAAATCTTAATTTTTTCTCTGTATTTTAAATTAAAATCTCCTTTCCACAGATTAATGTACTAATAAAATCAATAATTTCGACCTTTTTTATTGTTTTCGTATTGGCTACCTTTTATTTCGGACGTTTTAATGTCAATAGATGGTGCACTTAAAAATCTTTATTCAAATTCCTTCGTTAATTTTTATTGTTTACAATTTAATATACTTTAATTTTGATAACGGGATCAAAATTTAATTCAAATAGATTAATAAATCAATTTTAAAATTAAAAAATAATAATATTTTAATTATTGGAAGTCTATGGCTGTAAAAATTTCCTAACTCTACAGAATTAGAAAGTAAAAGAAAAATTAACAGTAAACCTCTATCTTTACAAACATTGCAGAGCTTAAATTAAATCTATAAAAGGTGTTTAAAAACATATATTGATAAATATGTTTTCTAAAAATTATAATCTCCTCTTACCAAATAAAAATTATAAGTATAAATAAGTAGTTTACATCAAAGCTATAATCGAATTACATTTTCTTCAACCTTTTGTTTTTAGCTAAACTCCACTTGTTTTTATTTATTTTATTTTCTAGGAACGTAACAAATAAAGACATTTTAAGTCAGGTTATCGTGGCTTTATCTTTTTAATAATGCTTCTACCTCGTTTCTATGACCCATTTGGAAAATCCTCTTAGGAAAAATTAGATAAAACCTTAATCCGATAAGGGAGAGGATTACAATCCAGATTGAAATGCACAATTGGGTTTTTATCGGGAACGCGATCGATTCGGCTTATCTAAGAAGAATTCAGTCTCTTTTCAAGAAAATATTAGTTTCTTGTAAGGAATAGCTTTGATTTGCGTGGCATAAGTTTGGAAATTCTATTGTTAGAATGCTTAAGTGGGAACTAGATTATTAAGTTTATGCTATTAAGATTAACTTCAGAAAAAAATCGAAACAGAAAAAAATCTATAATTTATGATTAGTACTAGACATTATGATAAGCCGATATGCTTTCTTTAATATAAACATATTTATGCCAGCAATCATATTTGGCTAAATTATTATCCAATAATCTTTTTATTATCGAAAGTTTCTATTATGAATATGATTGTTAAATATAACAAATTGGATACGTTCACCTCACTCTAATGTGATAATATGTTTTCTCGTGGGATTTCAAATGAAGAATGAAACTTTTTTTGTTTTTCTCTGTTCTTTAAGAAATGTTTCAGGATTAAACGAATGAATATATATATGGAACAACTCTGAATTGAAAACAATCAATCATTTAGTTTGCAGGAGTTCCCAATAAGTAAAAGTAGGTTTTATTTCGATAAGTTTGCACATGAACTAATGCTTAAAAGTCCAAAGTTTCGTTAAATAAGGTTTGCAATCACATGGAAACACTTTGCATAAGTTTCAATTAAATGATAATAAAAGTTAAGGAAATTAAATTTTAGTGTGGAGAAAAAGAGTCAATTAATAGAAAGTTTTGAATTCATCCAAAAAAATTAACAATAAAGTATTCATCGAAAAAATATATTTCTATACATCTACCATGGGGTAAAAGCCAATAAAATAATAATTTTGTATTTTTTTATTCAAAATAAGTAACCATAAGTAAGGTTTCAAAAAGCATAAATAATACTTTTTATACAAAAATTCTTAGATTTTTACTTCAAAATAAAAAGATTCTTTAAATAAGTGAGTCAAATGTACGAAAACAGTTTGCCTGAGTTAAAACCATTGATTGTAAAAACTGAAATAAATTAATAATCTTTATATCTAACATGGAGAAAAAGAGTCATTTAGTAAAAAGTTTTTTTTTCTTTTAATATCCATGCAAAAGTTATAGCAGTGAAGTATTTTTGCAAAAAGTGAGTTCTTATATATCCAACATACAGAAAAAGCGTCAAGTCCTAAAAAGTTATTTCTATTCATCCCAAAAGTATATTATTAAAGCATTTGTCAAATATATATATATATATATATATATATATATATATATTGTGAAATATTCATCCAAAAAGTAAATTCCTAAGCAGCCCCATGGAGAAAAAGAGTCAATTAGTAAAAATATTTTTGTATTCATCCAAAACTACTATATATCCACTGGGGTGAAAAAGAGTTAATTAATTAAAAAATATTTGTGTTTATCCAAAAAGAATATTAGTAAAATATTCCTTCAAAAAGTAAATTTCAATATATCTACTATGGATAAAAATAGTAAATTAATAATTTTTTGTATTTATTCGAAAACTTTAACAGTATTCTTCCAAAAAGTAAATTTCTATACGTCAACCTTGAATAAAAATGAGTCAATTAGTAAAAAAATATTTTGTATTCATCCAACAAAAGTACATTAGTAAAGTATTCTTTCAAAAACTTAAATTCTGTATCCATCATGGAAAAAAGTATTAATTCATAAAACGATTCTTATGTGCATGCAAAAAGTTATCAAAAAGTATAAATAGTATTTATTTCCATAAATTTGCATCTTGGCACACACATCCAATTACAAAAATTTCATTTAAATAGCTACTGTATGGAATAAACTTGGTTGAGTTTAAGAACAGTTGATAATAAAAAATGTAAGCAAATTAAATTTGCATTCGTCCAACATGGAACAAAAAATAGTAAAAACACTTTTGGGTTCATTTTTGCACTCACAGTTTAATTAATACATCTGTAAAATTTACAGGGATAGATTTTTTTATCTGAGTTTAAATCATTTATTTTTGTTTTTTTATTATGTGAGAACATGATGTTGTTTTTCTTAGTTTTCAAAAGCCTTAAAATGCAAGGGCAGAAAGCAAGTGATTTATTTCTTTCGATGCATCAATAATTCGCTTTTAGGGTTATTATGAAATGATAAATACGTTTCTCAAATTTGGAGACTTATTAATAACGAAAAGTTATAAAATGACAGGAATGTCCACCCTGTATTTGAGGTTCCTGTCTGGCCAATAAAAGTCAAAATAGTATATAGAATGTTTCGGGGCTCGTGTGATTTTGAGAAGAAAAGTAACCCATCGTTTTCTAGATATCGATGTGTAATCTGATAATCTCGTAGTTGTTTAAACCGGTTTAAACTGGTTTTCATGAAAAATTTCTGGTGAGAAGGAAAACAAAAAAATAGAGCTAGATAGATTTTAAGTGAGTCAAAAATCTTCGCTCTTTATAATTTTTGGTAACTGCGAAATATGTCATGAACATGGCGGGTTTTTTTTTTCTTTTTGTTAATATTTCGTAACTTAATAAAGTACTGTTCAAACATAATAACTTAAAATTTGCGTTAGAAGATTTGAATTTTCTTTTTTATAGATTTATTTCATAATTTCATTAAATATGGTTGCTTGTTTTAATGTTCCTCTAAAATTAGATTTCGAATCATTTTAAAGCATAAAATTATTCGTTTGAAACTCCTAAATAACAAAAGATTATATCAGTAATAATAAAACGGGAATAAATAGAATGGTATTGGAGACAATATAGTCTGCTACGTTTAAATGTCAACTGTTCATCATGGTACGACAGTTAATTCATTCTCGTATTTCTGTTCCAATTTCATATCATAACTAAAAGGATAAGCTACTACTTTTCTAAGATTGGCATTACGTTCTCTAAATCTGAAATACAAGTCATTTATCAATCTGTCAGTGGCAAATGTTTGCCATAAATGCATTGTTCACTAATTCTCGAAATATAATTCTATCGCATGCGTTCCAGCGGTTTGTCAAGAATTTCATATCTCTTGACATTATAGCAATTACAGTTATCAATCATTGCAAATCCGGGTTACCTCAAACTTGACATAATCGATTATTAATCCGATTAATATTATTTCAACAAATCACAAGACTGTCAGAATTGGGCACCATGTTTATTGGGCACCATGGCATGCACCATGTTGCACCATTATTTCACTTAATGGCATTTGATATAAATTGAATTCGTCATTGTAAAACAAACCAAAATGATGATATATCGTAAAATGATGACTTAGAATCAAAAAATAAATGTCAGAATAAATATTTTTCGCGAAAACCAAAAGTATTCAAGAAGAAAATTATATTCAAAAAAATATTTTCTAAAAAAAGAAAGGAAAAATGCAAAACAATGTATTAAATACGTATAGCCCAAACAATTTGACAAACAGATACCACGTCTTTTATATTAAGCCTTAGAAGCTAAACATAGGCAATTCGGATAGACTTTAAAAAGTTTAATTACTGTTTTAATTAATTTTAAAGTAAGCTAAATTCTGAATTGTATAATAATTTTAATAATATTATAATAATAATATATTATATAATATTATAATAATATTGTAATAATAATAATAATAATAATAATAATAATTGTATAATAATTTCCCCAAAATTGTTGCACAAAAATGAAGTTTGCACCTTTTTGAAATAAAAAATAGATATATGATGTTAGTTTAAAATCTAAATAAAAACTTAATTAATTTCTATATTTTTATCTTAAATTAATTTATATTAACTTCTTAAATGGTCTCTTATTTCCTTATACAATTCCGTTTTTTATTTAATCAATTCCATATGGACAGTGTAAATCTGCTGGTTCAGCAGCATCTGCTTATTCTGCTAATCATGCTCCAAGAGAAAGGATAAAAATTCCTAATGCTTATAACACATTTTAAAATATACCTAAATTTTTATTTCTTAAGTCTACAAGTGTCAAAAAATAACTTATCAAAATCTTATCGCAAAACGATTGAAGGAAACAGATTTGGTATATTTTGCTCTTCTATTCTTGTGCCACGATGTTGACCGATATATTGTTAATCATTTTCTACATAAATTATACCTCCCGAGGGGAAATAAAATAAAATTAAAAAAATCTTTTTATATATGGTGACACAACTACTAAAATATGTTTCCATATGTAACTATACCATTTTAATACTAGTGTAATTTTTTATGAATTTTGAAAATTTTTAACAAATATCTTTTTTGCTTGGTTTCCAATGATATTTTACATAACTTAAACCGTTTCTGAAGTTTTATCAATGATTCAATGCCACGAGTCTCTTCCATTATTGAAACAGAAAGAAAAAGGATTATTTTTAATATCTGTGTAGTTTATAAGACTAATAAAAGTGTGAATGTGCAATAATGAGGTAGATGAAAAAGAACTGTACACTTTTTAAATATACTCTTTGATGTTAAGGGAATTTCTTCATGAGAAATATTCTTTTGCACTATTAACTATTAGAACAATAGTAAAAATTGGCAATTTGGCAGAATCCTGGACATTTATTATAAGAATTTAAATCTTGCAACTGTTTCTAGAAAATCAGCTGGTCACTTGAGGCTACAGAAGGAATATATTTTTTATATCATTGTAAAATTAATATAAATATTATTGCGTATATATATAATAATTTATATTTTTAAAAGTGTTAGTTTTTGTATGCTGTAAGATGTATTTCTATAATGCACATAGGATTGAATGTGTCCATACATATTTCTATAACGAATTTTAATTTTATCCGCGTATTTTTCTGTTGCCAAATTTGATGTATTTGAACTTAATATAAAGACTCGTTCTTATTTTTGATTTTGCTTTAATTAGTAAGTTATAAACAGGGTAAGTTATAATTAAAGTAAATGGTAATTACTGAACCAAATACTATCAAACTTGGTAATAGGTTAAATACAGTCATAAAAGTTTTTTCCAGCAAAAAAAAAAAAAAACTCACCAAATAGTGCCGTGGAAAATAGTGCTGTATACCGTATTTTTTATGCAAAATAGGACATAAGAACATGAAAACTTGTTCAATCGTTTAAACTATGTTTAATCATTATTGAACTGTGTTAGAAAGTACGTTGAGTGTGGTGGCCATCCTTTTCTGAAAGGAAGTTAAATAACATTACTGCAATCTCAATGAAAGCTCTTAGCATATCAATAGAGATGTTACGCTGTGTTACATCGTTCAATTCCGTCAAATTGTTTATATTGTCCCCTTAAATAGCGCTTTTGAGATAAAGAACACTGAACTCGCTTTGTAACACAATTCAGAATCGATTAAACACGTTTTAAACCTATTCCTCCACGTCTGCTTGCATAAAAAAATTATAAACAGCTCACTTTTTCCCCTGGCTGTAAGTTTTTGATTTTTTTTGTGCGGGGGGAGCAAAAATCGCCATGATCTTCTTTAAACCATAACCTAGTTTGATAACATTTGTTCAATAGTTTTCTTTTTATGACCATTTCAAAATGGAACTTTAATTATAACCACCAAACTCATCGAATATTTTAATCAAAAATCCATCATTTATGTCCATAAAAGATAAGAAATATAAGAATAGAGAAATAATGTCTTAAACATGATTTTAAATAAAAATAAAAATAAATAATTATATATTTGAAGTTGTTTGTTTGATTCATCATGTAGCATTAAAATGTAAGTATGGAAATTAAATTATTTTTATTGAGATGAAAGATAAATTATTTTCAAACAATTATTAATACATTTCCAATATTTGATTAATTGTGTCATATTTCCAAGTCTATTAAAAGAAGCTTAGAATCTTCTTATATTACACTTTTTAAAAACCCTTATTAGCTTTGTTCCTCGTAGAAAATTTTAAGTAAACTGAGAATATTTAAGAGGAAATTACAATCCATATTCTGACTCTACTGAAGATGTATTGAAAATTATGTTAAATATTAATTCTATATCAGGTGTTAATTTTTTAATTAAATTTTAAAATAGCATTAAAAAACGTAATATTACAGATTTAACCCTGGAATTTCGCTGAGACTCAAAAAAATTGGTACGTTTTCCTGAATATCCTTCATGTGCCCTCTAAAATAAACTCTTGATCCTTGGAAACGTAATATCAGTAAATTTCAAATAATAGAAATCCTACAGACATTTAACCGATTTCAAATTTTTGCTCGTATTTTTCTTTAATTTAACCTTCATCAAATATCAATTCTAGAATCATATTTAAAATTTCACATTGAATTTCACCCCTAAATCCAAGAAAACTAATTCAGAACAAGCGAAAGCATATACTATTCTGGCATTCATGAGTATGTATTAATGTAATCGAAGCACTTACAGTCAAGTAATTATGTTGAATTTTGTACCGATTCAACCTAGGATGTATCCGTCTTTTTGGGAAATCTTAATTCGCCATCAAATTTATTTTAAGTGAAATCTGAAACTGTGTAAATAAGAATAAAATTGTGGTTTTATTATTTGCTTCTCACTCAAAAAAATTAGTAAGCTTCCCCTAATAAACTTCGTTTTTCGTCTTAAATAAACTTTTAATCCATGGAAGCTAATATGTGTTTATATCAATCATATAAAATTCTTCAAATGTCTTTTACATTTCTTTTTTTCGCTCCCTTTTGTTCTTTACTTTTGCCTCCAACAATCATTATTTCCAAAGATACATTTAACATTTCACGCTGAATTTTAGCCATCAATCTAAAATAACTAATTCATAAAGAATCAAGTGAATACATCTATAATCCTGGTATATTCTAAGCCCCCAGAATGAAAAAAAAAATATATATACTGAAATATATTCTGATTGTACTGCAAACTCATTTTATCAGTAGTTCCGGTAAAACTTAACTTTGCATCAAATTTATTTTAGTTAAATTTTGGAACTGTGACTTTATAACAAGTTAAGATTGTATACGTAACATTTACTTTTCATTAAGACTCAAAAAAGTAGCAAACTTACCCCAATAACCTTAATTTATCCTCGAAAATAGATTTTCAATCCATGGAAGTTAATGTGAGGAAATTTCAAATAAGTGAAAACGTACAGATACCTTTCAAATTTAATTTTTTTTTTCTTTATTTTTCTTATTTACTTTACACTTCATTAGTTATTAATACCAGAGTTAGGTTTAAAATTTCACACTCAGCTTTAACCATCACTCCAAGAGAACTAATTTAAAAACAAGCAAAAATACTTGTGAACCTGGCATGCATTTGTGGGCATGTATTTATGTATTTGAAGCCCCAACAGTGAAATAATTCTACTGAATTCTATTGTGATTTTATTGAAGATACGTGGTATTTGTATCAAATTTACTTTAATTAAAATGTGAAAGAATGTATTTAAACGTTTAAACGTTTGCTTGTAAGTATAGCATGTTGCTGAGGCTCAACAAATTAAAATCTTCATTTGTCCTCTGAATAGACTCTGAAGCTAATATCGGAAAATTTTAAGAAAGTAAAATCCTACAGCGATCCCCAAAATTTAAATCTTAATCTTTTTTGTTAATTTGTCTTCTTTATTATAGCCTCTACAGTTATCAATTCCAAAGACGGAATTAACTTTTCAAGCAGAACTTCATACATAATTCAAAAACTTGGCTTAATTCAAAAGAAATTAATCACTATATCTGTGATCCTCGCATTTGAGGGTATGTATTCACATATTCGAAATCCTTCAAGTAAATTAATTCTAATTAATTCTATATCTATTTAATTAAAGACGCATATAAAGCTTTAGTAAATCTTAATTCCATATTAGTAAATCTTAATTCCATATTAGATTAAACACAAATTGGAACTGTGAATATGAGCATACTATTGTAATGTTTTTGATACTCATAAAATTAGTTATATTAGTAAACTAATTTAAGACCCATACAATTTGTAAGTTTCCCCGATAACTTTGATTTGCCCTCTAAAATGGAAATTTAATCCTTAGAAGTTAATTTCGGTAGGTTTTAAATAAGTGAAATCATACAGACACCTTATAAATTTCTTTTTTTTCTTCTGATTATTCTTCATACCTTCATCAGTTTTAGATTCCAGACACAGATTTAACATTTCACAACTGAACTTTCGTCATCAATCTAAAAGAACTAATTCAGAAACAAGTGAATACATCTGTGATCCTGGCATTTGTGGGTATGTATTCATGTATTCGAAGCCCCCCAGAGTCAAATAATTGCCAGTACCATCGTCTTGAAATTTCTACTCACGTAAAACTATAAGAGATGACCTCTCAGTGGGTTTCTCCGATTGAAGTAGGATTTTATTCCTCTTATTTCTTTTCCTGGATTCCAGAACCCATGGGTAATATTTTAGCTCATTTTGTACCAGAGCTGCTGGCTGAAATAGAAAATCGAAAATCATTGGACTTATTCGGACGTGCTCCTAATACCAACCAGAGAAGGGATCGCTTTTTATTGATGGTGGTCGTCTTGGCGAACAAACACCTTGCGATTGAAATCGGCGATTCCCTGGATGTCTGGTAATGTGGGGAACGTTGGCCATGCCGTTAAAAATCAGGCACGAATAGCATCTGGAAAATGTCGGTATTAAGTTGAAAGGGCTTTTAATGGAATGTAAGCCGTCTTCTTTTATTTTTTTGCTGTCATTTTCTTTTTGTAACAAGCAGTCACGGGGCTATAAGAATTTTTATTGTTTATGTGTTATGTAGTGTTAGAAGTTTCTAAATGAGTTTCAGAAAATGACAGCCAAATCTGCTGTCATAAATAGTGAGCAACTTTCTAGAGTTCTTATTGGAAAGTGGAGAGATTTTCGGTGAAATCTCTTTGAGAAGACTGTCTATATAACTAAGACATGCATCAAACCCAGTTGAAGTAGCTCTGTTATAAGGATGATTATGTCGGTTTAGTTTAGTAATGCTGTGGCCTTTTATCTTAACATTTACTTACAGCAAAGTTTAAAATTCGGCGGATTAATTTCTTAAGTATACTATGCTTAACCGCATTGATAAAGATTAGTTTTGTGTTGTTAGAACCATTAAATACCAGGGTTAATAGAAAATGCAAATTCTAGTTATCAAATTCAAAGGAAGACTTTATTTATCTCTTAGTTGTAATAATCAATAAAGATAAGAAAGAGATTTTGATGCTGGTTCGACTTAAAAAACGGGCTGTGAAGGCCATGTGATAAAGTCTTGGCTTCAAAACGGAAGACTTCAGACCGATTCCACAGACTGGCTGCCATGTAAGCGGGTCTGGTGCGCGTTAAATTCGCCGGGAAGAAACATAGTCCCACTGGTGTAGTGTGGAGAGATGCTATCTCAAGTGCCATTTGTGTCATCTGGCCTCGGATGAAAGTGTTATTTGTTTCTAATGACACTAACCATTGGAAAAGTTCGCTGTTGTGTAGATAACATTTAAGTCGGTAAGGTGCATCTCTTCTTTAAGTAGTGTCAACTAAGGCCAAGAGTACGACTTTCCCCACACACATCACTCATTCGCTTGTATAACTCCTTTTTACAGGAAAGCACATTCACAGATAAAATGAAAAAAGAACAAGAATGCCGGAAACGGACTTGAAACCGAGACGTCTAGATCATGTGGAAGACACGCTGCTCCTGTGCCAGAAAGCCGGCCGAATGAAAGTTACCAGGCCAATCCCAAAATAGCCCTAGTGTAGAAACGGGAATTTAATATAACTAAATTTGACTTGAAATATTAATAGTTTTACAATATATCGAAGAAATCTTCTATCATATAAAGAAATCTTTAGTACTAGAGTGAAAAATTCTTGTGCGCAGTTAGATACAAAAATTTAGATTAGAAACTACACTAAAACAAATTATAGACATAACTATGTTAAAAGAGTTTTTAATTAAAATTATTGTTGCAAATGTTATTATTTACAATTAAATTGACTGCAAATGCGTTGAACAGACCTGTCGTATGTAATCTTATGTATGGTTATTTCAGGTGAAAAATTTATATTAAGCTAAAATAGAACGTTAACCGCCTCCTCTGTATTATTTTTATTGTTATTTCCTGTATAGAAATTGTCATAGACAGGTGTTAGAAGATGCCATTTTATTATCTGTTATGTAGGTTTAAAACTTTTTTGAACGAGTTCTGTAAAGTGATAACAAAATCCTCTTCTACTAATAAGGAACAATAGTTTGGAGTTTCTGTAGTTTCTAAAAAAAATCAAGATTGTTGTTGAAATTCATTTCTTTCTATACTAGACCTGTTAAAAGTTTAATTAAAAGTTCAATTTTTCATTAACAGAATAGTTGTTAAAAATACTTGTTAATTATAAAAAGGGTAAAGAAAAAAGATAGGTGATGATATTATATTATATAAACAACATGAAACGTCTTATATTTTGTATTTGTTTTTATATTCAAAAGAATTTCAAATAATTCTAAAAGCGCTTGTTTTAATTTGGTAAATACAAATGTAAAAATGAAAAATATATAATTATCTTTGGTTAGTTCTTATCTTCAACTTCAAATTTTGTAACAAATTTGCAGTGAGATATAAATGTGCATAGTATGTTGTGGATTATTATATTTTCAATATAATATTAAAATGTTCTGCAGATTTTGTATCATTTCTTTCTATCATATCATTTATATCACATTAGACAATTAATATAACTTAAAGGCCAAACACAAATTCTATTTGAAATTCAAAAAATCTTAATTTTTTTTATTACTAGGCGCATATTGAGTTAATAAACAAAAAAAAATGAAAAAGTACATTTACAATTTTTTGATAAATAATGAAAATATATGAATAAACTAAACATGACCGACAGAAAGACGCATTTCATAAAATTCAGTCCATTTACACAAACAAGATTCGAAATGGTGAAATAGCCAGTAACAAATTAAAGCTGCTTGTTAAAAAAAACAAGCATTAACTGGGGAACTGATTTCATTTAATTCACTATCCAACAACTGTTATTCTTTTTTTAATGAACAGAAAATTTATGACAATTCATATATAGTTTCAGATATATCACAAAAGTATGCAAAATTATTATAAGTTATAATAACTTTTGCCGACATTAATATATTATTAACATATCTCATACAGTTTTATTTCACAAAATTTTTGCTTCGCAAAATCCAGTAGATGGTATAACTTAAAAGAATGAAAAAAATACACCATATTAGTTCATATCAAGGAGTTTAGAAAATTAGCTTCCTTAATTTTTTTTCTATGTAGAACTATGGATTCATTATTATTCTTGCCGTGATTTTCAGTGTTTAAAGTAGCGTATCATAAATGTTATTTAATCAGTAACTCCGAAACAATACTTTAAAATTTGATTCTGCTTGCATATTGCTATGTCCGGTCAAAAAACCTCTTTTTAAGATTTAATTTAATCTGTTATATGGTAAATATTTTTATAGCTCACTTTTTCATTTTATAGCATATATTTTTACATAGCTTATAAAAAGTGTGGTGTTTAAATTTGCAGGGATCCCGATATTATACAGAAAGTCAAAATATTAAATGGGGTGATACTTCTGTCAATAACAATCAATGTAATGACAGTTAAATAGTACTGGTTAATTTATAATTAGTTTCGATGTACTAACAATTTTCTGTATATATTTCTGTGAATTTGCTGAAATAATTTCCTTGCCACACCTAATTTTAGAAATGCTTGCTATTATTTTGCATATTACCAGTCTATTTCTTTATTTATTCTTATTTGCATCAAATTATTCTTTGAAAGCCGTAGTTGGCATAAATGCACCAAGTTATCCGACCCGCATTTTAAAATGGTTGAACTAAAATTATATTAAAACAATAACGCAAAATTTTTATAATGTTGATCAATATTTTTATGTTGTTGTGCTGGCAATGTTTCAGAGTCTTCCTTCAATGATATTATAGTAATATTGTACTTACTTTTCTATTATTATTATTACATTTTATTAATTATACGAGACAAAATGTTAGAAAATGTTTAAAAAAAATCTTTAAAAAATTCTTTTTAAAACATTCCCTTTAAAACTTTTAAAAATATATTTTTTAATACAGTCTACTGTTTTATCTATTATTAAAGTTTTGTAAGCATCAAACTTTAGTAGATTGAAATTCACAAATTTACTTTCTTTCTGGGGGACTTTTTTTTTTATCAAAGTAAAATCTAAATGACATCAAGATTTGTAGAAGGATTTTTCTCTTTGAATTTCCTGAAATAAATCAAGAAAATATTTTTTCATCTTTTTCTAAACGCTCAACTTTTTCTCAGTCCAGTGGGTTTTCTCACCTCTTTTTATCCTTTTGGAATTAAATTCCTCCCAATTTTTGCCAACGCTTGAACTATTCAATCAGTCCTGCTAAGTTCAATATATATATATATATATATATATAATGCATTAAAATTCAGTTCGTTATTTATAAAAGCAATACTTTTTATTGCTAGAAATTAATAAATTTTATTGTTTATTAAAAATTTAATATAATTTTATAAAAGGAAAAAATTAAACATGTATGAATTATATCTTGAAAATAATAATTTAATTCTTCTTTCAGTGTCACCTGTGATATTTCATTCATACTTAATGTTCTGTTTATACGGGCCCATAATCAATCATTGGCTCTGACCCTTGTGTCTTGCTCTAAAACGCCAAATTTAGTCTTTGTAGAGCGCTCAGAAATTCCGAATAATAGAATACTATAATATAATTTTATAAAAAAATGCATCAGATAAAAAGTATTTTAAAGAAAATGATATTTTTAATGTATTGTTTGGTACTGTGAAAATCAAACCTTTGTAAATGATATTTTCATATTATATTTTAGAATTTAACGCATTTAGCTTTCAAATGCATGATGTGCTTTTTTATTCTTTCATTACTTATTGGATATGTAATTAATTATTCGATTCATTATTGATTCCTTCATTAACTTGAAATTCATAATGAGATTTTAATGTGTTTGAAATATGTATTTATTTTTTTTAATCTATTGCCCATTTTTCGGTTGCGACTTCGTTCGTTCTTAAGTGTTTTTTTAATGTTTCTAGATTGACTTAATGTTTCTATTAAGTATCTAATATGTTTTATAGTGCTTTGGATAATCATTGCTCATAGTTTATTTTGTATTTCCATGTTATTTTTTTAAAATAGTCTGCAACTGGATGTATGCATATTTGTATGTGCAAAATGTTTTTTTTTCATATTTTCAGGTAGATGAATGCACAATACATACACATATTTATTTAAAAAGTTGTTAAAACTTCAGCAAATAATAACTTCTTCATAGGATATAATCCAGATAAATTAAATTTTTTAATATTCTAAATAGTTTCAGTTTATTTCTATGAAGATAGATCTTAAAAATATCTCAGGAAAATTTGATATTTTTGGTAGAAATGTAGTTAATCAAAATTCTAAAAAAAAATTCTTAAAATGGATTCCGAGATTCAACTTCCTAGCATTCAAAATTTCTCAGGGCAAAATTTAATTACGGATGTAATCGTTTGCACCATTCTGCACTAAAAGACATACGTATAATTTCTTTTTCTTTTTTTTTAGTTATATAGATGGCAGTAGTGGCAAGCTCGAGGTTTTGAGAAATGAAAGGTTCTGCGTTTGAGATCAAAATCCACTGCAAAGCTCTCAGGTTAGCTGCCCTTAGAGAATATAATCCTCCTAAATGTCCTCTCGTTGGTGAAGAGTAAAAGCTTGAAATGGAGCTCCAGCATAAGTGTCATTTTATATAGGAGTATCAATCCTATCTGCTTCCCTTACATGTGTTTTAGAGTAATAAAGTCACTTATAAAAGAGCCTCAATATAACAGAATTTATCTTTATTACAGTCTAACCAAACCAAAACTGACTTTTGAAAATTAATAAAATAATAATATGAAATAATAAAATAATATAATAGAAGTATATATAGTATAATAATAGTATAATAGAAATACACACACACACACACACACACACACACACACACACACACACACACATATATATATATATATATATATTCTTATTTCGAAAGAACCATTCAGATATATAAATGTATACATAATAAATATATATTTGTATAAGAGCCCCCTTAATTTCTGACTTATTAAGAACATTTTTACAAATAATTATATATCTTATAGTATAATACGAGGAATGGTTGCCAAGTCGAAAATCGCCCCAGAATTAATAAACTTCGGTAAACTTGGGGGTCTGGGGTTTTTGGCCACGAGGAATCGATTGGCGCCGGTTTTGAAGCGCTACGGCCGAGCAGTTCGGAGTTACAGATAGGATATTTTCAAACTTTATTAGTTCGCCATAATGGCTATAGATGGCAGCACTTAAATTTTCTTTGTCTATTGCCTAATAGGTTTGAAGCGGTAACGTGCTGTTGATTAATGTTTATTATGTTTATGCTGTTATAGGTTTATAATATGTTTCTTATGTATGTATATATGTTTGGTTTTTCTAAATAGATTTGTCAAAAATATTGAACTTCAACACACTTCAATCTTTACCTTTACTTTACCTTTATATAGAATAGTTCCCTTTCCAAACTCTAGCTTTGTTTAGAATATTTTACAATGGTGCACTTTAACCGGTTATCTTTTCACCAATGGTTTCACAAATTTTCTTATGGCATGTATTGTTTTGATAAATCACAATTGAAAATTTAAATCTTCGAGTTAGCTTCGATACCTTTTTTCTCCGAGCGGAGCTCGGTCACCCGCTGGTGTTCTTAAATTAAGAGAGAACATTTCCTTTTTTCAATCATCATTTTTTTGTTTTTAAATAAACAATCAAATTTATAATTCTGTTTTGTTTTATAATTCTAATTTTATAGTTGTGCTCCTCATAATTTTGTTAAACATAACTTAGACCTCTGACTGTGGTTTCCTCATAATTCTGTTTCTTTTCATCAACTGATATATTTTATTAAACTCAAATGTACGTGATCTCATTGTGGACAAATTGATTCTATTCTGTCTAATTTCACAGAGGGAAAAATTCTTCCTTATATGATTATTCGAAATATTAGTTAAGGATTATTTTATATTCAAACACAGGAAAAATCAAAGTTTCACTGTTATGATTTTATTTTTCTAACTAGTTCCATTTATTATTTAACTATTCCATCTATCTAGTTTCATTTTTACCATAGGCTAAAAGGCATATGAAAGTTGTATTGGAGATGATTTCAATAAGCAAACATGATATATGCTGAGTCGCCAAGTTATTATGACCACCTGTTTTATGCCAAATGAGCTATTGTTTTACAGTCCCGCCGCTGCAAAAGGGAATGCAAGACAAGTGAACCATCAATTTCACTGTCTTGCGCTCAGAGAAATTTCAAAAAAACGTGATTTAACGGAGTTTGAACGCAGGATGTTTTAAAGCTCTAGAAGTGTCAGCATCAACATCAACAAAACGACTGCTCTGGTGAAGTGTTCAAGAGCATCAGTTATCAATATATACTGAGAGTGGACTACCAAGCAGAAAAAAGGGACTCAACGTAAGATTTGTGGTCATCAAAGGGTACTAAATTTTCGATCTGAAAGGAGACTTGTCAGAGTTGCTAACAGAAAACCAACAGTTCGTCAAATAAAGGGAAATGTTAATGAAATAGCATCTGCGAACGTCTCTGAACGAACTATGCCATGCACATTACACTGTGCAGACTATGGAAGCCGACGACCTGTTCGAAAGCCTATGCTGTGAGGCGTATGCAAGAGCAGACGTCCCCAGTTTGAAAAAGACGCATAAAGATTGAACCGTTGATTATTGTAAAAAGATCACTTGGTCCGATGAATCATGTTTTCAATTACACAAAGAAGAGCAGAGTTCAGATATGGAGAAAACATGGACCACAACAGTACTACCACAACACTTCAAAGTATTGGAGACAATATTATGGTTTGGGAGAAGTTTTGTTAGCATTGCCTGGTCATTTGATTACATTCTGACAACGTCGGAATGCCCAAGGGTATTTAAGTGTTCTCGCCGATCAAGTATTCTGTTATGTTAATCGTGTAACTAGGGGTAGATAATTTCAACAAAATGATCCTAGTCATGCAACTAGATTGTCATCAGATGGTTCGAAGAACATGACGTTGACTTAACCTGCCTTTATTGGCTCTCACAATCACCAGGTCTCAATCCAATAGAGGATTTCTGGGATGAGATCGAACGGGGCGTTAAACATCTGGATCCAGTGCTTGCCAATCTGATTTAACTGGAAAGTGTAATTCATTCAATATGGGGTTAAACTCCTCCTAAATCCGATTAACATCTCACAGAATTTATGTTAAGAAGAATGCGAGCAATATTACGGGCTAAAGGTGATCCAACATTGTATTGAGGTATCGGTCTTAATAATGTTGTCACTTAGTGTATAATTTATTTCCAATATATACCCGGAATGAAACTGAGGACATAATTTATAACATAATTTAAATTAAGATGACCTCTAATTGATCTCATAAATTTGTAAGAAAGAAATTTAATATTCAAAAATATGTTTTGAAATGTAAGAAAATATCTTATTCCTAAGTTAAATGGTATGCTACATAAAAACAAAGAGACACTATTAATATATAACTCAAGACGGATTAGAAATCTGACATAAGAGAACATAATCGACAGTATATTAGAGACTACAATGATTTATAAATGATATAACATGCATGAGTGAAAACGTAGTTTCAAAATATTAGATAAATTACCTATATGTGCTGATAATAAAGAAAATAATGATTCATATATGATTTATTTCGTTTTAGAGATCAAACAGTTTGTCTTAGAATTATAAAACTTTACTCTGGAAATTGTAATTATACATCTCGACAAGGTATATTTGAAATGTTTAATTAATTAAAAATTAAATGCGATTTTAGAGTTTTTGCTGAAATAATAGAAAAACTAATAGTAATTTTAAAAAAAACTTTATTTAATAATTCAGAATAATATATTTTCATTGATATAAATATAATTCCTTCAAACTATATACTTGTAATAATTCTTTATATGTACTTTTCCAATATTATAAATAATTATTATCATAATTATAAATATGATTGTAAACTTTTTTGTTAGTTTATCAAGTATTTAATCGTGCATTTTTATATTCTTGAAACTTATGTCATAAATATTCGGCTTATCATGTACTCCATCTACATGAGAAATCTCACTGCTGGGACAGACAAGGTGCAATACGTAATATTATATATTTACAAATAGTAATTATTCTTGAAATTTGCTAGAATTGAGTTTTCATGAATTTCATGTACTCAATAAACCGCTTAGTTATAAGTCTGTTAAAATAACATTTGTTTATGTGATTTACTTATTTTTTAATTTTTGATTTAGTTAATTATTATATTTGTATGTCTGTTCTTTGTATACTTGTTCATAATGTAAAAATGAAAACTGGTGCAAACAGGCACCTCGCTCGCTCTCCGTTAGCGGCAAAAAGTTTTATCTCGTGTGCTCGTTGTCAGCAGCATATTTCTATTTTTCAAATATATTAAATATAGAAAACAATTCGATGTTTACGTTGTTCGCTCTTTAGTTAGCAGCAGTTTTAAATATATTATGTGTTATTTTGCTCGCTCTTGTTAGCGGCATTCTTCATTATCATATATTGTGTTTCCTTGTATATATTGTGATCGTAGTCCATGTTTTGTGTACATATATATTTGTGTGTGTGTGAAAATAAACAAGAAAAAGTAAAGAAGAAGTTTTCCTTGGATTAAACACACACACACACAGCGCTATACTATATACTTGTCAACAGCATTTCTTTAAATTCTATCATAATATCATGAATAAATATGTTTCGTTGAGGAAATCACGTACAAGAGGCTATACCTAAAATATTTAATTTATAAAACAGTAAATAAATTCGTAATTTTCGACTGAGGGTTAAAGGTGACAAATATAAAATAAAAGTACCCTAAAACTTTGCAATTATTGTTAGGAAACTGATATAAAAATAATTAGTTGTTTTTAAATAGAAGCAAAAAGATATAGAAATTAGTAAATTAATTCCAAAGTAGAAAGCTTCTTAGAAAATGTATAATAGAATGAATAACTAAACTCAGAGGCACACCAGCCCATGTCGGCTAACGCATACAGCGTCCATATCTGCTATCTTTACCGAGGGCTTTGGAGTGAAATATATATGCCCCAGTTAGGTAGTCAAACTAATGCAGCAACCCCAATGTTTAGTACTCAAGCATGCTTGGCCCAGTTTATCGACCCACACAAGAAATGAAAAGTTTAGAAACCTATTCCAGCCCTATAATAGAATATCGGAACTGTGCACTACAGCTATACCACGAGACCTTAATAGGATGAATCAGGCTGAAAAATTCGCATTACTAATTACCTGGATGTTTTCAATAGAAACTCTTATTGAACCAAAAAGTTATTCAATAACCACTAGTCACACACACACATAATTATATGGTAGAGAATTTGATACATGATATATCAAAAACTTCGACAGTAAACTTGGCATATGTTATATTTCATGCTAGGTCTGAAAACTTCTCATTTAGGAATGGTTTCAAAAATTAAACTTTTGCTAAGTTTCGCACTATTCATTTGATCGGGGCTTAAAATCGCAAAATCATTTTCGTAATCTTAATAGAGATATTTATCAGCAAATAATAAATTTCACAAAAGTTAATTTAAAGTGGTACAGTCTACGAATAAATTAATATAACTACTAATTGAGTTACTTTGGGAAGTTATTTTGGCTAAATGGGAGCAATATTTATAATCTTGATGTTTTAGATTTCTATTTTTAATTGATTTTCTTTGCTTGGAGTTTTTAGTCACAGTGTACGCGATTGCATAGATAACAGGATTATTAGACGCTCATGTAAGAAAATAAACTAAACTAAAACTGTTTTTGGCAGAGATAAGAAATTTCACAAATTAAAATTACGCATTTTTATCATAGGATAAATTTTTATGATTATCGATGGTTCAGTTCTTTTTCAAAGTTCTCAGAAATTTCCAGAATTTTTTTTATTCACAGATAACTTGCAAGATTCATAGATTATATCCCTTAATTACATTAGCTCTGCCTTTAAAGTGATGTTATACTTGAATCGATATCGTTTTCCTTCCCAGTTATCTGATTAATCATGTAAAGTACATTACAAATTATATTTCTATAAGAGAATAGTTCATAAAAATACGAAGGAAATGTTAGTTTAAAAACTTGTAAAAATTAAGCGATGCTCAAATTGAATTAATACTTTTTCTTTATTTTGTTAAAAAGAAGTTTACCGTGGAAAAATTTCTTAATGTTTCATTGTTTCATTTCCCTAATTCTTTATTACAGACAGAAAACCATTTTTACAACAGCTTTTTACTAGAAACCATTAAGTAATTTTAAGAAAGGCTCTGGGGCTTTCCCTAAACTATGTTTTCGAATAAAATAGCTCATATATATTTTTCCATTTATTTTTTTCATGAAAGAAATTTATTTTATGATTCTTTAAAGCTTATTTTAAGATTTTTTAAAGTTGTTTTCTTTAATGCAAAGCGATACTGTTATGTTAGATATTCTTACAAACCTGTAATGGTGATTCCCATCACAGTTAGTTCAATCACTGGAAATGCACGCCTATTTACGATTAGCTCTGGTAAGAACTAATTGGGCGCCACGTCATGATCTTAGATCTTCGTGACAAATTTTGCAACCATTCATCAACTTGGTAAAATTTGACGACTTCGGCGACAGAATAAATATTTCTGGAAACTTAAAGAATTTTAACTCTTCAGGCAATAGGAACCGAAATATTCCAGATTGATAAAGAGCCTTCGCCTCCCAGGGACTTTAAAAGGCGGCACACTTAAACTGCAGTCAGCTGTAGTCGTGTATCAAGTCGTCGATAAGATAAATAAGAAAAGACGGGATAGTCCAGTGGAAAAGAAGCATTGTGTGGAGCTCAAACTATTTCAGAACTGAGCTGTGTGCCTAGTTCTGGCATTTATGGTGAAAACTGCATTGAGCCAGTTTTGTACTAGTCAGTCAGCAGTTGGATAGAGCTAAAGCAATGAGACAATTATAAATTGCAGACGTTTGGAGAGACAATTGACTGAAGATACGTAGATTATCTCCTCTGTCTCTTTGTTATTACTGCCGATTACTACTTGTTGACTACTGCTCCTTTCTGTGTGCTTCTTGTGTTTGTCTCGACTGTATATTTGTCGTCTTCGTGTTAACAAAAGTCGAATGATGTCACTAAATGATTGTTTGTTGCATCGACCAACAAATCACAAAAGAACTCCCAAAATTCCGTAACAATAAGTTACCATCACATTAATACGTTAATGTAGGCTCAAAATTTCTCGTTCATTTTTTTAAGAAAAAGTAATTCTTGATAAATTTTAGAGTCTTTTTATCTTTATATTAAATAGTTTCAGTTTGCTTTTCTTTGTTACTAGTTTTTTGAAAACAAAAATCATTCAGGATATTTATTTATCGTTATTGTTGCATAAGGATATACTAAAATTTGGTATTAAACAAAAAGGTTTACTGAGACATGCCTCAATTCTTGAAACATATTGTTTCTACACTTTGGAACTTTCTTTGAAACATTTTAATTTTTTTTTCTTCTAAGTGAAACTTTTAAAGTCAGGGTTATTGCATTCTGTAATATTAAATACATAGCGTTTATGAAGACTTCAATTTGAATCCAAAATATGGGCATAGAAATAGCAACATATGAAATAAATTATTAAAGACTAAGTGCGAATTTTAATGGATACAGAATATTCTATTTCTCCCCTAATGTTCCTGGATAGTGAGAAATTATTATAACATGTACTCGAAAAAAAGATGGGTAATGAGACAGAAGATAAGGATCTATAATAGATGAAGAAAGAAAAGAAGACCAAGAAAACTCAAAGGTAAAAAACAGAAACTGTGGAAAGTGACATCATGCAGGCAAAAAAGATGAAATGAAAAAAATACAGAATGTTTTGAGAGGTAACAAACTGATTATGAAATTTGAATGGAAAGAAGCATAGTTGAAAGTGGGCAGTGTGCCGAAAGATTTGAGCGAAAGGGAACTGAGGATGTAGATGAGGGCGAAAAGTAGACCGAGAAAGTGACTCGGATGAATGCAAAGAATGCAAATGGAGAGTTGGGTAAATCGGGAAAGTTACACATAGAGAAGTAAAGAATGAAGATGAAGAAGACAGGCAGGCCAAGGAAGATGGAAGGAAGCAGACAATGTAGATGTAGAGAGAGGCAGACCAAGAAAGTTACCTGGAAGGAAGCAAAGATGGTTGAAGAATGTACGCAAGCTAAGAAAGTTAACAGAAAATAGACATTGAATTGTGTTATAATATGTGTAAAATGATACTCATATGTGCAAGCATGGACTATAAGCATTACTACTGGTGAAGTCTTCTTCTTGCGTACTGCCAACCATCCCGCCACCATATAAGTAAAGTCTGACAATAATTTGACATGCAGTCAGATGCTCGAAATTATATGCAATAATACTAAAAATTGTGCGATTATAATTTTATATATTAATTAATACTGATTCTCGAAAATATTTCTTTCTTTCTACATGCTTGAAATTTAAAATAAAACCTGTGCAGCGTTTTATGTAATTTATATATTTCACTCATATCAATAATGAAAATATATATAATGAACATGTGAAACCAAGAGGGTGTCACATGTTAAAATTTCTAGTTCCAGAAATGTATAGTTAGTTACTGAATGATCTGTTATTCGGCATTGGAGTTGACTTATTTGTTTCATATAAAATAATTTTAACAGTTACAATACTTGAATATTTTAACAGGTAACACAATATTCAATGAGTATATTAAAATATTATAGTCTTTAAAAAATTTTAAAATATCTCATATTCTTTTTTAAAAAAAAAATTCTCTGCTCATTTATTACAGGAAATAAGTAATTTTTCGTTTAATAAAAATTATTTTATTAATAAAATCTTAAACTGTTTCCGGAGCAGTTCACTGTTTAAACTAGAGCAGTTTCATCCATATAGTTTCGTTTCTAAGGCGAATAATATTTTAAAATAAAAATTTATATGCTGAAAGATCGATTTTATATCATAAAAAAGGGGTTTATGGCTTTATCTCTTATGAAATATAGTCCATTCAAAAATATGAATAACATTATATTAAAGCATATAATTTTATTACATTTCTTAACATCTTAAAGGAGTAATTAAATTTTTCGATGCTATTTCTATCCTATTACGAATGCAACAACTGTTAAGATTTATAAGTAATATACAAACTATCTATTTGTCTGTGTAATAAATTATTGTTAAAATCCAATTTTGTAAAGTACATCTCTTAAAATACCGCTTATAAATCCAGCGCCTGTATCTGATGAAACAATCGATTTGCTTAAAAAGAAAAGAATGGTGGAAGATTATTTTTTGGAAGCTGCAAATTCCACTTCCCATAACTGTAACTTCCACGTGAATATACACAATTAGTTAGAGCTTTCGTACAATCTCGAACTTCCATCGTAATTTATTGACCGTTAAAGGCGGCTTTAATGGCTCGGAGCCCGTATTGTTTCCATTAGGGACCAGGCCGTGATTGTTTGCCGTAAAACTAACAATTTTTATGGAGGAAGGTTAAAAGAAAATTTATGCTACAAGTAAATGATTTAACGACCAGGTCTGCCTTAATCTATTATGTTTTAATGAAGTGGCACCGTGTCCATTGTTTTCTTAGATAAGGTGTGGACGCGTTTTTCAAGGGATTTTATTGCGCAAAACACGCTCGTTCCATAATAAAAATTTTCAATTCTCTTTTTATATGCGAAAATTCGCCGTGTAACATATTAAGGTAAGTATGAAATCTCCCTTCCAACAACTGAGAAGTGTTGAGCAGATATTAAAGTTGGAACGAAGTAAAAATATGCGGGTATAAAATGGCTATAAAATGCATCGGAGTGTTTGTGCCTGGAGTGCCTGTGGATGCGTTGCTCCCTCGAAAGCACTGGAGAACCCAAATGCCTGAAAGGAGTTTATAGTCGAGCCTCTAATAATGTTCAGAAAATTACAACTTTGTAAAAGTTTTCCCCTCCTTCTTTTCGTTTTAATATGCGTATTTCTTGTGGTTGTGGGTAAAGTGCTTCGCATGAAAGCAGTGCAAAACCCATAACTTCTTGAACTTCCAAAATTTTGTTTATACTTCCCTTGAAAATGCTACTTTAAGAAGGCGTGAAGGAAGATTACTTTAAAAGACTTATTTTGATGTATTGAATATCAGGTTTAGAATTTCATATTTAATAAGAACAATATATCTTGTAAGAGTTATTACGAACTCGTAATTGAAATTTTTCATGCAATTAACGGAGGAAAGCGTAAAAATTAACATTAAAAAAGGATTATTATTGGGAAGAAGATGAAATTCATTAAACGTAATCCTTCATGCATTCTTTTCACATTCTATGAAAAGCAAAATGACTAAAATATTTATAACCATTTGTCTCTCTATAATTCGAAATCCAGACAATCCATCTTTTATTTTTCTGCATTTATCCCCTCATTGCTTGTTCTTTCCAAACATTCCAATCACAAAAGGTTTTATTCGGAAATTCAGAAAAAAGTTTAGAAAGAAATTTAGAGTATCTGGAATCTATTTAAGATTTTGCCAAGCAATTAAAATTTAAATTTACAAATAAGAATTCAAAACATCCCAAAACTAAACAGTGAACAGCATAAATAATGCAACAAGTAAGGCCTTAGAAAGAAAATATATAAGTAGTTCAAGCGAAGTTTGTAATCAATTAGTCTTAACTGTAGCATCAATAAATGAATTTCCAATGGAATCCGTATTTGTGATTGGATTTTTTATTAATTTTTATGGATGACTCAACTAGGTCTTCATGTGTATATTATCATCCTAAGATTGGATCGACAAAAATAGAATGGACAAGAAAGAAAATATTTTTTTTTGTTAAGTTAATTGATGAATTCAAATAAAATCTCACAATTCTTAATGTAATCAAAGGAAAGTAAATTTAAGATATCAGTAATAAACATCATACCGAAGAGCTGCTCATCAACTATACCCTTAAAAAAAACCCAATCCAAACAAATCTCCAGTAAAAATTTCGTCTGATTCGAAGTTATGCCTAGCCTATATTAATCTACTGATCTAAATCCTTCAGTATATTGAATATCGTGTAAAACATTTTAAAATACCTACAATCGATCATGATCAATATCATGATCCAGTCGGATATGAAATCTGCAATTTGTGGGTTTCTTGAAATTCATTGAATATAAAACTCATTAAAATAGTCACTAAAAGGGCAAAAAAGTGTGCATTGTGAGCGATTGATGGAAGTGTCTACGAATATTTTAGCTGTATCACTGAGTCTAAATTATTGTATCTGTTTCAATGAGTTTAACCAATCCATCATAATCATTTATTTAGAAACACCCAATTTGAATTATAAAATATTTTATAGAATTACAACACTACATTACCCATATATAAAAATATATATATTCTAATATATATATTCAGATGGCTATCAAAATAAAGTGTATACCTGCAAGTAAGCATGAAATTTAAAAATACACTTCGTAAGCATAAAAATAAATTCTAGTTGCCCGAAATTTCAATATAGATTGTAAATATCATAGCATAAAGTATATTCATTGAAGTTGTATGCATTTCGGATTTATTTCAAAGGTATTAAATAGTAGAACTCACATGATTAAATGCCGATCAGTTGGAGAAAGCACTCAAGCCGAGTAACTTTGACCGAAACATCCCAGATTTTAGAAGTTTCTAGAAGTTCAGTGTCTGAAATTATGATAGTGTACCCAGAGCTGGGCAGAACAAGATAAACAGGATATAGAAGCGAAATGCAATGTCTAATAAAGAAAACGGTGATAACTAAGGAGATCTCAGAAGTCGGTCAAGCAGCATCTGGATACACAAAGATGCTATATAATTGCTGTTATGTAGCATCTTCGCAACCAGAACATTTTATGTCCTTGCTACAAAAGTGACTGTAAAATGTCTTCAACGGTATCATAATCATAAAACTTTTCAATTTATAAGCGGCTGCCAAATCATCTTTCACACTTATCCCCACAACTAGATGCATACACATTCGGACTGTAACTGCATAATAGTCTGATAGTGATTGTATCCTTCCAAATGTCAACTAAGAAAGTTGACCTGCTATGGTATGGGCAACCATGTCATGATTTTTGCAGGTTCAATCCTAACCTCGGAAGGAAACATCAATGGGTTAAAGTACCAAAAAATTTAACTAACAATATCTATTCTATGATGCATTTTTTGTTTCTTTTAGGAGTTTCTTTTGTTTATTTTTCTCTTAGTTTTCTTTTAGTAAGAGTATTATCCAGGATGATAATACTCTTTCTCATGCGTGAGACATAGAACTTTGTGGCTTGATGAACACGGGGATGAAATATCGATTGCAGAATCCCTTCATTCAATATAAACCAGAGATTCCAAACCTTTTTTTAACTGGTGTCCCCTCTCTAGTGAATATTTTAATACCACCCCTCTTCCACTCTAGATAAATAAGAGCTTGCATAATGCATGTGGAAAAAGAATTAAATAAAAATACTAATAGATAGAATATTGTTAGAATTGAAGCACTACTGAATTTCTTTATTTAAAAAAGAGGAAAAATAGTTATAACTTACCTGTTATAAGGTCAGGCAGAGATTTTGGTGATACAAAGCGATTCATAACAAATTATTGCTTTCTAAATAAATAAATTGACAGTTTCAGAAAACGATCAAAACGTATACTTGATTATATTAAAAAGTATTTTTATTAAAACTTAAAGACAGCGAACTTCTAACTGAACTAATGAGAAGGCTGAATTCGATGCATTTTTAGGAACTTGTTAATATCAGGCTCGATTCTACTATAAAAAACAATTTAAGTTGTCGCGTTCTGTAACATAGAGCCGATTTCTCTTTTCTGTTACCAATATTTACCTCAGCACTAAATCCACATTCTGCTAAATATAAAGATGAGAATGCTATCAGAAATCGTTGAACAATCGAACATAATCCTGAATGCAGTTGCGAAATCGACTTCTGTAGCCAAACTTCGTTATGGCAATTCTTGAATTTAATTTGTAATTCCTCATTTATCATCAGTTCTGTTAGTTCTTCTAACTGAGATGATCTTGCCGTGTTAACGTTGGAAAAATGATCCAAAACCCAGTCTGCTATGCCCATGTTTAAAATGCCCTGGAATCATTCCTTGAAATCATTGTAAGAGGTTTTCCAAGAGTTGACAGTAAACAAGCAAGTCGTCTCCCTTGAATGATATCACTGATAAACATGGGAAGTTATTGAATTCACGTCTGCCTATATTTCTTTTATATAATAGCAGTTTGGACACGGAAGCAGCAACACTATTTTCAGTCTTAATAAAGTTTAAATTGTCACCTTCAAGTTGGAGATTGACATCATTAAACAATTTATACAGATCTGCTAAGTGTACAATATCGTTCTTTGAATCATTGATCTTGTCAGGCGATTCCGTGTTTTTGTTTCCTAGGAACTCTATCATAGATTCAAACAGACTGTAAAATCGAGTTAAACAGGTACCTTTTGAAAGTTAGCGCACTTCTATGTGAAGCAGCAATTGGTTGAAATCTTCAACATTTGCAATGCAAGGCTGACTAAATAATCTGTCAATTACGCAATGCACAGCAAGCACATCAGGAACTTTATTTTTTATGCATTCTATGCAGCCTTTGTGACGCTCTGTTATGCTTGCATACCTGTAATTTAACAGCATATAAAAGGTAAAATAAATACATAAATGTAGTTACATATACAATTTCGGTTGTTGTAATATTAATAATTGTTAAATATGCTCTAGTTACTTGATATTATAATTCAATTCTTTGTGAAAATAACGGGATTCATGATGTTGTTCATACATAACAATAATCTACATTTTTGGTGACAAATTTAATGCATTTTCAATTTTACCCTAATTTATAAATGTACAAATGAGATTTGATATATTTAAAAACTCTCTCTCTCTCTCTCTCTCTCTTTATATATATATATATATATATATATATATATATATATATATATGCATATGTGTGTGTGTGTGTGTGTGTATGTATGTGTGTGTATGTATGTGTGCGTGTATGTGTGCGTGTGTGTGTGCGTGTGTGTGTGTGTGTGTTTGTGTGTGTGTGAGGAAAATCCTCATCATTTAGCTTCTCTTGAAAATCAACATGCAATCACTGTCAATCTTATGAGTAACGGACTTTTTAAAGCTATCCTGTATACTTGGATTCTGAATAATGAATAAAAAATAATTTTATAATTTACAAAAGTGCAGTTAAGCATAATATTTATATCAATACTTTTTTCACAAATATTCAAATATACAATTTTTTTCATGATTCTTTGCTAGGATATTGTAAACCATTTATATAGTTTTGTATAAGGTGATTATAAACCCTATAATTATAAGCATAAAAGAGCATGCCAAAAAATTTGATTTTTATTAACTTTTTATATTTTCACCATGAGAAGTGGGATATTTTTGTGATAAGAACTATCTATAGCAAAAGAAATCTTTATAAAACAGCAAATCTTTTTCATTTTACTACGATTCATAATATCACAAAGCATGATGATTTTTTTCTTTAATGTCCTTTTTTCAAGCCTTCCACTATTTTAGCCGAATCGTCACTGTTAAATATCAGATCTCATTTCTAATACTGACCCCCACTTTCTAAATAAAAATACTCCTTATTTATTTTCAGATCGTGTTTAACTTTTGATTGCGGTATGTAGATTTAATGCTGTAAATAAAAATTCAAGTTTAAGCTCTCCATTATCTGTTAAATTCTCCTCTAAAAAGTTTAATATATGTGAGTGTCTCTATTTCAGTGTATTTTTATATTTCCAGGCAAGATTGTTTCATCTACAGCTCCAAATTTCGAGCATATATATTTTGTTCAGTAGGAATGTGGAATAGGAATTCCAATAGTTTTAAAACAATTAATTGGAATTTAAATTAACTGAAATCCAACCTTTTTTCCCCTCGATAACTTTCTAATCATAATTACCAAAAAACTAATTTTACGTAATTTCAGAGTTATAAAAACTCTTTTTATTGTTAATAATTTATCAATCGTTCAAAATTCTCTTCAATTTTGGCCATCTTTTTAATTTTTTTGTAACAGTATTAAAATAAAAATTACGTCCTGAATTTTTCATTCCTCAGTCAAATACTTAATTCCAAAATTTTCTTCATTGTTGAAATTTAAGGAATAATAATTCTGCTTAATATCTATGAGCTTTACAAAGAAAACAAAAATTGAATTTTCAATAAAATAAAATTTAGTACGTAGATGGGCAATAGAAAAAAAACAGTTTTGAAAGTTCTGTAATATTTTGAGATTTATTTCGATTAGAAAAATTTTCGTAGTACACATTTATAATATATTTAAAATTTAACAATACCACAGAATTATGAAATTGTAGTTATATTTAAACGATTTAATTGAAATAACATTACCAATATCCCTATAATTGATTATCAAAATCAAATTGCAATGGATAAATATAACTTAAATCTTTAAGTTTTTATCATTTTTGAAAAAATTATATTTTCCTTATTAATTATAATTATTTCCAGAAGAGCAGTTTTCATTAAAATAATAAATTTATTAAATTAAAATCATTTCGTATGAATAACTCTCCATTTTTATGCTTATTAAATGGTAAAGCAGTTCATTTTTAAAAATTTCATTTCGGTTATCTAATTAATTTTGTTATTAATATCCAGAGATTTATATTTAACTATTATGTATCAAATATCTGATTTTAAAAAACGAACTATGTCCGAAAATTACAAAAATATCCATAATCGGATAAAGTACTTGAAATTAGTGTTTCTCGCGAATGTATCAAAAATATAAATTAATAACATAATTTTTTTCTGTTGTCTTTAATGACATTTGTCATTGACAGACCCACTGATTAGGTCAGCAATTTTAAGCCGAATTTTTTTGCTCTTTTGTTTTTCAGTAGCGCTATCTAGTGCCAAGAGCATGAATTAGCACTCAAATGTCACAATCTTTATTAAGGGGCAGACTTAATTCGGGTATTTCGTTCAATCCTCCACAGATCATAATTTATATCTGAATCAGAGAACGATTACCTCTGATCCAGTACCTTCAATGGTATTACTTACGGTGGGCTTTGTAAACACGGCAGTTTTTTACGTGCACTAGTCCCTACCACACATGAAAATACATAAATTTAATTCTCAAGATATCAGTTACTTAGCTTGAAATAGTAAAATCCTTTCATAATCACATTGGTTTTTAATCAATTAAATTTAATGAATTATGAGAATAAGTTTAATGTTTATTAAAATATATTTTTATAAATATTTTTAAATCAAAGGTAAAAGGGTCTAAATTGAATTCTTTTATTCTATTACCCAACTGACTCTGTAGTCTTTAATTTTAATAAATGTTTAATGTATAAGATAGTAATGTAACTATATTATGTAATGTTATTTTCTTCATTCATTCGGATTGTTGTTTAAATTAGATAATTAAATAAATGCAGATATTAAATATCTTAATTAATCAATTTATAGCTATCGCATTTGATATGTTTTTTGATATAATCATAGTAATTCTTAATTTTTTTAATTTAGGAAATATGAAATTTTAATAAGCATTAAAAGTAATTTTTTATAAAATATAATATCCAAAACCTTTTATTAGAAAATTAATAATCATGTATTTTATAAAAGTTAAAAAAGTTGAAACTTCTTAAAATATTGTAACTTTTAAATGAATTAAACTAGAAGTTTCTTTTAATAAAAATAAACCGAGAACTAACATTCGGTACAGTAGCTTCCTAAACCTAAAATGTTTTGAAAAAAGCATAAAAATATCACAAAATATTTACAATCCTATCAGACTGCATGTCTATCATACTAACTACTATTTAACTTAGTCGAGCCCTCTATTGAATGATAAGGCGCTTTCATATTTAACACAATATAAATTATTGAAATGAAAAATGATTTTTGACTTATTTGTGACTCTAACATATTTTTCTCAAAATTAAATATGGTAAACCATATTTAAACTTAACATAAAAAATCTTTAATTTGAGCATTAAAATTTAAACTGTCTTTTCTGAATAACCAGATTTAACCTCAGAATAACATAGCAATTTAAATTAAAGCTTATTCAATATTAAGTGCAGCCATTACAGGAACAAGTGTTAACTATTACTGAAACAAGTTAATTTCCCAGTCTGCTTTTCAAATAGATAACTTCAGTTTGACGTGACTGATTAGATCCTGTACATTCCTGGTAAATGTGTACTATTCCTGACACTGAAAGAACAATGGATACCCCTAATGGGATATCGAATTCTTCCTGGCAATTTAGTAGAACGTTTGAATTGTACCAATTTCTTCCTGGTAAATGTGTACTATTCCTGACATCGAAAGCACCATGGATACTCATATTGAGCACAGATTTCTTCCTAATATAAACGCTTATATTTAATATTTGTATGTGTTTAAATTAGCATTTAAGCTTATACTCTGATTAATAAAAGCGACGAAATTGTATTACAGGGTTCAAATTACTAAATGATAATTAAAAAAAAACCCACCAAACGAAAGCTGAAAAATTGTTTGACATTTATTGATTTTAATACGTTTGTTTACTTTTTCTAGAAAAGATGCATCTTAAGCACCAAGTTGGTGCTTAAGAATTGTGCTAACATTAAACAATTGATAACAACATACATGTATTGGAAGCTGAATCAACTGTATTCTTATCAAGTTTAGTTTAATTATATATTAACGTACCATTTTAAAGGAACACTAAGGTTATAGTGGGGTGGACACCTTAATTTTGAGCCACGGTCAAATGATGAGGGCGACACCTGAGATGGCACCCCCTCTCTACACCACATCACTGGGAGAGCATGCACCAGACCTTCTTACACGACGGTTCCTCGGTGGAATCGAGTCTTGAACCTGATACTCTCTGAAGGCTAGATCTTCCCACTAAGCCACCGATGCTCTTATATTTATTTCAAATCAAGAAAAAAAACATATTTCGAATCTACTTATTCATATCGGAAAAGTTAATTATGAAATTCATAAATTATTGCCCACCAATGGTTAGAATATTTTTTTATTTACCTTCCATACTTATTATTTTTTAAATTTTCTACGCTATATTGTTGTGTTTGACACATTTCAGTGTCGAGTAGAAAGTTCATTTAACAAATTTGTTCAGAAAACTTCATTTCTTCTTCACGATCACAAAACGCATACTATTTTTCAAGATTTTAATGAAAAAGAAACTGTAAAGTGATCAATTATCTAGCAGATATATATAAACTCATTTTACGTAAGCTTTCATAATTGTTTTATAAATGTATTACAGTTGAATTTATAGTTTGCCTTTGACACTCAAATAAGTTTTTTTATATATACATTTTGTTATTATGCTTTTGCAGTTACCAATGGTTCATAACAGTTCTGCCAGTTTCAAGTCTGTCAAGCATGCTAGCAGTGCAAGAATCGGGAGTATTAAATTATTAATTAAAATGAATTTCACTCCATGTTACCTTATTTATCTGCATTAATAAATATAATTATTATTTAATCACCAAAATTTTATTAATTTTTGTGCAGATTTATTTTGAAGATTTTCTTTCTTCAAAATAATATTTCTAATATTTTTTTTCAGATTTAGTTTTCTCGCAATTACTCCTTCCATGATAAAGGTTTTTTTATTTAATTTTCTAAGGACGAGGATAAAACAAGAAAGCAAAATCATTTTCAGTCGTTGGAAGAAAAACAATATTTGTAATGAAGAGAATTAAGTACCTTTTTTTCCTTTTAAAATCTTATTCAGCTAACGATAACGGAAGAAACAACAATGCTTTTTATTACATCATAAAAAAAAACCAGGTTTAGGAGCGTCTTTTTCTTGATCAGGGCGTACTAGGTTTGAGTCCTAGTTTGGACATAGTTGCTCTTCCCTTGTGTCTTATCTGTGAGATGTGTGAAAGCTCCCCCCCCCCACCCTGTACAAAAGGAGCTGTGCAAGTGAATGTGTGTGTGTCATCTCAATTTGAGTTAGAAGTCAGGCTATTGCTTTCGGGTGCTCTGGGCATCAGTACTTTCAGAAGCTACTGTATCTCCTTTTCGTCTTAACACGGACACGGCATAATCATCATCATAAGACGAGGGAAGATCACACTCATTACTAGACATAACATACCACAGAGATAAACTGAAAATGGTGCTGAGAAATTAATTGATTTAAAGCGATGTGGGGATTTTATAAAAAAGTTCGCTCAATTATTAGTTTGAATCACATTTGCCACTTTTTATTACTGTTATTGAAAGACTACCTTTAAGAGCTATGTAATTCGTTGTGTTTACTTTCAATTAAATATTTTATTCATAAATTGATGACCATAATTCCCCTCAAAAACATTTTTAAGCTCTAAATTTTGACAGGAATCAAAGTCGTAGTATTTTAACAGCCAAAATCATTGTTTTTCATAGTGACGTCATAGTACTATTTTAAAAAACATTTGTCTGGATAATTTAATAGTATTTGGTAACTTAATTGTATTTTTAGATAACTTTTTCTTTCAAACTACGATTATATTAAGCGTAATTCGTTTTCTTAGTTTTAAGCATTCAAAGAAAATTTAGGGAAAAATGAAGATAGCTGGTAATTTAGTTAAACAATGGCATCTATTGTTTTAAAAAATACAGCAAGAATTATTCTTTTAAAAATACTAAAACGCAAACACATCAAAAAAATTTTAATGAAAATTATGATTCGCAATTACATTTTTATCATTAAAATATTGTTTCAATTAAAGGTGTAAAACATTTTGGGTTAGACACTTATCAACTCTAATTCAGATTTTTTAAAGCAAAATCAAAAATTAAAGTCTTGTAAATTGTATATGTACCAAATTTGGTAAATCTTGGCAAAAAAGGTCTGTTTTCAGAGTGTCAATATATACATGCACAAATTATCATGCAATCGTTGTTAAAATATATAGTCACATATGTGGAACAAGTGACTTTTAATGATATTTTCGGAGCTTGTATAGTTTTTATTTGTCTCATAATAGATTCGAAAGAAGCTACTTCAATTATAGGCTACAACATCTCAAATAAATATCCTTTTTTCATCTTTGTTTAGTTTAGGTAAAGCCAAGATAAAATCAAGTAAATGATTCATGTTATTTCCATAACAATTATTTTGAAAGATCAGTTATTTTTTATTAATAAAAGTGCAAACATATGATTTATTTTTGCTAGTTGCACACAGGGTACAATGAAATTATCTCAAGTGACAGTCTACTTTCCTCTTTCTATTGATTTGTTTCCCTTTACTTAATTGTCTGCATTTGCTTCAGACAATTACTTAAATCATTTTTACAAACAGAAAGCTATTTTTGTTTCGTTTCCTTAACCATAAGTATAAAACAAACAAAATAATTATGTTCTTTAAAAATCCCAAAGAAAAAGATAAAGAAAAAGAAAATGCGGGGTAATAAAACGTAAAGTACCTTTTTCCTGTCACATCTCATTTAGCTAACGAGAACGGAAGCAAATACTGCACTTCTTAATACGCCCACTCACAGGAATCCTGCCTTACTGCTAGCTAATGGACAAAACAAACCCCTGAGATCAAATGATTCTAACTTTGTACTAAAGGAAATCTTGATTTACTCTCAGATCTTAAGTTTATCTTTAAAAAATTTTTCTCTCTGAATTTGTCTTTTTTAAGAGTTTATTTTTATATGAAAAATAATTATTGAACTTTTAAATGGCTTTTCAATATTTATCACAGTGGCTTCAAAATAAAGTTAATGAACGGTAATTTTATGTAGCAGTTACTGAATGGGTGGGAAATATGCTTTTCTAATTATATTGAGATTTGTTGTATGTTAAATTATCAAATAGTCATCAAATATTTTTCTGTATGAACTGTACATATATTGTTAGGTCTACCCCACCGAGAGTCTGAGCTTCTCTACGATCTCATCAAACGTCTGCGATTCTCCATTGTATCCTTACTTTAATTGTATCCAATTGCATACTCATTACTGGCTTCTCCACACATGACTCAATGTTGCTTCCATAATAAACACCAGGATATGGCACACAGCTCTTTTACAGATATTACGTAACCCCGGGGGAACCTCGTAATTGGGAATGAGATGCTTACGGTATGATGGTTAGATCGCGCCAACCCAGTGAGTGCAATAATAGATGGGGGATTGACCTCCCCATCGATGACGGGAAGTACTCCTTACATGAGGGATGTGCTGTGACAGGTGATGGCCATTAAGACTCAAACTTGAATTCCCGCCAGTGTTGCTGTTGCGGCAGTCCTGTCACTCAGTTTTAGGAGGTTTATTCTTGGAGGACTTTGCAGCCGCGACATACTTAACGTGCTCCAACTGCCATTAGCCAACACGGCAGTCTTTGGCCAAGAGGAGGGCAGAACACGTGACCTTTCGGTTTCGAGAATGGCACTCTACCAACCAGGCTACCATGGCCTTGAGAGTTTTTATTAAAGTTGCAGATTTTTTATTGAAAAAATGAATACTTAAAGGTAAAGAAATTTGATTAGGGTTTCTAAATTGATTTTTAAATCACTCCTAGTACTATTTATATTTCGATATATTTGTAAAAATTTGAGACTTCAAAGCTACAATAAAAGAAAATATGCTGTTCAGGATTAAATTGGAATCATTATAAAAATTCTTGATTTTTGCTTGCCGAAAAATGCAGTCTAAATGTATACGTCAGTAGAGCAATAAACGCATAAGGAATGATTCATAGAAATATAAGAATTTAAGGTTTTGTTATTTTTGACAAGTATTAAAAATCTCTTCTAAATTTCAGAAAACTTTAAGATATCTGTTTAATATATCAAAACACAAATTTCTAAATAGTAGGAAACAAAATAATGTTACATCTAATTTCTAAAAAATTATAAAGCATACTAAAATTGTATTATTTCTTCCATATGATTGACGGTTCTTGATCATTTATATTTGATGGAAGATGAAGGATATAACATTTATAATTTTTCTTTCTGCTTTTCAGATAATATTAAATGAAATACTTTGGATTAAAAAAATGGATTAAAAAAATAGTAGCAGAATGAATCACCGTGTCATAATTTGAAATAGTCCGCATTAAATTTCTTTTAAAAATTATTTCGAATTTTTTATTAATTTTCGAATGAAGAAATCCTTGCACAAAAATTAATTTAATATTGAACATTTAAAATTCTGTATTTTAGAATGATATTAAAATATTTTTATTTGATAATTCTCTCCCGGTTATTTTTGAAAAGAGACAAATTTTCGGTTAGTTGCTAAGTAACTAAATAATATTTGTATTTTGAAAAAAAAAAAAAAAGATTTTCTTGCCAAAAACAATCGGAATGAAAAGTTGGTTCAAATCGACCATTTAGGAGAAGTAGGATAAAGATGCGTAGACATGATTTTGATTTGAATTAAGGAAATATATTTGTCGATTTGCGACATAGTAAAATACTTCGTTGCTTAGAATAGAAAGCTATTTTAAATATTATTAAATGGAAAATTTTAATGAAAAGTATAGATGGAAAACATCAATGTATGCGCAACTAAAATATATAACTATGCCGTAAAGAATGAAATCGAATTTATTCAGTTAGTGTGTTCTAGTTATAAGAGACATTAAATCCAAGTTGCAACAAGAATCTGAAAGAGAGTAAACATGACGTCACACTTTCGTCACAGTGTGGGAGGCAATGGAAATCAATCATTTAACTCTTTTTCCATACAGGAAATAGGGTAGGGAATGGGAATATGCATTCCTACTCAATCGGTAGTATCTAGATTCCTATTGGCTAAAATACTAAATTCTTCCTGAAAATAATGCTAAAATTATATATTTTCCAGTAAGTTTCCACAAAAATCTATTTTTGCCACCAAATTAGTCGCATTACGTATATATATATATGTGTGTGTGTGTGTGTCACAGCTTTCTGTCTATCAAAATCAGCCTCATGATATCTATCAAACATCAAATTAAACAGAATATTAGATGAAGCATTGAATTAGAAGCTTCAAAACATAATTTTTTGAATATTAAATTGGTTTAAACTTATTTTTCCGTAAAAATTACTTTCAATGGTATTGCGGGAGCATTTTTTGAATGTTTTGCCTAATTTGATCATTCAAATGTTGCCATTAATTAATTAAAATTCTTATTAGATTATTTTTAATATCGTTCAGAAGTATATATTTCCACAATTCAAGGTATAAATGTGCTGAATTCAACAATTATGTTCAAAACCCCTGGTCTGTAGAGAGCCAAGACAGCGGTGATTATTTTTAAGAATTGTTTCACAGAAATTCAAACATGAAATAACTTAAAAATGAAATTTCATTTCCATCATATGTTTTTTTTTTCATATCAAATGCAATTATAATGCAATGTCCACAAGAAGTAAAATTTTTAAAATTCAAAGGAAAAAAAAAGATTTTGATTATCTATGTACAAAGGAGAAGCCCAAATGTAAAAATGAAGGGACAGATTCTTACCTTTTCTCAATTTTTAAATCTTATTTGGAAATAAAAAATGCAAATGAATTCAGAATTTCATTTTATATAATTATTTATTTTTACTTTTTTGACTTTTGAAGCGGAAATGAAATTGGAAAAAGTTATTTTCACTAGTTTGGAAAGAAATATACCGGTTAATGATATTTTAAGAAGTATACATCTGCAATTTCTTCTACTTTTTTTATATGCTTCCATTATCTACTTCAAGCTCTGAAGTTAGTGAGCAGATGAAAATTTTTCGCAACAAATTTTTACTTTTTAAGTGTTAAAATTGTTAATAAAAAGCCAATTTATGAAAGTAGTACCAATTTTCGCAAAGAAAATTATTTCAAATGGATTTTATATCCTAATTCAATCTGATTATATTCAATAATGAAATTTATTTCTAGTTTTTATGTCATATACAAATATTGTATTTCCAATATTTTTTGTATTTAAATAAATATTTCTTTATTGGACATTAAATGTGATTGAAAACCATCTTTGTAATATAAACGGCTCTTGACTAATAATAAAGTTTAATAATTTAATAAATTATAAAAACAAGCTATTATTTTCTCTTTTGGTTATTTTCATTTGGTTATTTTTGTTATTTTCTTCATAAATATCCCTGTTTCTAAAATATACTGTTCAACTGAAACTTCTCTGCAGAAAACATACTTATTAAAAATCGTCTTTATTGAATAATTGATTTATTTAGAATAGTGACTGTGCTTCCTTTTATTTAAATATCTAATTCAAAGCACTTTGTCAGAATATTTTTAAAATTTAAATTATAATATAAAATAAATATCCTTGCAATTGTTATTACTTTCTTGAACTTCCTTAATAAAATGTACTCGCATAATACAATAGTGTAATTTTGAGCCTATTCTTTAGGTAATATATTACAAATCAGTTTTACATTATGTAGCAATGCAATTTCACTTTCTGATTAATCTGAAAAATTGTGCAGATCACTACAAAAATATTTTTTCATTAACTCTTAGAGATGAAAGAGCAAATCTCCAATAAATATTTGATGAAACTATAAAATTGATTTGAAATAATGAAAGTTTTGGCTAAAGAGACAATAAATTATTTTTTGTATGAAAATTGAATAAATTCAGGAAAAAAATAGCTCAACATCCAAAATATTATATATTTTTTTACAATTTTAAAATGATGTAATAATGCATTAAGCAATTTTAGAAAAAAATGCTAAGATACCGATTTTTTTAATTAATTAAAATTCTTATTGTAAATTTCGAATATAAAATTAAATCTTTATCTGCCTATTTTTTCTCTTTATCATAGTATACCTGAGGAATATGTTCTGCTTTTCCACACTTTACATTATATCTGGAGAATGAGTTATAATTTTCCCCTGTTTACAGTGGAACTACAAAAAGTATTCTAATTTCCAATTTTATCAGAATATCTGAGGAATGTATTCTAATTTTCTCCTTTTATCAGAACATCTGAGGAATGTATTCTACCTTTACGCTATTCAATATACATGTGAAGGAAAATTTGTTGCTCTAACATAAATGCTAGATCCTTTAAAGCACATGCTCACACAGACACATAACTTTCCTTCCATTATTAGGAATTACCGTCTTTTTAAAAAATCTGTTTAATAATATATCGTATAAAGCTGTTTTAGAAAATTGACCGCATTTCCATGAACACTTTTAGAATAAAGCAATCAGATTGATAATAATTATGGCAAAAGTTTTTTAAAAAGTATATTAAAGGATGCAACATAATATTAATCTATTTACATATAAATTGGAAAATAAAAAACTTTTTGAAATATATATATATATATATATATATATATATATATATATATATATA
>JAPMOQ010033461.1:99358-146249 GCA_026543055.1 Argiope trifasciata
CAAATTTATTAATTTATTTAACTTTCAAATGTCATTTAATTAGGCAGATAGTTTAGCTAGATTTTTTTTGTCCTTCATCGCCATTGTATTAATTTTTTTTCTTCTTTTCCCATCAAAGCAGGCTGTCAATTTTCGAGCTCTTTAAAAAAAATAAAAGAAGGAATACTTGAATAAGAAAGTTTTAAAATGCCAGGAATATTTATACAATTTAAAATTCAAGGTGGTAAAAACACAAAAACGAAAGTTGGGAAATTATTTCAAAGACTTCAGAAATATTTGAAATTTTTCAATTTGTTAGCATCTCTGCCATGAATTCAGTTTTCGAAAATTGGAAATAACTTCTCAAAAAGCAAATGCTACAAAACTTCTTATCCCCAAATCATGTGTGTTTCAGCGAAATGTTTTAACTTTGCATTTGATAAAGGGAATATCCTGGCTATGAAGTACATAATATTATAGATCCTTAAAGCAACTAAAGTCCACAGCGAATCGCGAATCTTTAAATTTTATTATTTTAAGCCAATCAATGACCCCATATTTACCTCGTTGATTGACTGATATTCTTTGAGTAGATCGTAGAAATAATCTCTATTGGATGTTGAATGTAATAATTGAACGCTCAAAAATTCTTAAGGTGATCAGATTTTGTCCGCAGAATCTCCTTATTTAATGTTTGAACATCTAGATAATTATATAACTAACAAGAAAAGGAGATTACATTAAAAAATCAAATATCACTGTTTATTAAATTGTACAAATGAAAACAATACTTCTGTACTTCATTTTAATATTTTTCTAACAATAAACGTATATCTATTAATTATAGCTTAAAAAACATTAGAAGGCACTCTATGTGATAACACACAAATCTATCTTTGAATTATTCTGATTTTTGAGAACTATTTATAGACAAGCCCTATGATGGATCATGACATTGATTCAAGAGAATTTCAGTATAACTATATTTATTAGTAAATATTTCACTTACACACAATGATGATTGTACCATTAAAGAATCGACCATCTTGGTGTTTAAAGTAGTAAAGCAAATACCTCATTGTTTGCTAATTTCAATCCACTGAATAGTTGGGATTTCTACAAAATACCACTTTAATTCCTAGTTTCTTTTATTATTTATTCCTTGTATAGCTAATTTTATATCTTTTTTAAATATTTTCAATAAACGGTCTAGAACACTTTTTATCTCTTATAGGTAACGCAGTAAATATATTAAAATAACTTATTATTCTAAAACACACATATGTGAAATAGCATACAGTGACAATAAAATACTTTATAGCTGAAAAAGTTGTTTTTGCCCTTAGTTTTCTCTCAAAAGGTGGATGAAATACATTTCCACTCCTTCAAGGGTCGTAATTATTCCCCGAAATCCGCAAGTGATGAGTGCCGCCCTTTCTTACTTCTCAATCACATTTTGAACATTTAACTTGTTTTTTTTGCTACACTTTTTTCACACACCTACAACGCAACTGTAATTGAAATAATAATAAAAAATATTTCAGAATTAACTCTCAACCTCCTAGGGGCAATCTGTAACTATTGGAGGGTGCATCCCCAGATGGTGGATTAGATAATGTTTCCTTTGTTTTATCCATTGGATAATAAGAGGGAAATGTTATACCTCCCGTGGGTCAACAGGCAGAAGCCTAACCTCTATGAGGTAATGACGATATCCCTATAACAAGCACAATATTCGGTGATCAGTCATCTTCTTAGATTGTAAATCCGCTTTACAGACTTTTTTGATTGGCTTTTCCGGAATATTAATGGCTTTCTGTTATCTATCGTGGAAATGAAGAAGTACTTCAGTTTACAATGTATCCCAGCCAACGTAAGCATTGAGAGAAGAAAGCATTTCGACATACTTGCTAAAGAGGCCAGAGCAATGAGCCAGCTCCCACTCCTCTCTCTACTACTGCTCTGGAGCTAATGACAGGTCAAAACAGAGGCTATGTACCATTTTAAAGAAATTCTGCCTGACAAATCTAAATTATAAAAAGAGACATCACAACCAAAACTGCAAAATTCAAAACATTAAATCTACGGGGCATGATAATCTTACCTGAAGATTCCAGATTCTATGAAAAATGTTCATAGTGGAGATGTGTCCAGACATGAAGCTGGATCTGGAGCATATTTCTTCGAAATAAACATTGACTCCACCAATAAAGCTGAAGATGTGTCCAATGCTATTCTGCATGCTTTTGGATCAATCTAATTATACTCCTTTTTCTTTTTTTTATAATTTTTTATTGCATTTGTGACACTACACTGACCACGACAACTCTCAACAGTACTATATAATATCTTAATGGTTGTCATTTCCTACGAAGATTTCAGAAAACGTTTGCCAGCAGTATATCACAAGATAATTGTATCATCCTCTAGAAACTTTTTGATATCTGTACATGGGCTTGTAATCATTGAGTTCTGACTGAGAAACAAAATTCAAAAGTCATTAGTTTATATTAAACATGATATTATTTGAAATATTACCAATACCCATGTTGCAAATTTTTAAAGAAAGGCAATACGGACTTTTCTGTTAACTCTTTCGATACTGTTCTGATCCAACGGGTCATCGAAATTTTACACTGGTAGGTCAGTTTCTGTATTATACGTGATGATAGTTCATTTTACATCCTGCACTCCTAGTTAGAAAGATAAATTAGCCTGTCAAAATTTTCACAACCACCTGGGTAGATTAGTAGTTAAAGTGCAATGCATTCAGTAACTCACATATGCTATGCATAAAAAAATATTTTCTGGGAAAGAGGGTAAGTTTTCATAAGAAACAGGAAATAGCAAACAAAGGACGATTTGAGAGAACGTAGTATATCTTCCACCCGCAACCCCCCCCCCCAAAAAAAATAATAAAATAGTTTCCCATATGTTGAAAATTTGGAAAACATATAAATATACATATTGTTATAATTCCGATTAAATAAATTTAGATTTCTTTTCTTTGTTACAAGTATATCTGCACTTTTGAAAAGTTAATTTTCTCCGTATAAGTAGTATTGAGAAAGTATTACAATTATCACAAAATTCGAACTAAAGATTTTGGAGAAAGAAAAAAGTAGCAGACATTACTAACAAATTTCCAGTAGAATAAAGAAGTGCTGAGGCATGGGAAATTATTGCCCCATAAGCTTTGAAACGATCAATTAAATTACAATAATTAAGTTTTTAAATGTTGTATTAAAATGATTAATACATTATATGTTGATTCGCATCACTCTGTTAAGTTGATAGTTATTCTCATAAAAATATGTTTAAAGATAATGTTTGACTATTTGGCCAAATTTTGAAGTGTGGCTAAAGACAAACGTCTCTAGAGCAGTTTTTGGTAAAAAAAACCGCATGCTTCATAAATGATGAGGAACATTATTATGAATATGTTTTAGTATCTTCTTTTCAAAATGGAGATATCTGTGTTATTAAGCATGGATTCCTATATTAAAAAATATTTCACATAACGTGTGCTTTACATTACGAATATGTTTCGGGAAACAAATTATATCGCTTAAAGAAAATAAAATTTATATTCTGCAATCGAGCTTATATTCTTTTTCTTCAATATAACTATTGGAGAAAAAGAGAAACAAATGCCAATTTTCTGTCTTCGAAATGGAGTAATTTTCATTTCGATTTTAAAAAGTACTTCTTTATATTTAAAGATAAAATTTTCTTTTCTCCTGCAATATTTTCCGAAAAATTCGATTAATCAGAAAATGCATACTCTATAAAGAATTGAAAGAGACATAATAACTAAATGGCAATTTTAGAACTTAATAAATTTTATCTGTTATTTGTATTACTAAAATTATATATAAGAAAATGAAATTTTTAGAGCCATTTTTTAACTCCTTTCTACAATTAGGCTGAAAAGTATTGTTATTAAGATTTGAATTTAACATCATAATTTGTTTCTGTTCTTTAATATTATTTTTTAATGAAATAAAGACAAATGTTTTCAACTAATTTAAAATAAGATTTAAATGAAAAATTCTTCCTATAAAGCATTGTTCATTCCAGGAAAATTGAAGTAAATCAAAAAAATCTTGATTTATAAAATAATTTCTATACTTTTTTAATTTAAAACTTAAGGATGAGATTAGAATATCTTTTGTCTTTCAGGCTTTTTTTACTTAGTTCAGAGTTTCATAAAGCATTTTAAAAAATTGAAAATAAAAACGTTACGACAGGTAAAATGAAATTTGAATGAAAAATGAAACGTCAATTGATATTTTTATTAATTTGACTTTTTTTCTTAAGAGATAGATTGTAAAAGAATACCGATATTTCGATATTCAGATTTCATTTCCTAATTTTCATCTATTTGTTCCAGTTTATTTCGAATAAAGGAATTATGTATTATTTTGAAATGATACGAAATATGTTTTAAATGAAAGTTATTTTTCATGAGTTATTGATCTTACAAAAAAAAATTGAATGAGATTGAAAAAGAATATGTCACGTATTTTGAAATTAAAGAAATAATAATGTTTTTTATATGGAATTGCAAATTAGGTTAGAAACTCTTTGTTTCTTTAATTTTTCACTTATTTTGAAATTGTGTAAAACATATGGCAATTGAAAGTAAAATGACTGAAATCGGTAAAATAATTATATCCTCTACTGATATTTTCAAAGACATATTTCAAATTATACTGTATTCTACGAATCGTTCTTTTAATCTTCTTCAAAAATAGTTTTTACTTCAGAATTCCTAGACTGTGGGAATTTTGATGATTGACTTTTTTTTTTTGGAAGATGTCGCAGGCAGTAGAAAAAAAGACCGAAATGAAAATAATTGAGGATCCAGATTGTCAATAAAAACTTCATTATAAATTAAGGTAAGATAAACTTTAGTGCCTATTAATTTGGCTTCTAAATTTAATGTTATAAAATATTTAAAACTTTTGTATACATCGCAATTTAAATGAATGCCATAGCATTTATATTCAAATATTTTCTTAATTTAAAATGATTACTAAACTCAATTGAAGAATTTACAAATAAATAAAAATACATTAAATCTTTCATTTTTCTCAACTATTTCATAAACAATTTAACATATCTTCAATAACTCAATATCAATTCCAGTATTATAATGCACCTGAACTAAAATGATCTTAGGAGTGAGTTAAATGATTCTTACATTTCAATCTTTTTTTTATTTCTTTACCTTGGCAAAATAATAAATTTTCTTTGTTTTCATTTATTATGAAGTACGTCCTTCTCAATAGTTTAAGTCAAATATAAAAGGAGAATGCATTAAATTAGAGTCTTTATAGAAAGGTTGTCATAAAAACTTTTAAAGACTCATTTCCATTATTAAATATTCAACATGGCATAATCATTGATAATGTATTTTCCATACAGTTAAACAAAATATTTCTTTAAACATTTATCCAAAAGTTTATCCAATTGCTTAGTAACCAAAAATGATACAAATGTTCTAAAAACCAAGTTTTTTTTTTAATCCTTATACCTGTATACAATATCTCTTTGAAAGAATTTTGAATATAAATTATTATTTTCCTTATCTATTTGTGCTTTAAAAGAATCTCACATAAGTCAGCTATAATTTCTTAAAAATCACGGAATTCACGCTTTGAAAAATATTTTTGAAATAAAATTCCAAATTTCTTAACAAAGTGTACCAAACAGAACATGAAAAAGTTTTTTAAAGCGATTTCTTGCTTTTTAACCTAAAACTGCTTGATCCCCAGCGTCATCATCTTTTCTTGCCATTTTCCAAGACTGCAACATTATATTTTGAGTATTTGTATGCCAAAACTTCAAATATATTTGATATTTGACATTTGTTTGACATTTTTTATTTAAGGTTGATAAGGACTTTTCTTTTCATAACATGCTCTCTCCTCACATTTTCACCTTTTATATGTCTTTTTCCCGTATGTTGAAATTGTATTTTAAACATGGCAAGCAAAGAGATTGAAAATGTCAAGTCATTGGGAAATGTTATATTATAAAAGGAAGTAGTGTATGTTTTCTTGGAAAGAAATTGAGAGTATTAAAACACTTAATTGTGTCTTCTTAAAATCACTCAGACCATTCATAAGCCTTCAGTCCAGCAAATTTTAAATAAAACTTAGTGATTTTGACTTTTTAGTACTGTATTTAGCCTTTTAATACATTTAGTAATTTGATTTCATGTAGAATTCATCTATTTTTCAAGGATTTCTTTTTACATTGAAGAAGCCTCTGATAAAATTATGAAAGATGAAGTGGTTAATGTAACTTCCTCGAATATTGTCACTATATGCACCAATAAAAATTATATCAGTCTACAGTTCATTTTAGTATCCTGACACGACCACTTTTCTATTACAATTCTATCTGACTAAGGGGTGAGGCGTATTTTTCTTTACTTTATTTTTACATGTAAATATATCCTTTCATTTTTGCTCTCACCCCTATTTTTTAGAATTAAACCCATCCTAAAGTATGTGCAAAAGCACGGAGGGCATTAGAATCACATGAAAACAATAAGTATTGAAAAAATTAAATGGGTGATTGCATTGACCTGAAGGGAAAATCCATTCAATCTTAATCATTGCCAGAAAAAATTCTTTGAAGTCAATGATCATAAGATAATTGATACCGAACCTGATTTCTTTAAAGGTTCGACATTAAATTTACTTTTATTTTGCAATCGCCTTGGTAGAGCGTCGATGTTAAAAAAGCGTTAAAAAAGTTCAATAACATCGCTTAATGCTTTCTTCTCATCATCTTACGATGATGGCATTCATGCAAAAATGTCCTCCGCCTTGATTTAAAATGATCCATATTCTTATTAGATGCAACATTCACACTTTTGAAATATTTCCATGTCTATGTAAAATTAAAATTGAATTAATGTTGCTTTTTTGACGTCGATTGTTGCTTCTTATGGCACCTGTTATTGGATGCTTTGATTTTTGCTACCAATGGCAAGCTAACTTTAACATGTTATACGAATGAACAGACACTGATGACTAACACAATTTTATTTTCAGATCTCATCAGTCTATAGTGACTAACATTTTGTGTTCACTCTAGACTGAATAATATATAGAATAACTGAATTTGTATTCAATCGCTTATTCTATATGTTAATAAGTCTCAAGTGAATAAACAAGTGATGCTTCTTATGGCACTTGCCGCCATTACGAAGACAGTAATTTAAGCCGATAGGGCGCGTCTCATGTTTTAGTAACACCCACTAGGGCCAAGACTACGACTTTGCCACTCACACAACACTCATTCGCTTGCACAACCCCCTTTTCAAAGAAGGAGACATTCCCACATCTCCCAAATAGAACAGAGTAAGAACCACCATGCCCGAACTGGGACTCGAACACAGGACGTCCAGATCACGGGAAAGAAGCGCTACCGCTATGCCAGGATGCCGGTTTGATGCTGAACACATAAATTCCAGTTACATCGGATATTTTCCATAAAGTGAGATCTGAAAGTGTTTGTCATTTTCTCATTTACATTCTCGAAAGTTTAGAAATCCGGCCCGAGTGCAATTTTACAAATATCCATTTTGTGTTTTTTTAATGAGATGTACCTGAAACAAATACTATATATTATTTTCAAAATGGGTAATAGTCTAATGAGAGAAATAAATTAATATTGCTATTATATCTAACGAAAAGGGATTTAGATAATTTAACATGTTATACGAATGAACAGTCACTAATGACTAACACTTAATTTTATTTTCAGATCTAATCAGTCCATAGTTAAAAACATTTTGTTTTCATTATAAACTGAATAACATATAAAATATCTGAATTTATATTCATTCAGGTGAAATCAGTTATTGTGGACTAAAAACATTTTTTTTTTCAAATTGCGAGTCACTGTTGTCTATTTGTTGTTAAATGACTGAAATGTCAATATCGAGTTTGATAATCAACACGTTATTAAATTATCAATCATTTTCTTGTTTGATTAAAGCTATTAAGTGAATGAATTTTTTTATGTCTCTAATAGCATAAGAAATTTAAAAACAAACAAGAAAAAATTTTATACATCAACTTTTAGCCAAAAAAAATTATTTCTCACTTTTAAAACCTTGTATCGTTTCTAAAATAAAAGTTATAGTATTTCTATACTACATTATATTCTGGAGCTTTGCATTGTGATGTTGGGGCACTAAAATTACGATATTCTTTGTGAGATATTAATTACATTTTGCCTCAATACTATTTTCTAAATCAGTATTTTAGTGTGCATATGATCCAATATATTTTGGCCTTATTAAAATGAAAGAACTTCGCCAAACTTACGAAAGGGATATATAAAAGAAAATATTATTAATTTTAATATAATTAATTTTAATAATAATAATATTTAAAGAAAATATTATTATTATTAATTAATAATCTTAATTTTACAACTCATTGAAGGAATAATATAGCCTTAAAGTGAGTAGTAAATTTTCCAGTCAATCCAGAAAAGTTTTCAAACAATAAAAACGTTGAAAGGTAGATTGAGATGCGATGCACACTGGTTAATCATGTACCTATGTTGGATGGTTAAGTGAAAATTTATTTATATTTTAATCTTCATTTTGCAAGCTAATAGATGGAAAATGTATGTATACAACAATCACTTACCCAAATTATTATTGTTATTAACACCTTAATTGTATTACTTTTTCTTACTATTTAATTAGATGAAACTTCTAGTTTTAAGAAAATGACATCCTGACAGGTTAAATCCAATTTCGTTTAACACTTGGCGTGCTTTTGGATTATGTGTATTTTTTTTTAAATCTAGAATAGCTGCATCTTTGAATGATTTAACCTCACCGAATTTTGATAAGCGATCATTTGATACTGCATGATGCAAGAACAGCCAGGTTAAGAGGTTAAACAAAAATTAAAGTACATTTAACCTGAATAAAGCATATTTAAATGTAATGAACAAAATAAAAGCTGCTGTTTTGAATTTTACGAATCTTATTAAGGAATACCTACTCTTAATTAACTGACAACAAAATGACATCAGATTATCTTGTTGAAATAAATATGGTAATAAAGATGCGAAATAAAAAAAAAGATTTTGAAGTATATAATACATCGGTTTCCTATCATTCTGCTAGGTTAAATAATATCACACAATGTATAACAAATTCAGTTGCATCAAATTAAGTTATTTCAGGTAACTGAACAAACTTTATTAATAAAAACTCTAAATATCTCGGATAATGCTGACTCTGAACATTCTAAAAGTTCCGTGACAAAATCGTTTGCTTATTCATGTGTATGATTCTAAGAAAAATGATATTAATTCACGGTTGATCGAATATTGAAATGCATAGCTGAAGCTTAGATTCGTGATTTCGTGGAATGTCAGAAGCAGTTGTTCTAAGATATCGGATTTCAAGTGTAAACGTCAAAAGAGCGATATGTTGAAATTTCAGTCACAAACAATCATCTCTTTGAAAAAAAAGGAAAAAATGGTGGAATCTAGTCATGCATATACAGAACGAAATTACGCTCTGTTTTGACTGAATACACACCATGAAGATATAAGGAAATGGAAAAATAATAAAAAAATTATAGTGTGCTTTAAACTTTTAAAGCATCTTTCTCTTTTTTCAGAATTTAGCTTGATGTTTTATTCAGAATTTATGAAGTTATTTTAAGCAAGCATTGTAAATGAAATACGATGATCTCATTTGATAAAACTATTACCGAAATACGTCAATTGAGGCATATGAAATACTTTGAATCACTAGATTCAAACATTATGAAATAATCAAATCAGAAAAACTCAGAAATAGATTTTTTAAATATGCATTCTCATCTACATCCCACTCTTAAAAAGCCTAGCGAAAGCCTCAATGAATGCAGTTAGAAATATTTAAACAGAATCAGAGATATTTGTACAGCTATTCTGATATTTTAGATTTATTGTATATAAAACAGAATACCTGTCAGCGAGTGCTTTTTCATTTATTTTTATACAAAAAATGTTATGATTCATTATTATTTTTTTTAAAAAATATTTTAATATTATATTTTTGTCTTTATTAAATTTTTGATAAAATTTTGGCAAAGTTTTCCATTCTAAATACTAAGAAAAAAGACGTAATTTTTGTAAGAAAAATGTTAATTTCATTTCATTGATATTTTATTTATAATCATTCCATCCTTTAACAGTAATAAAATGCTATTTATTTTCAAATTTTTAATCAAACGTAGAAAGAGGTAGAGAGTAATTTTACATTAGTAATTAATTTGGTGAATTAAATGTATTAAATTACTTTCCACTTGAGGAAAAAATTGACACTTTTTATAATATGATAACGATTGTTTATTTTTCGCTTTGTTTACTAATTACAGGTTTCAGAATCAGTATAATTTCACAATTATTGTAATTTGATTTCCTTTTGCTGATTGTTTCTTTCCTTATTAATAGTTTTACAACATGGAAAGCAATAATTGGATGAAAAAATTTATTACCAAATGCTTCAACTCGTCGCTAATACGATTATATGTACTTTGCATTTATCATTTTAGTTGATGCAATAAATTTATATTGTAAATACATTATGATTACAAAGCTCAAGTTTTTATTCAAAACACTCATTAGAAAAGTTACATATACGTGTCTTAATCATTTATTCTCAAAATTTTCTAATCTACAGTAGTTTATTTTGACATTGAGAATATTTTCCATTAATAATCAGACTGCTATAATAATTGCTTATATTATATTTCTTTGTAGATATGAAGCCATTGTGGTCTAATAGTTAACTTATAGTGCAATATTAGCTTTTAATTCCTCAAATCTTTTCCTTATCTCATTATCATGTGATATATTAACTGTCTCACAAATACACCTATTTTTCTGAGCAGCACCATCTAATAAGTCAACAAAAAGTAAGCATACTAATTTGAAGCAAAACAAAGAATTAAAAAAAAATCAGAAAAAAGTAGGATTTTAAAAGTTACTGAATTTTAACACTTGTAGCATTTCGTTAAAAGAAATATTTTGATTTGATGTATAAATTTGGAATAATAACACAATACTAACCAATACAGTTACATCCCTGCTTTTTCTCGCTGAACTACGTTACAGAATGAAAATAAAGAATAAAAAATACCTATGTTATAAAATCAAGCTATTAATATTAGGAAATGTCCACTATTTTACATACAGACATGCCCATCCTTGCTGTAATGGTATGTATACTTTGTATCAATTACCTAATGAAAATATTTAGAGGATTAATAGAAAGATAATCTGCATAGATAATCTGATAATATTTTTTTCTTAGTAATTAATAAATTTTCAGTAGCAGTACATGTATGCTAGTATCTCTAGATTTTTAAATATAAATTATAAGTAAATATAAATTAATTTATAAATAAAATTCTTATGTATCAGAATTGTTTTCCATTTAGTTTGGTCGTTAGCATCATATTATGTCGTTGTTTCATCGCAAGATGGCACTGCTCGAAAATATAGAAATAACCATTATAAACTTTATTATTTTTTATGAATACAGCTTACAAATGAGAATTGGGGTAAGTGATAATGGTTGAAAAAGCAAAATTTTGATTAAGTTTCCTCAAGAGCGAAAAATTAATCTTAGAATATTTAAAATCCTTGGTTTAACATACGCGAAATCAAAGGCAATGCATTTTGTTTTATCATCACTATTATATTATCTCTACTTAAGGTTACATCTTGGAGCATTTCAGTATTTGCACTTGTACCACGGAAGGCAAATACCTACAATAAACTGCACCAATACTGATACCAGCAACCAATACCAATAAATGCAATAAAAACAAAAATATTAAACAAACGAATTGAAACAAGTAATTCAAATAATTTTAGAATTTTATTCAACCAAGAATTAACAAATGTAGTCGGTATACAGCTCTAAGAATACCAAAGAGAGATTAGTATAATCATTTTCTTTATACATATCACTCTGTAGGCATTCGCAAAATACATGGATAAAAGCCTATCACGATTATATCAATCAGAACCATTGCTTTCAGGAATTACCAATAATCTATCTCATCTTTATAGTTCAAGGCATTTTTTTAAATATTAGAAAAACATTTTCTAACAAACAATGATAACAAAACATTGATAACAAAATTCTAATGTATATAAATAAGCTAATCAAAACATAATACTCACCCACGAAACACGAAATTAAATTAAAATAATTAATTCAATGTTAATAATCGATTAATAACTTTAGTATTAAAAATTGATTATTAATAACAATTTATCAATAATGGATTAATTATGATAATTATAATATTAATAATTCAGTAATAATAATAATTAAGTATTCATAAAAATGAGAACGTAATTTAATGCTAATTTCGTTTCCTTACTAAAACATACACTGATATTTGCCTGCAAATATTATTAAATACATCTATTAGAGCACGATATTTTGAACGATGTTAATCGATTGTTACTTTTGGCACTTTATAAGGCCACTGACAGAAAGCTATCAGCAATTTAAGCCTAAATAAGCGTCCCTTTTTTACAACAGCGCAAACTAGGGCCAAGAGTACGACTTGACTACTTTGGGTTTCACATTCTCTAGCACAACCCCTTTTTACATGGGGACAGACTCACAGACAGAGCACAGAATAACAACCATACCCTCTAAGCCGGGAATTCGAAATCATGGGGAAGAAACGCTATTCCTATGCCAAGACGCCATCTGTTCCTCGATATTTTCAATGCAAAACGACATGAAGATATATTAATAATATAGTTGAACATTTCGTGTTAATTGGGATGGGATCAAACGGATATTTTCATCAGTTTATATACATTTTCCCCAATGATGAATTGATATTTAATAAAAAGAAAAACACGTTATTTATAGAATTGGCTATCATTTACGATATCAGCAGTGGCACCATTACAAACACAAAGATCATCAGATAGATTTAGAATCCCAATAATAAAGACACATCTATCGTCTTATCACTATATTTTAATACAATTTTCCTTTTCAATTATTAACAAGATGTATGTAGGAGCACATGGCTAAAATCATTTCCCTAATGTAGACATTGCGTGTTATTGTAACACTGGTACTACTTCCGAAAAGTTTCTATATGACACGTTTGGTTGACATTTTCTTTTAAAAACGAGCTCACCTGAATAATAAAGTATAACAAATCAGCAAATGTACGTTTGAGACGAAAGGTGGAAACAGAAAAACTTTTCCGTAGTTTAAAAGGAAAAGGAAGATTAAGTTTTATTTTTATGCCGTGTCAAGAAAGACATTATTAGGCTAGATTACTGGACCGTTGTCAACAAATTTAATTCTTAGTGGCTTTCTCTTTAAATAGATTTTTTACGAAGTGAAATGATTAACTTCTTGTTTTTTGCAGCGATGCAATATTTTCATTAGCCAGATTTTAAATTATTATCCAACTTATATTGAAATAAGATCATTGAATATCGGGTCGTTTAAGACAGTATTATTTTTATTCTATCCGCGAATAATCAAAGTTTATTTTATTGTTTAGTATAAACTTATCTCCCTTTCATCTTTCCAATCATCCCTATTTTGGCAAATTAAGTCTATCCTAACGCATGCACAAAAGCGTGGAAGGTTTTAGAATCCATTGTCAAACAATAAATGTTTTTTTTTCTGAAAAAACGCGATTTTACCCGAAAATATAAATTTTTTCATAACTAATTGTGAGAGCTTTTTCTATCTTCTCTCATCCTGACAATGTCATGCAGTGCCATCTCGGATCCGATCTCATAACCGTAAAATTGTGTCGTAAGAAAATCGTAATAAATCGCAAAATGAATACTGTAATATAGCAAATTGTTTCGAATAACAAGTTAAACTAAGCGCATTCATGATTTTTTTAAATTTAAATTAGCAGTACATATATAGGTAAAATGGAAAAAATATGAATTCAATATCTGATTCGTATATCAGTATTTCCGACGAAAAAACGATTATACAAGAAAAAGAAAAAAAAATCCCTCCCAATTGTAGCTTGGTCTCCCAGATATTAGAGTTTAATTTGGAATATTATCTCCTATAAAAAGGAAAATAAACTATATATTACAAAGCACGCCACAAATAATCTATAGATATTAACTCCTAATATTTTATTTTATCAGAACTTACTATTTCAGAAAAATAGAAATAATTTTATATGTAATTTTATCGATTATTCTGGAATGTCCAAAAAATAGGAAATAATCTTATTATCAAATAATATATTATTATTCCTATCGTAAATTTGCGCTCCCAATTTTGAATCATGCGAGCGCAGTATTACTGCTACTGATTTAGTTTATGTCAATGATATTATCTATACGCATAAGTTCCTCACGCAGGTTCAAAATTAAAGTTAATTTTCGAGGAATTCATAATACATATTTAATATTTTTTTTATAATTTCTTTAAAGTTTTAGCTCTTTTTGTTGTTGTAACATTACAAATAAATGATATCCGGCAATCAACAAAAATGATGCTTTAATAATATAAATCGAATAAAAAAAATAAAATTTCTGTATCAGTTCAAGAAATCAACTCAATTATCTCAGAAAAATAAATTGACAGTGTTTTTAAGTTTTTCGACTAGTTTGAAATGGAAAACAAAGTAATTTACGAAGTGAACACTTAAATTTTCGTCAGACCTATGTACAAAGTCAGTAATTTACATTTTTTTTTGATTAACTTAAATAAAAAATTAGAATTTTAAGATTACATAACATATTTAAACTTAAACATTTAAGTAATTATAAGCCCTAATAAGTAATCAAGCAACAGAACTTCCATAAAGATCATACAAGCAATATACAACTGTAATTGATTTAATTTCTTTGACTAGCTTAAAAAAGGAACAAAAAATTATAAAGGGTATTTTCAGATCTCCGCCTGTCTTCATAAATACGTCACTTACAGAATTTCCAAAAGTATAATAGAATCAATATAAAATTGTGGTAATTTTAATTTCTTTGACCAGTTTAAAAAAAGAAACAAAAAGATTAAAAGTAAACTTTTAAATATTCTTTAGACCTAATAAATATCTCAGCTACAGAGCTTCCTTAAACATCATAGAAGCAATATACAAATGAAGTAATTAAAATCTCTTTAACTGGTATAAAAAAAGAAAGCGAAAGGATTACAAACTAAACTTTTAGATATTCATGTGACCAAATAAGCACCTGAGCTGCAGGACTTACATACATAACATTGATGGTAAACAAAATGGAAGTAATTTTAATTTCATTGACTAGTTTAAAAGCGAAATAATAAAAAAATACAAAGTAAATATTTAGATATTTTTCAGACCTTATAAATATATGAGGACCTTATAAACACAAGACTCTCATGAATAACATAAAAACAATACACAGCAACAATAATTTTTATTTATTTGATTAATTTTAAAACTGAAGAGAAACAAATTACAAAGTTAAGTTTTAGATAATTATAAGACGTAATAAACATGTCATTTACAGAACTTCTATAAATAAAACAGAAACAACATACAGCGGCATTAATTTAATTTCTTTGACTAGCCTAAATTGGAAAAGAAAATTACGAAGTAACCATTTATTTATTCGTCAGACTTAATAAACACGTCATCTACAGAATTTCCATAAATATTATAGAAGCAATATACAACAGCAGTAATTGTAATTTCTTTGTTTAGTATAAAAACGAAAACAAAATGATTACAAAGTAAACTTTTAGATATTAGTCAGTGTAAATAAATATCTCAGCTACAAGACTTCCATACATAACATAGAAGAAAACAAAATGACAGTAATTTTAGTTTCTCTGGCTAGTTTAAAAACGAAACAAATAAATAAATACAAAGTTAACTTTTAGTTATTTGTCAGAACTAATAAAAATGTCAGCTACAAAACTTCCATAAATAACATACAGGCATAAGCAGAAACCAATTAACTATAGAATCTATGATAAAGCCGAACAACCGAACCTTGGCCAATAGAATATGAGACTCCCCAATTCGAGATCTCTAGTCCCATTTACTCGAAGATATTACTCACAGCTGCTTTTACTTGTATTGTGACACGCTGTCAGCACGAATACTGCTCTTTCGGTTTGCAATAACACTGCGGATAAAGCGTATCGACCGCCAGAGGTTTTTCCTGAGAAGCATGCGAGGTTTAATTTCCGGGCGACCCGAACCAGTCAGGAATCGTGTTCCCTTACCCCCTAAGGAGATCCCCAGGAACAAATGTCACGTGTCCCGGTCACAGAAAACACGCATGTATAGCTTTTACATTCGGAATACAATTGGCATTTGCACTAGCAACCAATAAATATCGCTTTCCATTTGATAATTCCCTGAGCGCCTTGGTCCTGAAAAGTGAGATAGTGGTCTGAGTCTAAAAATATAATACACTTCTGTTTGTTTACCTTCCATTGAATATAGTTTTAATATTGAGATTAAAGCTTAGTAAATTTCTGCTTGTTACTTTTTGATTCTTTTATCATTTTCATGCATATGTAGAAGGGAATATTTTAAGGCTTAAAAAATATAAAAGAGGGATTTTAAGGAATCTTTGTATTTTAGATATATCTGAGTGCGAAAAGCAAGTTTATGAAATTCTGTCTATGGTTATGTCTGATTGTCTTCACACATATTATCTCAAAAATAAAAACTTCAAATTCGGTATATGGTCATTATATCAAATTTGTAGTTTTGAACGAAATCCATGAAGAGCGTGTACATCTATTTGTCAGTCTAAGTATAAGGAAACTTTATAACTTAAAAAAATGCAAAAAGCTTGATGAATTTAAGAGGTTACATAAATTTAGTATTCTTATCAAATTTGATGGGCAGTTGAACATCTATCTGTCTGTACTTTCGAATCCATGTAAAGATAGTTACTCAGTAGTATATATGTATTTGAATAAATGAAATTTAAAAGGTTTTGATGGATAATATGTAATTATGTATCAAATTACATTTTCAATTGCTGCGCTAAAGTAACCAAAATTACATAATAGATTTTCTGTTATATTAATTGCACATTTGGAGTTAATCAATTGAAAAGAATAATTCAATGCTCTCTAGCTAGATTAAAAACAAAAATTGATGTTTCCTTACTATCTTTCGCCAATGCGATATCGTAATATATATGCAAATATCGGTTTTTCAAACAAGAGGATTAACTGGTGCAATATGATAATTTGAGTTATATAAAAACACTATTGAGTAACATGTAGGGTAAAAAGATATAAAAGGACAGATTTAAAAATATATTAGAAAAGTACAATATAAAAAAATACTAATGTGTAATAAGGATGAAAATTGATTAATTTGTATGATAGTTATGACTTATACAAAGAAAAAATTATTAACCTAATAAAGGTATGAAAAACTTTAAATAAATTAGCTTAAACCCAAGAATGAAATAAAAATTTAAAGAAAGAATTGAGACCTGAATGCTGTTTATTGTCATCTGATAATGTTATATTAGCTTAAGGACAATGATTAAAGCAGACAAAAGCTGTCCCCTAGAACATAAATTAAAATGTTGGAGATATTTACTATATATTCTAAATTTTAAATTAAATCTTTAAAAACTTTAATGTTTAATCAATCTATAAAAATTACTTCATAAAAATGTTAAAACATTTTTTTAAAAAAAAAGCATGAAATACGTAATTGAAAAAGAGTTTAGATTTCATTGCTTAAAATAAATGTAATTTAAAAAAGGGCTTTTTAAAATTATTATTAATTAAATAAAAATGAACCACAATAATAATAAATTATTATAAAAATATTTTACAATAATTTAATACATATAAAAAAATGGAAATTTTAATTGTCATTTAGTATATAAAAGTGAATAATCAAAATTTTGCAGTAGCTTGTATAAGTGGAAACTAATTCGACGAACATCATGAATCCTTTATCTTTTCATGAAATGCTGTCTTATTTTCGATGAAAATATAGCAATTATCATTTAAATTATTAATGCCCTGCTCTATAATTACCACTTTATATATTCCCCGTCACTTAATATTTCTAACTAACTTTTACAAAATATTATCAACAAGCTATTATATACGCATAAATATATTATCTGAAATAAGATTGTGCTTGAACGAAAAATAACTTTAATTAATTTTTTTACTGAATACAGCTAGAAGTTCAAGTAACTAAAATACTGGAACTACATTTCATATATTCCTATATTTACTTTTTTTGTCGTGCTACAAATAATTTTTATCTAGGTTATAAGCACCAAACTAAGCAATTGTTGTCACGGTAAATAATTAAGCAATTTTTCTCCTGTAATATGTATTTAAGTAAATATGTATTAAAGTCTACTTATCCCAGTGGCGGTTATAATAAACCGCACTTGCATTTAATGACACGCATCTTTGCGTGTGTGTGTATCGGACAAGAAAATGCTAAAGTCTAGAATACTTAAGTAAAAGCTTTGTATTTTGCAGAAAATTGGATATTAATAACACCTTGATAAAATGTTTCGTGTGTATCTATGAAAACCATGCACTTTTGTAATTTTTATGTATTATTTGTGAATAGAGGTTTAAACAGATAATAGATAATATGAGTCAGAGGGGACATGTTATTTATGAGATTTCAGATCAGAACTCTTTAATAAAAATAAAAATTATCATTTAAATTATATAGATTTCTTTAATAAAGTGAATATATTAGATTTAAATAAAATTATATTAGATTTCTTTAATAAAGTGTTAGAATGCAATAAAAATTCTGCATAATTGATTTGTTTTATTTTTTTTTCAAAAGTGAAGACGTAAAATTTAATATAAAAATATATCCTAAATTTTCGTGGCATTATTTTTCTCTCACTTAAAATTATGTGTCTATGCACATGAGGATTTTTTTAAATATTTGAAAATTGTTATATTTTTTAGTACTCACAGAAGAAAGATTTAAATAAAAACATCTATGAATAAAAAATGTAAGAATAATTCATGCACATTTGAAGCAAACTATATGAATATTGAATTGCTTTAATTATCGCAAGAGATTTAGTTAGATGTATTATACACAAATGTTTCTGGCCTTAGCAATCCAGAAAATACCTAGAAATTAAGAAAGGAACAAATAAAAGTCGATACATGTTTACAAATGCTTTGGATTATTTTGTACTAGCCGCCTTTGGCGACCAGTTGGTTCGCCATGAGTATTGGGTTCTAAAATTTCAATTAAATCACATATTCATTAGCATTGAAGTCACTCCGGGCATTGATTGGCCTGAAATTAATATTTTCTTTAAGATGATGGACGGAAAGTTCTAAAAGAACGTGTTTTCCTAATAATATTATTTAATTTTGTAAATCAGTCAGTTTTAATGATTGATTTAGAAGACTGATTGATGTAGCAGCTTTTATTTAAAATATTAATAAAAATATTTTGTAAAATATGGCTCACAGAGCAAAGTATGAAGAAATCTAAAACTCATTATTCATAAATGCATTGTTTGACTCAAACTACATAAAATGTAATTATTTACTTCATTTAGATCAAATTAATAGTATTAAACAATATATATGCCTATTAATAATATTTTACAAATTGGCCATTGGAAAGGAATTTGAATGCATATCCTTATAAATTCAATCGTGTATAAATAAAGATAATTTATTCAATTAATTATTTAAATATTGCAAACGATCATAGAATCCTCTGCTTTGCATTCTTTAAAGAAAATATTACATTTTATCTTTATTTTATTTTATCCAGTCACGTGCTAAAAGTTGCATTTCTTCAGATTTAATTTGCGATGATAGTTTTTTTTTTTTTTTTTTAATTTAAACTTCTGTCAAAATGAAGGCAACACGGTGATAAAACCTAATTTTTTCTCTTTGACGTGCTCTTGCAGATTTTATAAAAACCTTAGCTTTGCATTAATTTTTTTAGAAAATATCACATCTTATATTTATTTTATTTTATCCAGTCACGTGCTAAAAGTTGCATTTCTTTTGATTTATTTTGCGATGATAGTTTTTTTTATTCGAACTTCCGGCATTCATTTATTTTATCCAGTCACGGGCTAAAAACATGGTTAAAATATTTCTTAAAACATTCGTTAAAAATAGAAGCTTACATTATAAACTAAGAAAACTAATATCGTTAGAAAGCTAATTTTTTAATCTTTAAATTAATATAAAAAGCATGTTTGTGCAATAATATTTTCAGAAGTTATAGAGGAAAACGTCGAGACCTCGCTTAAATTTTAATTAATTCAAATTCTAATTAAAAATTCGATAAAAGGGCTCCGAGGTGCACATTCCCGACCTCCAAGATATACATGTACCAAATTTGGTAGCTGTAGTTCCAACGGTCTGGCCTGTAGAGCGCCAACACACGCACACACACACACACACACACACACATTGAGCTTTATCATAAGTATAGATAGTTCATCACGATAGTTCATGAAAATAACTATATTGAAAATTATTTTGTATCTATATTACCAGATATGTCGTAAGAATATATATGATATCATAATAAATATACTAAATAATAAAAGCGGTAATATATCAATAAATATTTGTTTATCACGTCTTGTTTTGCACCTTTTTCATACAGATTTCACTATATTAATATTATTTTTATTTTTATACATTACTAATAAAAACCACAACTGAACATGTCCCATCATAGTTGAGATGCAGGGGGATCTAAATGACATTAATTTGATAAATGTACATTAATCCAAATGTAACGGTTCTTGAATTCATACATCTTTCAAAGGTACGATTTATTTTTAAATTCAAGTTAACTAACTCCACATCAATTCTGTATATATTATAAAAGAGAAAAGCAATTCTTGTCCGGAAGAAATAATAATGCATTTAAAGAAATAAACTAGAGGGAATAAAATAGCTTTAATTATTGTACGCCTCATTAAATCAACGCACTCCGAAATGTAAACCATTGTAACACATGTTGGAGAATTTGAGTAAAAAAATAAACAGTAAAACGTCATCAACATGACAATAAAATCTATATGTTAAAAAATGAGCAATAATCTATTACACCCTTAACTAATTTTTGAAAATGTGCAAAGCAACAACAAAAGTATAAAATTAATGAACATACTTAAAAGGTAAAGCAAGTTAATTTTTCCGTTAATCCATCTTCATTTTAATGATTTTTTTCCTTTAAGAAATTTAAATCAAACTTGTGATGTCAAAGATCAGCAGCCATACCGTCACACCCACATTAGATAATGTACACTATTATACGCATTTTCTTTTACCACAATAGGCATGATCTATTCCGATATTTTAATAAATTCCAAGAAAAGAAATGTAAATTTATTTTTTAGAAAATATTTCTACCCGTTTAAATTAAATATAATATATCACCTATCAAGCCAACTTTGTCTTTTATCAAACAGACTGCATTATTTCACTGCTTAACATGTTACTAAAATGCATTATTATGTAATTCAAGCTCTCTTTATCTCTAAGACGTCTTTCTCTAAGCCATATTTCATCGTTCCAGACATCTTGGGCTTTCAAAGTCTTAAGAAGCAAAGAAGAATGATACGTAAGTAGCTGCTTCAACCCGCTAACTGCAAGATGAATGTACCACCGTTTAACTGATGGAAGCTATTTCAAAACAACAACCAAGCAAGACTTATAGGGTCATTTTGAAGTATAAAGTGAAATACAAGATACGAGAAAAGGTAGCTTATGATATATTTCTTTAATATTTCAGATAGTTAGAGAATTTCTTCCGAAAGCAACGGTAATTATTCTTATTTCAAACTTTCTAAATTATTTTTTCTTAATAAAATACAGAAACAATATATTTCGTGGAAATATTAAATTACTTTTGAAATGAAAGTCTTTAACTATTTTTGAGTTAACAAATTTGGATGGAATTTTGTCGTGTAATATATTAGGAATAACGTCAAAAAAATTGAAATATCTACTCATTAAACAAAATGGGTATTAAATTATATCCCTAATTTTTTAATCCCGTTTATGTAATTGATTAATATTGATTATCTAATTCATTAATCAAGGTTATCGAATTGATTAATTGTATTAAAGGTATAATTTGTTATGTAACATAAAAAAGGTTATGTTTGATGCCATTTATTCAACATTTAATTATAGATTTATTATTGAGTATATAATAAAATTTCTTTAGAGACAAGATTTACTTAGTTATATTGCGCAATTATTACATGATAAAGTTATTAAAATACTGTATTTAGAAATAAGTTATACTGGGTTAAATATGAATTATATCTACTTTAATCATTAATCTAATAAGTAATTTCTCAAATGTTTAGAAATTAAAGATTTAACTAATACTTTCTAATTAGAAGTTACTTCCGTTTTTAAAACTACTTTAAATAACGTAAAGGAATAAAAATTTATATTAATTAAGGGAATAAAAATATTTCTAAAGTTCTTAAATGCGTAAATTTTTATACATTTTCTTAATACTGTACATTCGTTCCAAGATGATTATTGTATGTATAGTTCCAATATTAAAAATACTATTTATTTTTTTACATTGTAAAAAATATGCTATTAAAAAGAAATATTTATTTCTGTAGCAGAATTCTAATAATGTGAATTTCGTCGCTGGCATATTGTTTAATTCATAATGAAATAAGACATTAGTTAATTTGTTAGTATTATGCTAATTTAATTAGTTAATTTTAAATAAATCAATAAGTAAAAGTATAAAGCATATATCTTTTTTAAAATTATGCGATGCTATTCAATGCATAAACATTTTGTTTGCAAAAAAAGTAGAATGCTGAATTGAAATTTGAAAGTAAAATCTAATTTTACTCAAATTCCATATGTAAGCAGTATACTGAAATTACATAAAAGAATTAAATAGTGAAAGAAAGATATAACATAATAATATCTAAACATGTATTTTCACAGAACGAAATGTTAAGAAGCATTCCAACAAGATGGAAAAACTAAATAAGCTTAGTTATATAATTTTCAAAATGAGAAATTCGTATGAAAATATGTGGTCAGAAATCAATTTAAAGTACTAACAAGCAAATTCCACAATGGATATATAAATAGAAACAATTTAAAGTTGATGTCCCGGATACAAGATGTAAAATGGTTAATGCTGAACACATATCCATTAAATCGGAATCCAGCATTGAATATCGGCGGTAACACCAAGGCTTAGCAAGGATAATCTAAATTTAATTTCCGACACTATCTCACAGGATCCACAAAACGGGAAAAGGATCGCCACCCCAGTAATAAAATTCTCCACAAGTGAAACTCCGCGTAATCTCCAGAGCGAACAACTCTAACAAATACATCAGACAAGCGCGGAATTTGCCTCCCAAAAGAATATGGGATTTGGTTCCCAGAAGAATATGGGAATTCTATGGGATTTGCATCTCAAATTAATTCGATTTTTCATTCAATAAGAATGGTTGACTGTGGCACATATACCGGTCTCGCTCGCAGCGTGGTTTTCGGGGAGGATGGTTGGAATTAATTCCCGACTGTGCTCGTTTGCGTGTCGGTCAGCAGGTGCTAGACATCGTGTAACCATTGGTCATCTATTTTTCATTTCCTAACGAAGGTGCGTGCAAAATGTTGTATTGTCCCACCGCTGGTTTTACGAGTCTCCACTTTTATAACTCAATAAGACAGGACGGTGTCATGAATAAGAAAGATGATAATGAATAAGCAGTGACTCTGAATATTACAGAGCTTCTGCGAATGAAGAGAAAAATAGATTCAGTTTGACTGGTGTTTGGCTGAATCTGCATTTATAGTTATGATTATGATTTTATCTATGCTCCAAATTATGTCATAAAATAAAGTATACGGATATTATAATATATTGTATTGCTTCAATAAGTAAAAAGATGCAGAAATAAAATAATATGTTGCTAAATTCTGAATAATTATTTATATTAGAAAAAAATTAACTGTTTGCACTTTTATTTTAATTATACTGCTGCAGATTATATTATATATAATCACCTCATTTACATAAAATATCGGAAAATTGATTACAAAACGCAGAATATACACGGTTGCATGGAGTAATCTATGGTTTAAAATGATATTACATTGGCTCATAATTTCTTGTTCCTTCTATCATACTGTTATCTGTACACTTGTTATTACATGATTCCAGATGTAATTTAGTAAAAAGTATCTAATGTCAATTTTTTATCGTCATCTTTAACCATTTCAATATTGATTCGACCCAATTATTGGAGCCAATTCTTTATTTTTTTTGTCAGCGGCATGGTGTTATAAATTCAAAAAGGCTAAATAAATTAATCTAATATATTTCGAACCATTGTTTCATATTTTAGGATGCGTGTGAATTTAAAAATTTAACGGGTGACACTTAACGGCTTTAGTATATGACAGTTAAAGCAAGTCAATTTCGAATTTATATGCAATGCGCAGTCTTATTTAGTAAATTATATGGAACAAAATGGATTATTGTGCATTTTTCTAATTTATACAACAAAATGAAGTACAATGAAAAGCTCAAATTTTATTCAGATTTTTTACAAAATGATATATTTTTTTTAAAAATTTACTTTAATTTGGAACACAAAAACCGTAACGATTTTCTTAACTCTCTCATTCTTAAGATTATTTGAGTTTAGGTACCTTAGGATATTAGAATATTCGAGTTTCATTTTCAAAAGGTAAATTATATTATCTATCCCCAGCACCTTGAGAAACCACAATGATTGTCTATGCTCTTAAGAAGTTGATATACAAAAGAGAATCCCAATTAATTTATAGTTAGTCAGTGAATATGAACTCAGTTGTTTTCTAACAGTTTTCAGAAAACCTCCAGCATTGATGGAATTAAACAAGAATGATAATTTTTAAAAAATATACTAAATATTATTAATCTACTAAATAATTAATTAATCTTCTAAATATTATTAAGTGACTAAGAACTGTTGGCTCAAAAAGAAAAAGAAGACAGTAATAAGAAAAGATAGCATGTTATTATAGTATTATGGGATTTGTAATATTTTTTCTTAGAGCAGTTAGTTTCGTAGTTCTTTTACTAACACTTTGCCTTTTTTTGAAAAAAATGCATTGATTAATATTCCATTCATATTTGTACAGTCCGTAATTCAAAAAATAAGGTGACATATAAGAAAAATTTGACTTTTAACATGGCATTTTTAAAAATAAATCCCTCAGTGATTATCTCAACTCATTGATAATATTACTAAAAGAATATGTATTATCATTATTTCACTTAATAATATGAAGAAAAAATTCGTAAATGGACTTTTAATGTTATTATTTTAGATATAATAAAAATGTAATCACTTACTTTTATTTGTTATAAACAATAAAAACAAAAGTTTTTAGAAAAGGAAAGGGACAGTTAAGCCCATTAAAAGCAGAAAAATACAGAAAAAGATTAAGAGACAAAGTATACAGCTGAACGATGTAATGCTCAAAATTGTTAACTTCAGATTGCGTCGTTTTATTGCTCGAAAAGACATATAACGTCATATTTTTATGACATTATAAATTAGTCTACTTTGCAAATTTCATTATGCCATTACAACTCTAAAATCATCTGTTTCCATTTCTGAATACGGACCTTCTAAATAAACATTATCATTAATTTATTATTTCATTTTATGAACTCCGACGAGGAATAATTTTTTATATGTACTCGTATTTATTTCATTTTACTTTGTAAAAATCCTATAAAGAAGATAATACTTATTATAATTTTATAAAAAAAGGAAGTCAGAAACACATTACTGATGTCACAATTCTAACAGCATCCCATGCGAATGGAATGACAAGGTTCTGAGAGTAATTATCTTCCATAATTGACATGTTTTAAGCTATAAAATTCTTTATCACTCATGGAGTAGATAAAATTTTACGAACACGGATATCACATTACTTTTTAGTACTTTGTCATCTTAGTGGAATGCTTATAAAAGCCCGAATAAAATTCCAGAGTTATAAAATAAACTTGAACTAAGGCCATCATCATCAAGTTCAGAATAAGTACAAAATGGAATAATTAGAAAACTGAAAAATGGTAATTAATAAAGAATGGTGATCCTCGCGAAATATGATTGACGTAATTTCAATCTCAAGCGTCCTTTGTTATTCAGAGATAAGAGAAGGTTTAAATAAAGGAAGCAGCAATTAAGGTAGAAAAATTTCATAATTTGTGAAATGAGTTTCGACAGTTTGACATCCTACATAATTAATGGTGCTAAATAAATCAAAACAAAAAATGGATTTAAAAAGATGTATCAATTAGTAATTAATTTTTAATTTCTAAGTATTCTGATTACGATTTGCCCGAGGTTTTTCCGGTAATATTGCTCCGGCCGAATCAATCATTTTAATGTTTTTTCCTATAAGTGTAATAGTTTAGATTCTCATTGAATGCATTTTGTATTTCTAACGATAACATTGTTATATAGATTAATCGAAATATTCAAATCAAGGGTTCGAACGTTTTATGGAAAATCTGTTGAAAAATCATAAAGATAAATAGTTGAAGCTTATGGCTAAAATTTGGAAAAAAGGTATAAAAATAAAGTTTTACTCTTTCTTTCAACACTAAATATATTTTTACTACATGAAGAAAAAGCAGACTTTGGTAACCAGTTAATTCATAGGGAATATTAGTTACATACATTTTATTTCAGTATTTTATGCAATGTTATATATCCATAATTGTCAAACATAATTTTATGCTTGAAATTACGATTGATATTAAATACATGCTTATTTAATGCAAGCACAAGTTTTTTACCGACTGTATAAATAAACCTCCCTTACGTTACAAGTGCCTGAGTGACAGAACTGCCAACAGCAATTTTTTTAATCGTGTTTTTCAGAGAAACTATTTGGACATAAAACATGCACATGATTGCATATGAATATTTTTGTCATTTTCTACTCATGAATTGGCAATTTAAGTATTAAAAAAACCCTTCAATGCAATACATTAACATGCTATTCGATTTGGTTAACACAATAATTGCATTGTTGTTATCGGATATGAGCCGGATGTATTCGCATTCGGATAAAGTCATATCACAAATGAGATACCAGTAGTTTATCCTTTTATGACAACAATGCAATTATCACAAGATTTTACAATTAGCTCAATATGGTATTGTCATAATGAGGACAGTTAGAAAAAGTTGTAATAAATAGTCATAAAAATTTTATTTTTTGTGTAAAATTTCGTTTTTTCGGGAAAGGTACCAATATAGATAAACTTATACCGCAAAATGTTATCTAAATATATTATTTCCCACATATAGTTAGGTCTGTTTCCGAGATCTGCGGAATAAGGCTATATCCTTCAAAGTTATCGGATTAATATATAAATGGCATAATACCATTTAATCCCGTTACATCATACTAACAGAATAAACATCATAATCCTTTTCAGATGATATTCCCCTTGATATAACTTTATTTTCTCCCTTCATTTAAAATGGATGCATGATAAATATAAAGTTTTTTCTTAGATATTTAATGAAACAACAAATAAAACATTTACTGGAATAAGTCATGTGATTAGAATTCCAATGCTGAATTAAAATGTAATTTAAAAAGCTATGCCAAAACTATTTTTTTAAATTTCTAAAACTAAGTTTAGTTATATTAACGAACTATTTAAAGCACCACAAGGGTTATTTTGGGATGGACCTCATAATTTTGAATAGAGTCAGAAGACGAGGATGACATATGAACTGGCCCCCCATCTCCACAACCCACCGCACCACACCAGCGGGAGGACGTTTGGCTTGACAGATTTAACGCGCAAGAGACCCCCTCACACGACGGTTCTTTGGTGGAATCGAGTCTCGAACCTGAAAGTTGAAACCCTCCTGTTCCAAAGCCGAGACCATGCCACCAGGCCACCGCAGCCCCCTAAAACCAAAATATGAAAAATATGATTACTGCATTCCAATGCCATGCAAGTAGTTCAAGTTAAACATATTATTTAATACTATATTTTTTTTTCATACCATCCCAGATTTTAATTTTAAAATGGCGTAAATATCATTTCTTTGCAGCATTAACTTTGAAATTGACTTTGAGTAACACTCAGGATCTACTTTGCATTAAATTATGGCTTAAATTTTTGAATTCTCATCCTTTAAAACATAACTGTACCAGATTTATTAGCTGCATATCAAATGGACTGCTATATTGAACGCAGTCATATCCATGATCTTTTTTTTTAACTATTGGGGGTTATGAACGAAATTGTATTACAATTTTAGTGCTAATTGTCTATTATAAGAATAAGAGAGGAATCCATGCTACTAAAAATATCGCCATAAAAAGGCAATGAAAGTTCTGAACCGTAAATGCATAAAGACATTTTGTCATATTTAAATCTAGCACTATGCCTTACCAACTATATCGATTTTCTGCTTACGAATATGTATAAAAAGTTAATAACGTTAAGCATCACAAGAACATCATTTTCTTTTCAGTAATTAATTATCTTTTTTATATGTTTGTGATCACTAGACCATTGAAAAATTTCGCTCTTGTTATAACATAAAATAAAACAATTGCGAAGAAGTCGATTTCATTGTAGAAATTCAGGAAATTGATACTGACTCTTATACAGGAGTTCCTGAAATAAATTTGAAAGTTAATTGATTTTGCCTCAAATATAGCTCAGAGCCTCTTTAGGGTGGAATTTCAATAACCATGAAAATCAGTTATTTACTTGACTTAGATTGAAATTCAAAGTAATCGCTTCTTCAGGAAGTAAGTTTAATTAAATTTCTTGCAATAAAATCGATAATTTTTTTGCTTTTATATTTCAATTTCTTTTGAATAAATTGGCAATAAATTTTAACTCTTTTTCTTTCAATTAATTTTGCTTGTAAAAAAAGATATTGTTTAGAAAATAATATAATTCGTATTCCTCACAATTCTAAAGAATTTTTATTTATTTATTCTTGGATGATATGTTTGCTGAATGAATTTAAAACCAAATTTTGTTCATTTACACAGAAATTCGATCGCAAAATTCATTACAAGATCTTCAATCTAAAACCATCAAATTCTTATCTCATACGTATTTCTAACATTCATATATTACAATAAATTTGCGATAACTTTTTATGAATCGTAATTTACGAGTTTTCCATTAGTTTTGTGAAATTAAACTCTCGAACCAAAATTGAAAAGGAGTTGTTAGTATCGTCTGTAATTGATTTCTATTTTATGGAAACATATTCTAAATTCGTCTTATTAAATAATGTATTTTTTAACTAAAATGTAACCAATTGGAAATATTTTTAGTGGTTGTTTTTATAATATGAAGACACTATGCTTTTTGTTTTTATGCAATAATAACAATAAACGGAATTTATAAAATATAGAAAACAAAGAGCAAAAATGAAATTGGTACACAATATTTTTGAATGCATAATATTTATTGGATATAAAAAAGGATTATTTAAGTGGCAATTTTCTTATGTTTCTTGTACGGTATCTTACTTTTTAGATTATAAAATTTAACAGATATTATTTCCAATTGATGATTTAGAGTATAGCATAAAAAATTATAATTTTTAAATTTTTTAAAGTATTTAAGTTGAAGTAGTTTTCATTTTTTCCATTATTTTTTATTTATTATTATTATTTTTTTAATTTATAGAATTATGTTTAAAAACAGAGCCTGCTATTGTTTTGTAATTCCATACATAAATTTAATAGCTTAACCCTTACTTACATAAGTGGCGCACAGAGTGCTCCAGTCTTTAAAAAGCCCTTCGCGAATTCCAAGAAAATCACAGGATTAACATCTACTCTTGACCTAATCTCTCTTCACTGATTCGTTTAAGATATTGTAGCGGTAAAAAGTTGAAAGTCGCAGTTTCCCGCGTTTCTTTTCCAGTTTTTTTGTGATCAGTCTTTTGGCACACACAGTGCTACACTTGAGTAACAATGTAAACAATACAACGTGTGTAACAATGTAAATATTTGTTTTTTCCCTTCGTACTTTGCTATTAATTTTATATGGTTATAAAACAATATTACTGTTCACAATGCTTTTGAATTATTTCATTTGTTAATCTTTGAACTTATTTGCTAATATACAAAAAGTAAATTGAGTTTTTATATATTTATTTCAAGATTCGAAGGAGAAAAAATATAGTTCAGCCTGACGAGTATCGCGAGTCTTCTTCAAGAATTATCGAATGAAGAATTAAGCGAATATGATGACGAAGAATTTGATACTGACAGTGACGAGCAGATATGTGAAATTGATCATGATTCTCACTCTGAATTAGAAGCAGATTCTGATGAAGAAATCCAAACAAATATAAACAACGATGAAGACTACTTTACTAAAATATCACATGAAACAAATAGATTATATGTGTATAAATTGTCATAATCGGGGAAATAAGGTAGAATAAGATTTGTCCGAATAAAAAATTCATAACTTAAGTTTTCTTTCTTGTCAAATCTATTTTTATTCTAGAGTTTCCGTTAAATCGCATATAACTTATTATTTCACACATTATAAAGATTACATTGTTGGAAATATATTTTTATTTCCTTGCTTAGCATGCATGCTATTTATTTAAATAGTGTACTTATGGAATAAATAAAAAAAATATGACTTCCTAACTTAAGAAGTGACTGGCACACTATATGCACCACCTGTGTAACTACTTAACTTTTCCCCACCTGTGTAACAAAGGGTTAAAAAGGATTTTATACACAGCCTTTGAATTTTAGATGAATTATATATTTTCTGAATGATAAAAGGTATTTTAAATATATAAAAAATTCTAAGCTTAGAATGTACATCTATTTTATTTTAATGCTTATCAGGAGTATAAAATAAATTTTATGGAATTTCCACAAAAATTAAGTCGGCTGAAACATTTGAAATATATTTAAATTTGAAAATAAGATAAAAAGTCGTTCAAGTATAAAATGTTAAGATAGGATTTTCTTCGAATCCATTAAATATTCATTTTACGAACCAAGATATTTTATAATGTTATTTTAGCCGCTTATGAGCACATATTTTTGCAAATGAAAAGTTAAAACGAAATCATCTTATTTCAAATTCCATTGCTACCGTAAGTTGTTTGGTTTAAAGATAAATCTCCAATTTAACTGCATTTCATCAATTAAACTCTGTGCAGATTTATGTCTTCTTCTAATAAATAGAAAATTCCAGTAGAGTGTTTGTGAAAAATTTATAAAATCTTTTAGAAGAAGTACTTATGCTGATCTTATTTATCTTATACTTTTGATTAAGATCTTATTTTTAAAATTTTTCAAATAAATCATTAAAGATGGGTGCAAAGTTTTAACCTGTAATATATATCATGGAATTACTTTTAAAGTTTTAAATTACTTTTAAAGGAAAAATAAAAAAGATATTTTTTAAACATTTCCTTTTTAGAAATCGAATTCTGGATTTCCATTACGTTAATTCAAAGAAAGCTAATGTAAAAAATATTTAGAAGCTTTTATATAAAACATTTGCAGGAAAGTAGATAGAACGAACAAATGTATTATTTATCTCAGTTTTGCACAGAATTTTACTTCGAAAATAACTGGAAACACACGCGATGAAAAAACCCATCTATGCATGTGCAGTAGATAATTTATAGGGAGATCTTCTATACTCCCATAGGATTACTATGGTGAAAACCCAATGTCTCTAAAAATAGTTCAACCTTTTAAAAACGTATCTGCTATCAAAGAAGCATACATAAAAGCGAATGAATAGCCAATCTGTTGTCAACGCATTGTGAGGCTTCAACAATTTTTTAACTTCACATTTTGAGGGTCCAAAAACCTCAAGCGAAAACAATATCATGCTCTCACATGATAAAAGGGATAAATTCCGAATTTGTTACCTTTACATTTTGAAGCCTCAACAATTTGTTGCCTTCAAATTTTAAGGCTTGGCTTCAATAATTTTTGTCTTCCCTTTTTCAGGCTTGGCTTCAACAATTTTTGCCTTCACATTTCGAACTTCGATTATTTATTGCCGTCAATTATTCAAAACCTTCTAACGAAAACATGATCATGTTCTCACATGATAAAATGTAAATTTTTTATTAAATTAAAATAGTCAATAAAAATGTATTTAATAATTAATCAAATTATAATTAATTAAAATAATAAATCGAAATAATAATAGACAGTTCATCTAAATAATACATAACAAATTAAAACAGTAAAAAATATGTAATTATTTCTTTATACAAAATTAAATTTTAAACACCTAAAATAGATTAGTATTAATAAAGTTTACAGAGCATTTAACTTTTCGTTATCAATCTCCATTTCCCCTTTATCTTTAAGATTATAGTTACATTAAATTAAAAGCGTAGCAAAAATATTTGTATAAAAGCAATATTTATATTCTTTAGAATATTCGTTACCAACGAATCAGTAAGCAGGGACATTTTAATTCCAGGACTTCTAGACTAAATTATAAAATCAAATATTCATCCAACGCTGTTTAATATTCCATTCTTTAGACAAAACAAAAGTCGCCAAACAACACTCTGTGATTTTCTTTTTACCCGACTGTTTAACTTGGTTGAAGTTTGATGTCAGATTGTTAGGATATCAGTATGCTCGCTACTAGGAATCGATTCTTATTTTATTCAATTTGAATCGCAGAGCTTCGTTTTGCATAAATATGTCGATCGAAGTGAAGATAATGAATTCTGGGCACGAAGTGGCAGATTGAAAGTATCTACTCCAAGTGCAACAACAGATGGAGACGTTCCGGAAGTTGGTGCATCAGTAATATCTCTCTAGTACACAGATATTTATGAAATTTCTCAGTTTAATTCAGCCCACTCTCAAGTAAATTTTCCCACTTTAAAATAATCGATCAGTACCTTCTCAAATAATCGATAGAAAATAACGAATTTTCTTAGGCAATAATTTAAATGTTCTGAAGTAATGACAGTATTGAGTTTTGTTGAATGAGAAAAATAGTTACTTGTTAGTAATTTAGAAACAGGTTTGTTATTCATGCAAACAGCAAGGGTATTATTTATCATTAAAGGATTTTTCAGCAATGATTAATAATTAATTTGAATCGTCATTTACAATGTAGTAACACATATTTGCAAGAGAAAACATTTATCAATTAATTCATTATTTCAAAAACAGTTTGAATATTCCAATTCCTTTCATAGATTTCAAGAACTTATTATAAATCTAAGATTTTATCTGAATATTATTTTTTTTGCAAAATGCAATGAAAAAGATTGTAATGTCAAAATATACTACTCAACATTTCAGTCTATCTTAATTCCTTACCTTCAAATGTTTTCTCTGTCACCATTCAAGACGGTGCATCATTTCGAAATTTTATTTATTTATTTTTAATTTTTAATTATTAAAGCTGTCTACAGAATGTGAAAGAGAAAAGATCACTTATCAGAGGGGCCCAACTTAAAACAATTGTATGCATTTTTTATTTGGTTTTTATGTAATAATAAGATCCATATTTTAAGTGAAAAATTATGCATTGAGCTATCCTTGCGGGTGCAAAGAGTAACAATTTAGACTCCGCTGAATTAAAAAGAACTATTTCACAAATATATAAATTTGTTTTCTAGTGGATATGATACTGAGTAAATACTACAGACCCATGCAAAGTTTAAGAATTTGTGGCACTGTATCAGCAATCTAGAGCTACAATGATGAATTCTATGCTGACAAGACATTCTAAATAGTAGCAAAATTTATGATTAAGTAAATAGATATTTTCACCTTTTTATTTCTCTAAATATTCTTTGTGATACTATAAAAGTCTTTCTCTTTTTAAAGTAGTTTTGTGTTTTCCATAACCCTATGTTCTCATATTTTTTGTTATTGTTGTTTACAGTCATAAATTTTACGTTTTTTTTCTCTCGTCTTTATTGTTCTATTGTGTCTTATATGTATTTTTATATCAGTTTTATATTGTGTGCTTTTATTGCTACATTTATGCTGTTTTACACCAGAATAATTTTTGTAAAATATATTTCCAATTATCTAAATATATTACTATGTTAAACTTAAAATGACTCCGTCTGGTGAACAATCTTTCTGAAAATACTTTGCAAAATATCTGGTCTTCATATTTTTGTCTACAGAGAAAATTAGTAGATATTTTAGAATCAATATCGATTGAATTCAATGGTATAAATAACCATAAAAATTTTAATCACGACATGAAGTTCTATTAATTTGTTTAATCATGAAGTGATTTCATTTATTTGTAGTTTGTGGGAAAAAATTAAATTGTTTCTTGAAATATTGGGAGATTTTTGATAAAGATCAAAACTACATTTGTGTTCCTTTTTTGATATTTTGGATATAAATATACAAATTAAAAAAATAAAATTAATAAAAAATATTTCAAAAGTAATTGAATAAATATCTCAAATGCTGCAAAAAATTTACAAATTAAAATTTACAATTTATTTATATTTTAATATACCGATGCGTTCTCATACTTTTTTTGTCCACCCATCTTATCATCAAGATAGATTATCCAAATTAGTAATTTGTTCAAAAACTGGAAAACAAAACTGTGTGCATAAATTATTGAATCTATCTAGTCATTTTTTAATTGAATTTTATTTTTTTATAAAATAAATCAGATATATAATTCCCGCTCTATATTAAAAATAATTAAAAACTCCTAGTTTAAATAAATAATATAAAATAATTAAATATATGTAAATACTCATCATCATACAAATTTACATGTTAGATCCAGCACAAAATTTTCAGTGTCCCTCTTTTCTAAATTTATCCACTCTATTATCCCTTTTATCAGTAAAAAATTGCAAATTAGTTATAAAAAATATTTAAAAAATCACACCATGACAACAAACAGTGGAATGATAAGTTCAAGCCCGTTATAATGGCTGTGGATTTGGATTTTTTACAGCTAGGCTTCTTATTACGCAATCGACGTGAAAAAGTTGTCAGCAACAAATTTACAGAACATCTATTTTAGGTACACTTTTTGTGCACTAAGTACTATGATGTAATTTCCATCATCATGTATAGAAGGTTTAAACTAATTTTTACCATGGAGCATTCTACTATCTGATATTACAAGTATAAAATCAATCTATGTTAACTTTTCTAATACATTATTTCAAAAACTTAAATAGTTATTATTATTGTATACAGGGAGTGTCAAAAACATTGACCACTGCACTTATTCCTTAAATATTGATCATAGACATATGCTGTAAATTAAAAAGTTGCGTAAAAAAGGTGCAAAATGTTACGAAGTGAATTAAAATTGTCAAGAAATTAAACTTAATTTCATACTAAATTTAAATTTTTATATGGTTTCCATACAAAAACGTTCCCTATTAGGAAAATGTATCCCATCCTCTTATTAGGTCAAGTACGAAATTATGATGACCTTATTAGAGGTTGAGGAAAATTTTATCATGACAATTCACAATGATATGTTAAAACAAAGTTGTTGAAGGATGAATCACAAATTAAAATGTAAATGTGTGCAGCTTTAGCGTAGATGACGCGATGCTGGAATGCATTATAAGGAAATAAAATATGCTTTATATCTTTTGTCTTAAATACAAATTTCAAAATCTATGTTTCCTGAAAAATATTTTTAAATTTTAAATCATGAATTACAGAATATAACTTAAAAATAGCATAGTCAATGAAGTGGCAAAAAAATTACTTAATATTCTAATAAAGTTAATATCTATACCATTTTTAAATACTTTTGAACCAATAAACAGCAAAATTAGTAATTATATATTCAACTATTGCTTTTATTGTTGATTTTTGTACTAACCCTAAAGCACGAACTTACGCATCTTTGCGAACTCATATACAAGCATCAATAAGTGTTTTAAGCCAACATTTATGTAGCTCAATATCTGTGAGACGTTCAGTGATAAAATGCTGAAATTTTGCATATGACCTCTTTAGAGGATGAGAAACACTTTTCTGGTTCGAATATTTTTCAACGGGTTCGTATAAAAATTTAAATTTTGAATCTTTTAAAGGTTAATACCCTAAAAAAATTATCGATTTTATAACATTTTGCACCTTTTTTTACACGTTGTCATTTGCAGTTTATATCTATGATCAATATTTAAAGAATAAGAGCCATGACCAGAATTTCTGAGACACAGCAATTTTATTTTTAAAAAATTCTTCTCGAAAGAAAAAAGTTTTAATGCAAAATCAGAAGAATCGGCTAAAAGAAAAATAACGTGCAGCGGGGGTTTACGTCAGTTCTTTGGAAACACTTGTCTCACCCTCCAGTACTAAATTTTAGAGGATGACAATTTCAGAAAATTGAGTATCACATAGAACCCTGAAAACAGTGCTTCGTTTGCTATTCCATATTTTCAAAATTCGACAACAGTTGCCTCTAAAAAAACATAATAAAAAACCCTTAAAAAAAACCCTAAGAGCCATGACCAGAATTTCTGAGACACAACAATTTTTATTTTTAAAAAATTCTTCTCGAAAGAAAAAAGTTTTAATGCAAAATCAGAAGAATCGGCTAAAAGAAAGATAACGTGCAGCGGGGATATACGCCAATTCTGTGGAAACACTCGTCTCACCCTCCAGTACTAAATGTTAGAGGATGACAATTTCAGAAAATTGAATATCTCATAGAACCCTGAAATCAGTGCTTCATTTGCTATTCCATATTTTTGAAATTCGACAACAGTTGCCTCTAAAAAAACATAATAAAAAAACCCTCTTACTGATAATTTTTAAGGAAGAATAGAAATGAGGAAGAAAGAATCGAATACAAGGGAATTTTTTGAATGAAACAAAATTTTTTAACCTTAATTGAGAAGAACAAATCGAATTTAGAAGAGTAATTATTGACCCAAGTCCTTATGCAAAGATTTGAATAGTTTAAGTAAATTTAAACAAGGAAAAATATCCTACTGAATTAAATCTTTTTGAAGTTGCGAAATTCTCTTTCTTTGTCTTAAAAGCGTGACCCAAGAATAACTATGTCAAGAAATAAGAAGTAGAGTATAAATATTTTATAAAGGTTTTTGCTAGGCCGTAGGTAAAAACTAGAGTTTTCTCTTTAAAATAAGTACTTCTTTCAATAAAATATCGGATATATACATTGTTATATCTATTAAAATGTACTTGTTTCTTTTAATCAATATTCTAATATCATTTTTACATTCTTTTCCTTTCGTATGATTCTTTCACGTCATCAGTTCCGCATAAGAAACGATATTCACCTCGAATAAAATTCGGAAAATGATTAAACAATCGTTAAAATACTTTAAAAATTTATTTGATCAGAAAAAGAATTGGATATCTGTAGAATTTTTATTTATTGCCTGAATGGCAGGAATGATTTTGAGTAGACAATTATTTTTAAAATAAGATTTCGTATTTCGTTATTGCAAAATCTCAGTCTAATAATCAATGCATAAACTAAATCGGAATTCGATTGTTTCAGAGGGAAAAAAAAGAATATTTTAATGTAATCAAAACTTTTTCAGTCAACATATCATCATATTCTGATAACAAATTAGATCCTAAACAATGTTAAATAAAATTTAATGTGACTAAGATATTATTTTTATCATTAATTAATTAATTCTCTGAATGCTGAACAGTATCAAATGAATGAATGGCAATATTTTTTCGATATCAAATATTTTTAAAGAAGAATGTTAATAATAAAATTCTAACATCAATAATTAATTAAGTAAACTCAATCGGAATTTCATTGTGTTTGAAGAAAAAATTTAAAAAATGTTGAAATAAACAAAACAGTGAAATTAATTTAGAGAAAGTATAATCAAAGTATAATGAAAACCAATTAGACACAAATCAGTTTTAATTAAAACTAAACATAATTATTTTTTTTTGTTATTAGCATTATCTTTCCAAATACTTCCAACCCAACTAAGACGTCGCCTGAAAAGTTTGAAATTACTGTTAAATTTCCTCCCCGTCAGATTAAGATTGATCAATTGAATACTCGTGGTGCGTGCTTTCTTCATTAAAGGCACTCACAGAAGTCTAAGGGAGGAGAGGTTGGGGTGAGGGAATCTTTTCGGGAGCTCTCAGAGGATGCACGAGCATACTTTTACTTCACAAATGTGATCGAAAAGGGACATTCTTTTGTATAGCAGTTCTTTAAGGACATACAATGTCATTGTAATGTTTTATGTGGAGGGGATTTTTTTTAACCTTTTAAAAGAAAAATTCAGATTTCCAGTGTTTTGAGGGACATTAATTTGAACGATCTTAGGGATGAGAGGATAAAATAAAGCATGAAAACGTTTATAATGATGTGCAATTCTTATACTATAAAATTTAACTTCTTTCCATTAGAATTATCACCCGTATTTCTCCAATTTTTCAGATAAACTTAAATCTCTGGTTTTCGTTTAGTGACGTATGCATTTTATGAAGAATATGTAAACGATCTAGAATACATATATGTTGTTTTGGTTTTCAAAAATTAGGAATACAATTTCAATTAAATATACAAAATTTTAAAAAACATATATTTTTATTCAATGTACACAATTTCAATAAATAGAACGGAAATGTTTTAAAGTAAATTTAATTAAGGTATCCAACTACGTTCGTAGGACATTTTTTGAAAAATTGGATTTTTTAAAAACTATTTAAGACTATTGTTTTTAGATGTACTGTCAATTATTGTACAAAATACTATAAATACAGCAAAATAATTTGAAAATATAATGTATTTTGTGAAATAGGAAAATTTGAAATGAATTTTAATGAAATTTAACCAAAATGGTTAACACTCTACATAAAACTGTGATGCAGCTATCCTATTTTTCTTTGTACACGAATTATAGAATTTAATGATGAATGAAAGAAACCAAAATCTAAGAAAAATATTGAGATGCAAAGAAGCTTTGGGTAAAAATATATGTATATATGCATTTTCCCCATAAATTTACAACTTAATTTTTCTAAGGTCACTTATAAATGACAAAAGTATTTAGCCAACATTAAAACGTTTGGCTCATTTCAGTTCCATATTATTTATAGTAAACGCTGAAATTTTTACCTAAATATTTCTCTCAGTTTTTGAGATATTAAGTTAATGGTAAAGAATTTTTATGAAAATTAAAGTTGTGAGAAAATTGAAGTGAAAGACAAATTTTACTTGAAAAAAATTTGACCCTGGATGATAGGTCAGAACTATATTATCTTAGAAAAGATAAACTGTTTTGGACAGAGGAAAGTCTGAATTCCAGGAAATAACAGTTATTAAAAACTATCGCCAATGTGATCGATAACCAGTGTTTTTAACATTGTCGGATACCTTAAAGTGCAAATTTTTGATCATTTATAATAAAGACTGCATTCAGTACGTTTCAATACATTGATATTTTAACTGTTAAATTTTTAATTGTATTGTTTAATATTTATTTTTTATATTGAATTATTTGTGAATTACTTGTAAATGAAGCTTTGGCTGATTGATACATAAAATAAATCCAAGCAAATCAAAATTAGTCTCTAAAGATATGTTGAAACGTTTATGTAAAATATTTTTTAAAGCATCAAAGTATTCAAAAAGTACCAATATCTCCACCAAATTCAAAGATAAATGAAAAACGCTAAAATTAAAAGAATATGTCTTTACAGGTGATTCAGAAAATTGATGTTTTTATTGCCTGATTATTCGTTAATTTTAATCAGATTATTGAATTAAAATATAACTTTATAAAAAGAAGTTACAATAGTTAGTTTTGATGTTATTATTTTCCACCGTCATTCAAAACCAAGTTAATATGAATGATTCAGCAAAATTGCGAACAGTTTATACTGAATTTTTCCGACATTTGAAGAATTGAATTCGTATATAAAACATGAAATTAGGTCATGCATAATGATTAATTTTCAATATATTTTATGCATATGAGAAAATATAATGATAACTGTAAAAAACACTTCATTGCATCGAATTTCTTTAATGCGAGTGGTAGGGACACATTTTCATATTGATATGGGACACAGCACAAATTAACACACAAAATTATGAAACATTAGAAAAGGAATACTAACGCTCTACCAGAGCGACTTTCTCCTCCTTCGTTTCAGGATCATCCTTTTACCATCTCTTTCCTCCCCTACTTTCTGTTAGACCAGTTAGGGTTGCTATCAGTAGTGAGCAGGGCTGCCAGAATTGGCACGCTTACAATAATTCTTTTTTAAAATTTATAATCATTTGATAGAAAAAAAATGGAACAATAAAAATGCAGACTAAATATCTAATACTTAGAAATATATCAGATATAAATAATCGTTCCTATGTGTTTTATCAAGTGATTTATCCGATATAAGTTTATCTGATAATTATAAATATATATTTTTTAAGTTGAATAAATGGGATAGTGAAAAATGGAACTCGGAGCATTTTACGAATTTTTTTTTACTATTTAAAAATACACAGAAAATAAACGAATATTGCTTTATATCTTTTATGGTATTTTAAGAAAAGTTTTCAACATCAACATATATATATTAGAAATGATTATATTTTCTACAAACACTTAAAACTTTTTATTTGTTGGTTAAAATTTGATTCACAATTATGTAAAATAAATTCTAACATTATAGCCAAAAATAACAGTACAATATAGCATTATAAAATCAAAATTTTATACTTTTTATCCTTCGTATTCACATTAATTTAATTTCATTTGTTTTCAGTTTGCATATATTTTGTGATAATTCAGAATAAATATCGATCAAAAATAAATATATGCTTATCTGTGTTGTATTAAGGCATTTATCTAACATAAATTAACATTATTACTTTTTTTCCAAAGTTAATTTAATACAATTACTCTAAAAATATCTCAAAGCGTTTTACGAAATTCCTGTTCAATATTTAAAAACTGAAATAAAGCAAAAAAAATTGCTTTACATCTTTTGGGGTTGATTTAAGAAAGTCTTTTCTAAATATATATATATATATATATTAGATATTTTTACATTCTTTATAAATGTTCCCATTCATGTTGTCGTTTTATAATGCTAAATTAATTTAACAGTAAATAAATCTAACATTATAAAAAAACACTATACAAGCTTACATTACAAAATCAAAAATATATATTTCTTGATGTTTATATTTTAATTGTTTTTAATTTCCATACACTTCTTGATTCAGTTCAAAAAAGGCAAAATAAATATTGAATGCTGTGACCGGTGGTTGGTGGGTTCTAATTAAGATAAGCCTTCTTGTGTAACAATAATTTATTATTAAAACATATAAGGTTACGTTACACACAACACAAACAGAGAGTGGACAAAAAACACGTCAACACATAACGATAACAGAGGCTTAACTGACTGTCTCTCTAAGCACTCGCCAGAGGGCGGCGTGTAATGAGAGAATCATAGTGTAGGGGGAAAACAGAGTGCTACAATGCATCGTAAAAATAAATAAATGACCATGTGTATATTATTAAGCATTAATTATAATTTTTTTTTGATATTTTCCACTATTTTTCTAAATTTGAATAAATTCAGCACTGCAAAAAGGAACTCAAAAACTCTTTAATAAATTTTTGTTAACTACATACAAATGTACATGAAACACAAGAATATTTAATTACATATGTTATGGTATTTTAAGAACATTTTTCTATATCAGCTTATGCATTTTAGATATGATTACATATTTCATAAATGATTGCAACTTTTTATTTGTTGGTTAAAATCTGATTAGCTGCGATACAAAAATCAATCTAGCATCTAAATTTTTTTTTTTAAATCTATACAAACTAGCATTACAAAATCAATATTTGCATAGATCTTACGAAGTTCTGATATGCTGCTTAAAGATGTACATAAAACAAAAAGATATTAATTTACATCTTTTATGGTATTTTAAGAAAAAAAATTCTGTATTAGCTTATGCATTTTAGATATTATTCAATTCTTCATAAACTTTTATAGTTTTTTTTTATTTGTTGGTTAAAATTTGATTCTTCCTGTAAGAAAATCCATCTAACATTATAACAAAAAGAACTATAGAAACTAACATTACAAAATAAAAATTTTATGTTCTCAACACTTATATTCCCATTCATTTTATTTCATTTCCTTTTAGTTTTCATATATAATATTGTATTTTACAAAATTATCCACCTTCTTTAACTTCAAACCAAGATTTCTGGGGATTTTTCTTTCAAAACTGATCCAGTCTACTCAATTCACTGCCTTATTGACGTATCTACAGTTGGATCAAAGTTAGCTACTGAATACTGCAAACTACTATAACAGCCCTTTCTCTACTCCACCTTAATGGTAGAACTATCAGTTTTCCAATATCCAGCTTAGAATGAACAAAAGCAATGAAAAAAAATCAAAGAATCCGAAAGTTGAAAATGCGAAGAGCATTTCTGCCTTCATTAAGACTACTGCAAACAAAAATTGATTACGGCGAAACTATTACGTATGCTCTCCCCTATAAATAAGCATCATAAATAAGTCAACAAACACAAAACTGTTTGTGCGTCTAAAAATTTGAAACGGCCGCTTCACGGTAGCGTGCCGAACCCCATTCTGTAGCAGAGAGCTTTTGCTTTATCATAACGTCATAAGGTTCTACGTTCACGCGATTGCTACATCAAGAATGGCTGGGCCCACTAGCGTTCGCATCATCAGAGTCTATTTTTCATGTTTATCAGGGGGGATATTTAAAAGGCAAGGGAGGTACCTAAGCTTTAAGCGTAAAAGCCTAAGCTTTTGCACGTTCCAGGGCGGAACACGCGATTTTTGTCATTTTTTTGCCGGGAACTTCCCACTTTACAGATGAGCTCTTTCATATTAAGGACCTTAAGGTAAAAATTGCCGCATTGATTCGAAGTGTTGTGGGGTTAAGTTTGTGAAGTTTCGATTGGATCTTTTTTTTCTCGTCTACTAAAGTATATCACTCAAATTGTCAGCAGTTTTAATCAGCTAAGGCTTGTTGGGTGAATTTTTTTACTTCCATCGATGCAAATTATTGCTTTTACACCAAAGTGCTCTTTTGCGGAGTGTTCCAGTTAGTTTCGTTTCCATGAGTTCATAAATATATTCAATAATTATATGGCGATGTAAGAGTAAAACCTTATTATGTATTTAGAGGGCAAAAACCTAAACTGTTTTCTAGAAACTAAATTTTTCAGCAGTTTCTTTTATATTGAATATGGTTTTGGAAGCTGAATAAACGTTAGATAAAGCAGAATATTTAGCTTTATGTAATAGAAACAAATATCTGTATACCAATTTGTATGTTTAAATTTACAAATCCAAAATTGAAAGGAAATATTACCATATGAATTAAATATTTAAAAATAATTCGATCAATAAACATCCATTTTTATGTAAAAAATATGAAAATGAAAAATATAGTTTAATCAATAAGATAGCTCAGTTCTAATGTGTCAATGTCAGTGATATGAAAGTAAAGTAATTTCTTGATTCTTATTAAAAATGGGCATTCGTTTTATAAGACAGGTGATAGTTTTTGAAATAGAGGGAAAAACAAATTAGATTGATATAGATATTAAAAGTAAAATAACATCAATGTAGTTATTGCGAAAATGTTTTTGACTTTAACAATTTTTCGTAATTATTTCCCATAATTTATAGTTATAATTTCATATTTAAGATAAAATTGAAGCCATTTTCATTGTTTTATCAAGTATTTGATCGTAATATTTACTTTCATCGTCAAAAAAACTAAGAAAGATCTTGTTAACAGCACAATTTACATGAGAAATCAGAAAAATAACTTATTATATTTCAAAAGATAATGAGCAATTTAATTATATGTATCAGACCTGTTTTTAATGTCATTGTGAGGCCATGGAACCTTCTCTTTTCAGTCTCTTTGTATAGTGTATTTCATATTGGAGATAGATCCCGATAATCATCTAAACCAATCGTTCGACTAGATAGTGTTAATTCAAATATCTGAAACAGAGACAGTTATTGCAAGATTCAGAGAAGTGGTCTTGGACAGTTGTGATGCAATTTCTATGGGCCAAAAGTTTGCTCCCCTTTGATATTCGTATATAATTCTTTGAAGTATCCTGAGGTAAAGCTATGAGAAGTCAAGAGGTGAAATGGTTTCGTTCTTTGAAACGGACAGAAAGATTGATGGCAACTTTTAGTTGAAAGGTCTGAAGTCATCCCCTCCCCATACAAGCTCCTAGTGATTATTTCCTTTTCCAGGCATTAAAGAAAAATCTGAATCATATGAGGCGATGATGTTCAAAAAGGTGGCGAGAACTGACTTAATTGTTAAGGGCCTGATTATTACCAGGACGGGTTAAACAAATTGGTCCAAAGGTATGTTTAATGACTCAACAAGTTTAGTGATTAAGTAGAGAAGGGACCACCACATATGTCTCTTAATTACATTTGTATTATGTGTCTATTACAATGCAACAATTTTTCTTTGCCTTGTAAACTTTTTTTTCGATCACCCCTCGTACATTATATTGATATCTAGATTAAATATGAAAGAAGGAACAATCGGTTTTTAAATCAACAACCTCGATAATTTATAATTTTAAAATTCCATCTGGTCAGTTCATATTTTTTCTACTGTTCAGTTGTGTAATTTAATTTTATTGGCTTTTATTTATTTTCTCTTCCGAATAATAGTATTCATATTCAATTAAGGATATTCACCTATTTTAAGCAGACCGAATGGAATGTTTCCTAAAATTATTGATAATTAAATATTTGTCTTCACAGATAACAATTCTAATTGATTTCGAAATGTTTCGCGATTCCTATGAGTTTGTGACCGAATTTTCCATCGACAGAATATTTTTCATAAGCTGATTTACAGTATTTGCTATTTATAAGCATTTAAAAATATTTTACATAAATATAAAATAAATAAAAAACAGTGTAGTATTGCAAATGAAAAAAATCCCACTTTTTATTCATTTCTGCCAACAATTATTTTTCTGTCTATAAGAGCGTTTTGAAGTATTCAAAAAAATTCGTTTCTCAAAGACTTACCAAACTTTGGATTTAGATGCTTTGGAAGGTATGACTTGTAGAAATTTCAGCAAGTAGAATTGAAATGCAAATTAATTAAATATTAAGATGGATGATGATGACTTCTGGAAGAGCATTGAAAAAATTAGAACATAAAATAATTTTATATCATATCAAACTTTTTTATAATTTTTTTTCTTTAATAACTTACTGCATTTTTTAAATTGATTCTCATAAATAATTTCAACTTGTTTGTAATTGAATGTTTAAGTGAGATTCAAATCATTTTCATGGTTACTATTTATATTCATTTCACCCTGGATTTTTAAATTTTTTTTCAAAATATGAAGAATGTGCTATTTTGCTCATATTGATTATAATTCAGTATAAGGCGTGCAGTTAATGAAATTGAGATTTTGTTTTTGCCCTATCACTTAACATGGCTTTAGGCAATGCCAAAACACATTTTTAAAGTTAGCCAACATTTAAATGCATTTTTTCCCCTTATGATATAAATAGCAGTATACACAGAAAACAAAATTAGACATTGCTTTGCCGACATCAAATAAATATTACAACTCGAAACATGTTAATTATATTCCTAGTTTTACTGCATCTTGATTGTTTTGACTCCATTGTAGTTTTTAATTTGGCTTCATTGTAATTGAACATGTCTTCCATTGTAATTTTAGTCTTATTTTATATAAAAAAACATAATTTTACAAAAGGGAATATAACGTTAACTAAGAAGTTTTTAATAAAATCATGGATAATTAATAAAATAACCAAGAAAATTTGTTTGACTTTGGATTTATATGATATCCATTTAAAGCATTTGACTCTAAATGGAATGATAATAGAAATAAATTAGATCCCTTTATGATGCTTCTGAAGGCTTAAGAAAAATCACTATCACAAAAAAGTTTACAAGGAAAAGGGGAAAATGTTTTATTAAGAATAAACACATGATATAAATGGTTATTGAGAGACATATGTGGAGGTTACTTCTCTATATAATCACCAAACCTGTTGAGGCCTTTATCACACCACTTGACCAATTTGTTTACACCGCCTTGATAGTAATCACGTCCCTGGCCATTGAGCCAGTTCTCGGCACCTTTTTGAATATCACCGCCTGATTTCAACCTTGTTTCATATAAGGGTTTCTGCAATGCTGGGGAAAGGAAATATCCTCTTGGAGTCAAATTGGAGCTGCATGGGGAGTGGCTAGAGATATCCCATTTAAACGTTGCCAGGAATCTCTTTGACCTCTTCAAAAGAGTGGCACCATTTTCTACCTAATGTTTACATTTATTTCGCCACCAGTACTCTTCAACGGTTTGTCTGTGAATGTCAGATGGTGAGACATTCTTAACCCATAGAATAGCATCACTTTTATAGACGTCTCGATATTATTGCCGCTGCTTTAGATTTCAGTACTGACGCTATCTTCCTGAAAGGTGGGTTTAGAGAATTAGTACCATCTGTCTCCACTATGGGTAACAATATTCCCATCCACAATTTCTTTTTTCAAACTTTTGCTGCCTGTAATTTTTTTGGATCACCCTTCGTATTAATTTAATATGAAAAACGTTATTGAAATTTTTCTGGAAAATGTCTTAAAGTGAATGTAAATACGCATTGATGTACATCATTGGATACATGATCCATGAGTAATTATAAACTTTAAAATTACTATAGCCGTAATATTGTTGGGTGTTAGTATAAATAGGTTTAGGTCATACTGATGGTAGAACTTAAAATGTCAGAGTTGAAATTGAAGAG
>JAPMOQ010033461.1:187231-235629 GCA_026543055.1 Argiope trifasciata
GAAGCGAATGGAGCATACTTTGATTGAATAAACAGCTTTTGAAGAAATATATGCATTTTTATACAATCACTTAAGAATCCGACATTTCATACGCACCAACCTAATACAAAGACGACATATATTTACAGCACAACTATGTAAGAAGACAACTATATACAGCCGAGACGAACACACAGGGAAGCACACAGCAGTACTTTATTGCAGACAGTAGAGCACAATAACAACAGTAGTCCACACGCAAAAATTCCGTAGTGACAACACCCACTGCTGACGCAGCCAGACAAGATTCAGTAGAAGAGGGAATCTTTAAGGGACTCTGTCTATGCTTACGTAGGTATCTCCCGAAGAGGTTGAAATTACTCCTCTGCCTTTTCTTACTGCCGCTGCTGACTAGCTTCTTCACACAATGGGACTAATTCTCAGTTCAGGACTGCTTCGTTCCCGATGACGACACGACGGTCTAAGACACACCACACAGGCTTACTCAGAATGCACCACACAGCAACTCAGTACTCCTTAGTTGATTCGATATTCTTAGGACTCTTCTTCCAGATCTCAGAGTTCAGGTCTATCGTTCGATTACATAGTTTAGGGTGGACACACACAGCAGACTTCGACAGAAGGCACACAGTGAATCAGAACTCCTTTGATACTCCAGTACTCTCAAGGCGACTCCTCCACTCAAGACTCCTCAATTCTAGACCTCTCAATTCAGATCTACTCTGTTGACCACCGTCGCACTGCTCTTCTCCTCATATGAGTTGGATTATCAAGGCACCTAGCCCCGACACGGGCTTATCCTCATTAATGGCAGCATAGATGAGGCCTAACGGTCAGGGTTTGCCGTGATCATCTTCGGAAGATCAGGTTATATTGTATTAGTAGGCTGGGTGGGTGGGTGAGGTGGCGTGTGTCAGGACTCTTTCCTATTGGATGTTACCATGGGGGAACTGCTCTTCTCCAAAAACACTTACCGATGGTTTCTTATATAGCAGCAGAAGGCGGGGCTGAATTCTTCTAGACCAATCAAGATCCTTCTTGACATATCTCGGTTCCTTGTGGACGGATCGGCAACATTCACGGTGCTTCGGGTATTATCTATTTTGTCGCAAAAATTGCCATATGTCGGCCAAGTTTGTCGCCAATCTCTGGGATCTGTGACGTCACACCCTGGTACCTTTCAATTTAGAAGACTGTAAATATGTCTTCTGCAAGATGGCATTATTAGCATGGCAAAGCAAAATGACAAATTCGTAACACACTCACATATATATATGTGTGTGTGTGTATGTGCACATTTTAGTTTTATTCATTGCTTTCTTTTTTGTTTCATCGATTTCTTTGAAATTTAAAACTGTCAAAAATAATGATATCGGTTAAAATCATTCAACGAATTACCAGCATAAAGAAATGAATAATAGTATTATGAATTTTCATTAATATTAATCTTTGTTTAAAGAATTTTTTGACAGCATCAAGGTCGCAACGAAAAGAGAGGTCTTAGCTTGGCTCTGATTATTAATACGATATCTTTGTTTAAATAATTGGTAAGAATATTTCATTGTTTATTTTACATTTGGGAAGTTCCAACTGATAATGAAGCAGAGTATCTTCTCACTGGATGAGAGCAATTAAGCTTATATTAACACCTTGTAAGTATTTTACTTACCTCTATATATCGCCGAATAAAACTCCTTGCACTTTAAGAGATATTCCCTTTAAATCACAGACCGAAACAATATACTGTCAAAAATATTAATTCTATGTATTTTCATTAATATTATTCATTGTTAGAATTTTCCATTTTCCATCGTAAGGGTAGTAATAAAAATGAAGGTAGTGGCATTCTGATAATATATTTTTACTTAAATAATTGGTTAGAATATTTCATTGTTTATTTTACATTTGTGAGTTTCCTACTGATAATGAAATAAAGCACGTTCTCACTGAATGAGAGTAATAAAGTTTTCATTAACACTTTGCTGGTATTTTATTTACCTCAATGTATCGTTGATTACAATTCCTCGCATTTTTGAGAGATATTATTTAAACAACGATTAAGTCATCCAACTTTTCACATTAGATTCTTCACAATTATCGTAATCCCAAGTTCGTTTAAAACGAGGCTCGCCATTACACAAATTCGACAGCTCTGACCAGTTGCTTTCTACGTTAGTCGTTGAAATAAACCCACTTATTTTAACTCGGAGTCATTACCACCACCAGACATCATGTAAGTTGAGAATCCTTTATTAGCATTCCAGTAAAGGATCTCGTTATTTAATGGCTCGCTTGTTTATCCAGTTAATAGATTTTGGAATTCTTCCCCGATGGGTCGTAATTTTAGTTTGAAATCGTTGTTCCATGACTTTTGCTGTGTAATTCTAATTGTCTTTTAAATTATCATTCTAAGAAGAGTGCTCCACAAATCAATTTTGGATTTAAATGGTTTATTGAATAGTAGATAAGGCTTTTTATTGTTTTCCCAAAAGAGTTTCCTGAAGACGTTTACAAACTTTTGAGTATGGTATAAAATTTATGCTAAACAAGATTTCAAATAACGAAGTTGTTGGATTTAATATAAAGGTTTTGAGGCAAATTATTATTCAAATTCACTATTTGTCTCATTCGAGAATATAAAACATTTATTGCTTGTATTGTTATGATTATGGTATTTCTAAATTTTAATAATTAATATTGCAAGTTTTCATTCTGTATCTACTCCTAAGTTTTAGCTTTTGATGCCTTACATCGTATAATTTTATATTGTGTATTATCAAAAAATATAATTTAATTCTGGTGGGGGTACCTCATACGTAAATGATTTATTTATTCCCAATATCGATTTAATTAATGTTAGAGCCAGCAATTGTCACTCCAATTGTAAACGAAAAATCCATCCATTGTTCCATCAATTATTGTCTATTTTTTTTAAAAATTTACGTAAATAATATTTCATCTCATGAATAGAGCATAAATTATTTGTGATGTTTGCAGGGTACTATTATAACGCTTAGGATCATCGACTCCATAGTCGACAATATGTGGTGGTCTGGTGGTCAGGTGTCGGCTTCGGAACCGGAGGGCTTGGGTTCGAGATCAAATTCTATCGAAGAACTGTCGTGTAAGCGGGTCTGCAACACGGGCCAAAAGCATTCCCACTGATGTGGTGATGATGGTGCTAGTTTAAATGTCGTCCTAGTCTTCTAACCGTGGTTCATAAATATGTGGTCTACCACAAAAATATCCACAATGTTGCTGTAAAACAGGTTGTTGACGTAACTAAACGATCCATGTTAGAGCATTAATGGCAAATTCTTTAAGATGTTGTGCGCATGTAAGAAATTTATTTATTACCATTATAAAATTAAAGAGACTGAACTTGCTGATTGAACTGCTTGTATTTTTCTGGAGCAACAAACATGATGTTGACTATGCTATTCGAAGTATATATTAATGTAAATTCATATTAATGAGATAAACTCGTATTAATGTAAAACTGTTTAAATGAGCATTCAGTGTGAATCAAAAGCATATATCTGTCCAAGATTCAAAAAGAAAATGTTATGTTTATACAAAGTCCTGTCTTTGGTATAAGTCCAATATTTAAAAAAAATATAGAATTTATATTTACTTATTTACCTATACTCGCTTTAGTCTCTCGATTATATAGGAGTGCAATAAAACAACGGAAATTTTTTTAACAAATCTTCGTATCGCAATAAATGTATCACCTTGCTCTTTCCAGAAAATTTCTTTTTGTAACCAATTTGACCAAATTTCGTATGAGGACTAATTGTACTAGCAACAAATGTACACAAAGAAAAATCGTGTTTGAAGTAGACTGAACTGAGCATTATTCGGCCATTCATGAATGTTACTAGAGGTGTTCAAATGAAGATGTATAAAACGATACTGTCGGTATATATGAAGACTTTATTGAAAGTATACACTATAGGCCAGAACATAAATATTCATTGATTATCGAGAGAAAGGGTTTAATTGTTTCTAAGGTTCCTGTAACGAGACGAAACCCATCGTCCTTGAATTCGCCTTCCAAGTTCCGTTGTTTGAATTCCCCTACCATTAATTCCGATGTGTACTGTGTAACACTCCAAAGACTACGCAGGTCCGTCAACTCACGGAGGATGGGGTTCTGCTAAATGAAAAAGCACATTCTCACGTTTCCAAGGTCATGCATGCGGAACTGGCCAAGTTCAAGTGGGAGCAGCTCGATCAACCACACTACAAACATTCACCCTGTGATTTGACTCGCTGAAGAAACGTCTGAAGGGAGGAGAATCAATTCGGATGACTGACTCAAGGATGCTGTGAAGGGTTGTATCTCTTCACAGGTATGGGAATTCTGGGAACAGGGAATCCTTCGTAATAAGGGTCTGATTACATTAAAAACACTGGTTATCGACCACATTTGCGACTTTTTAAAATTCTTATTATTTCTTGTAGTTTAGGCTTTCCCCTTTCCAAAACAGTTTATCTTTTGCAGGAAAAGGAAGGCATCACCTATCATACAAGGTCACAGATTTTTTCCAATTAAAATTTGCCTTTAACTTTCGTTTTCTCAAAACTTTCATTTTCATAAAAATTCTCCACCTTTGACACGATATCTCAAAGAGTAACCGAGTTATTTGCATAAAAATTGCACCTCGTGTTTTAAGTTATATGGTAAATAAAATAAACCGAAAGTTTAATTATAGGTGAAATACTTTTTCATTTATAGGTCTGTTTAGATAAATTAAATTGCGAACTGATGAAAAAAATGCATGAATATGTATATTTTTCTTTGTGACTTTGCATCACAAGGATTTTCTCAGATTTTGGTTCCTTTCATTCATCATTGTATTCTATAACTTGTGTCCAAAGAAAAAGAGGATTTTCCTATTTTCAAAAATATATTATAGTTTCAAATAATTGTTTTTGTATTTATAGTGTTTATTATTGACAATACATATAAAAACCATAAACAGTTTCTATAAAATCCAGTTTTTCAAAATTCTTCCTTCGAACGTTGTCGGATACCTTAATGGGATCGTTGTGCTTACGCTTATGATGTCTACTTGGAATAAAGTCTTTATTTTTACCCATGGTGTCACGTAGTACCTTTTGATTTGAACGCGCCTTGTATTTAAGGATAGGCGTATTTTATTTATTATTTTGTATTGCCGATTCTGTTTCTAATGTCATGTATATTTATATCAAAAACTTGTCCATTGATTTAGAAATATTTCTTAATTTATCTATTCAGCTTAACTATTTTTAATGTAGAATAATCAAATCAAAATATTTATATATGAAATAAGTAATATTTCCTGGTTACATGTAAATGTATTAATTTTATAAAAATAAAATTAACAAAGGATGATTTTGCAAATATAAACAATATTCCATTTTCTTACACATAAATCGTATAATATTATACCCATATCTACATAATCACAATATACTCAGCCATCATTTCTATCCAATCACCAATACAATTCCAAATAACAATATCCATCTTATTATTTGCCATCCTACTTATTTCCCAATCCGGCAAACAGTTGTTGCTCAATGTGTTAAAACATTTTCCATCCAGCATTTTAATTCTGTTTATTTCTTCATATATATTTTATTTTAGTCTACGTTTTTTTCTTTATTTTTTAATTCCCTGACATTTCACATTCATGAATTTTTAAACCACGTTTCACTTTACATAGCTGTAATATATACCCATATTTCTTCCTTACAAAAAAAGTTATTTTATGTTCAAACATTATCTTCAAGCCAAATATATTCATTTTAATTACATTCAGGAATTTATTTTTCTATAGACAGAAATGGGAAAATAGAAGTTCCAAACTTATTTTTTTGAAGAATAAAATTTATTATGCATTCGAAGTTTGATATGTTCCGAGTGTATATAAATTTACTTAGTATAATCATAGGAATTCCAGTGAGTAATGCATTTTCTTGTATGGCATAATCCTCATACATTTAGATTACCTCATTCACTCAGCGGAAGAAATATTCTTGAAAGCCCCATATCCGTGAAAAGAAGTAAACCTAAAACTCCGGAATGTCTAAAAAGAATATCTGAATGATAGTAGAGTTGAAATTTAAAATCAATTAATTCATGGAAATATTGTTCAGAAAATTATTTGACGTCTTACCAATTTTAGGGCAGTTGATTTGGGATCAGATAGAAAATAAAGACAAGAAAAAATCAAAATAATTTGCAATTAGAGGTGGGAAAATATGTAAATTTGCACAAATTCTAACTTAATGAAGATAATCAATTTTGTCTAGATCATTAGTTTGAATTCAAACTTTTATTATGTTGAAGATAATAATTAAATTTATTTATAACGGGCATTATTATGAAATACCAAATTCTTAAAACAAATTATTTAATAATTTGTATGGTAAATTTGTAATTTTGCGACTATCCCTGATATATACTCTTTCTTCTCATTTCCCCCTAAAAAAATCAATATTTATATGCAATAACCTGCATATAAATATCAAAATAACATGTTATAATAGTTAATTATATTTCGAATAAAATATTTTTATTTCGTGAAGTGAAACCTATTATTTTTTTAATTATTTATATACTTGATACTTACTGCTACGAATTTGTAATATTACTTTTCCGCTCATTTAGATTGTTGGTTAGGAGACAATTTTCAGATAGTTTTGATAAATTTACAAACCTTAACCATGTTGAAAATAAATATAACGCAAATTTGCCAAAAACATTGAGGATTCCAGAAACAACAAGACTTTTGCAATATATCGTTTTGAATACTAGTTTCGGCTGTTTTGCTGACACATTATTTTGCCATTTTATGGTAATTGTAAAATTCTGGGAAATAGACGGTTGCTGACTTCCGACGCTTTGTAAATCACTTTTCTTTAGATCCGATTTACTGCTCGGGTGCTAAATTTTAGTGGTGGTCTTATGTTCTTTTCTATTCTCTATGTTAGTGTAGAATAAAGGATCGATATCGATTCTTAAGCAAAGTGGACTTGTCAAGCAAAGCGGAAGCAAGTACCCACACTGAAAAGGTTTTAAGGAAGATTTTAGAGTATTAAATAAAAGAGAAAGTTAAAGTAACAATACTTGGTCACACACATTAAATGTTTAATCCAAAAACAGTACATTCTAATTTTGAAACAAAAAATTTTCTATAATAAACTTGTATAAAAAATTCAAGAATGTACTTTATAATATATTATTTACTGCAATCACTTATACTTTATTAGTCTGTATGCATGAGTCTTCTCAGCTGAATATATTTGTGTTTGTTGACAAGCTTAGGCAGAGAAATGTATGAAAGTCAATGTCTGATCTTTCCACCAAACCTTTTAAGTACTCAAATTCCTAATTTTAGACTTTATATAATATATTGTAATGGTAGTATATGCAATACTAGCTGGCATCCGGCGCGTTACTGTTACAAAAGAAATAATTTAAGAAATATTGCTTAAATTTGATATAGTTATCTTGTTTAATTAAGAATGATATTTATTTTCTTGTCGGCAATGGATACAATCTTTGGAATTAAAAGATATATAAAGGATAATCATAAATAGTATTTATTCTATTTTTATTATTCTATTCTGCAAACAAATATTCATTTTTATGTATTAGATTTGTATATTCTTTTAGAATTGTAAGGCTTAGTGTTTTTTCAGAATGGTAATGAAAGAAATTATTGTATCACGTGATTCGTTTAATATTCGCTCAGAATTCTTAATGTTAAAAAATGTGATACATATTTTAACATACATATTTTCAAATGTTAACATATTTTCTTTTCAAATGGATTGAAAATAGAAAATATATTTATATTATAAAATCTTTATTACAGTTGAAAAGATAATTTTTTGAAAACTAAGATGGTGTACAATTATTTGTACTATGATGTTTTCGGAAATTACTGCATAAAACTCAAAAATTTTATTAAAATATTTAGTTAAAATTTGAAGTTTAAAGGATCGGTTACCCTAAAACTTTTTCACTCACTCTCTAATAGAACTATTATCTCAAAAAAAAAGACTTACATCGCATTTATGCACAAGAGATACGAAATATTAACGTCTAGTTTGAATGTGGCACCTTTAATGAATCTGTCGTGTCTCCTTGGCGAGTTATTTGGTGATTAATTCTTGGTTAATAGGTGTGAAAATATTTTTTATACTTTAGATGATTGTGTTATGCCTATAACCTTAGCGAAATTGCAAACAATATGCTGTCAATGTTTTATCACTGTCCGATGAGTGGAACAGCAGGGCATAAGAGGCTTACATACAAACATTCATTTTATTTATATAGGTAATATAAATATAATGCTTGGAGTCAATCATTTTCTAAAAGCATTAATTTATTTTCATTTGATAGACCTTGCCAGAGTTTTTATAGAGTATTTCTATCATATATATGTAGATGCTAAAATTATTATTAGCATTTTTTCATATCAATAATGGTCTCAAAACTTTTAAACACAGGATTTGATTATAGTCTGGGGACGATATAATCTCTGTCTTCCCAAATGATGTACTAGTATACTGTTACATTACAACATGATATTTGTAATACATATTATTGTAATAATGCAGAGTTTTTAAGTATATTTGTTTGCATTTCATTCTCTGCTTAGAAACCTCTGCATGTAATTTTTAGCTGAGTGTAACTAGATAATATTACATGTTGGAGGAAGGAGAGAAAGCATTTATTGAAGAAATGTCACTGATAAAAAAGTTTGGTGATTCCTGGGACCGTACAATTAATACATAGAAAAAAGATTAAGCAAAATTTCTACTATGTCCCATTATTCAAAAGCGCGTGGCATACAATATGAATCTCCCAAAAAATACCTTTCTTACTCATTTCAGTATGCTTTGCACCACTAGCAGCGTTTCCAATGAGCTTAAATAAATTTTCTGCAACGTTTTACTTCTTGTGAGTTCTCCGTTCCTGCTCATAAATTTTCCATTTATAAGTTTGCATTGATCTTTGTTATTGCAGTGTTTTTTAATGTTTTTCATCTCCTACAGAATAAAATTTTTGGTAATGCGTTGACTTAATTATGAGTTTCGGTGCTCACCAGATTTCAAATCGTTACATAATTTATGAAGCATTTGATATTTTTTAAGCAACGTATCCTCGATCGTAAATTAACTTTATAATATACGCTTATGCAAAATATAGTGTTTATTAAGCACAATTAACAGTCAAGTAAAGAAGTTCTGATTATTGATTCACTTCTTTCTCGGGGAGAGAGTATCCCAATTATCATGTGCAGTTAGAAAATTTGCATAATCCATCTAGAATGGGATTTTCCAGTAGGCAAAAGACAGCCGTGGCAAAATGTTTCTTTTGCCATTATTTTTTGTATTATACACCTTCCCATTTCTTTAGCATCATTATTTATATAAAAAATGTTTTACTTTCTTTGGTTAGTGGCAGATGGCTCTAAACATGAAAAAATATTTTATGACTACCTTCTATTGTACAGCCAGGCCTTCATCGAATTCCAAACCTATATCACAGCTACTATTTACAGGATCAACAAGGATAGAAGGTTTGGTAAAAACTGAATGACAAGATTGATGCCAGTTTTTTTTAACAAAACAAGTTTATGAAAATAAAATATATCTGATATTTATATTCACACCTGAATATATTTCTTCTTGAAATATGAGTCTTTCAAATAATACTTTTAAATCAAAAAATTCATTTAATTTAATCTTATATTCAAAAAATATAAAAATATCCCCTCATTAAATATATTAAACAGCATTGTTGAAAATTTTACCTTTGAATTCCTTGATTTTAAACTATTATATTGAGAGCAGTTATATTTGATATATTACTCGGAAACAAACAAAAAAAAACAAATGTTTGCAGTGGCTTGTTAACTATAAACAGTGATTAAAAAATTCATTTTGAATATTTAATATGATATATTCCAACAAGATTTGGAATGGAAAAGTATAATTTTCAAAATAAATTTTACATTATATTTAGAGTTTAAAATATAATTGAACTCGCGTCTAAAATTCATGAATGACGTCGACTTTTGATGTGACTTTTATGACTTATTTTTCTAATAGTTATTCAATTTTCGTTTTATATTTTTACACAATTCCATAATTGTTTGTTTGTGTGACTGTGACTCAATTGAGCATACTTTAAAAAACATGCGCAATGTTTTATTAATTTAGTAGAATAAGATAAATTCTTTCAAAATTGTCAAACATATTTCTTTTCAATATATGTGTCTCTTGAAGGTCACAGGGAATGATAATCAAAACGTACGATACGATAAATCAGAAAGGCAGGATCGTGAAAGCATGAGTTAATGCTGTATGGCGAATATCTGGTTCTTTATTAATGTAATTTTTAAATCGTAAATATTTAAACAAAAGAAAAATATATTAAATCATGATAGCTAACATTGAGTCAAAAGATGTCTGCATATAGAACTGAAGCAAACATGCTGATAGATAAAGCTCTTACCATTAATATTTAATATGTTGACAACATTAGCTTAAAAATGCACATATTGATTGCCCATTGTCGGAAGTAAAGCACATATTAAATGAGAATAGAATAAAGGGTTTAAATATATAAATAATTAATTATCATTTATTATAGAATTTGTGTTGTAAAAATATATTATTATAGAATATATTATTATAGAATATGTGTTGTGTTTAAAACAATGCCTTACTGCTCATTACTAGTTTTTAATAAATGTTCTAGCAATTTTTAACAATGGTTAATAATTAAAAACCACTTATAAAATTTTATAAAAATATTATTGTTACTAATTTAACCGAGTTCCCCTGTAATGAGTGTATAGTGTGAGAGAACAATCAACATGCACAGTAGAAAACAACGTTGACATTTATTTACACGAAGAACACGAGCACATAGACGACACATATTTACAGCAGCGAAGAACACAGGTACAGTAGACAGTAGCCCACAAGTAGTAATCAACCACACCACACTAAGCGGTCAGAGAGAATTCAGCAGGAGAGGGGATCCTCAGAGCTCCGCTCTAGGGTCTCTCCAATGCCTGAGATTCTCACTATCTCCTCGCTTTAGCTGACGACTACCTGCTACTCACAACTGGCTGTTATATGTACTACACGATGCTGCTTCCACATTGGACAACAAGACTCGGCACACAGCAATTCTGCACACGCTCTACACAACACCGAAACACCGACATTATTCTACTATACTCTCTACAACTTCAACTACGCTTCAATTCACCACTCATTACATCTTGAGAGGGCTGTCCTTTTATAGTTCTCGGGAGACGGACCCAGAACTTTCTGGGCCAATCAGGAGTATCTGGGAGTATCTCAGTTCCTATTGGATGGATTGTGAAAATTCTGGGAGTTTATAGCAATATCCATTTTGTCACCAAAGTACTCGCCAAATGGTTTGTCTCCAAGGTCTGAGATCACTGCTGCAAATGGTCTTTCTCACGACAACACTATTCGTGCTGTGAAGCAAAATTACATGCATATAACAATATTTCAAAATTGTGTTTCCAGCATTAGAACAATCACAAAATAAATATGATTAAGTAATATTTATTGAAAGAAATAAGTTATTGTACCTTTATTGTACCATTTAAAATAGTTAGTTTTCGTTCTATGCCATATATAAAGAAAAACTCACTAATAAATTTTGAAATTCGAGCAATATTTCATCATTCATTTCTCTTCAAATTCTCTTCTTTACATTCTACCTTTACTTGCCCAATAGCAAATTCTTCTTTTCAATAAAAGTTATTTCTAAGAGGATTAACTTTTCATAAGGAGCTAACTCAGTACAAAAGTTTTCTTTGCCATCTATTCAAACAATACATCATTTAATTTCCTGTTTTTCTTCTTATTGCCATTCGAACTAAGTTCTTTTTCCCTCAGACTCTCATTTTTATTCCTACAGTGATTTTAATATTCTTCACTTCATTTTGGAATATTAAAATCACATACTTTCAAACGAACTTCAAAGTTTTCTTTATTAAAAATATTCTCTTCTCTAAGAATAATAAATTATGCTTATGTGCCTCAGGAAATTCTGGGTGAAAGATTAAGCATTGTAGAAGAAGGTTTTTCTAAGTAGCTAACTAAGTATATGAGCAATTTCAGAAAGCAAGAATTTTCTTATTTTGGATCTCTTTTCAAATTTAGAAGAATGGAGTTTTTGTTCTGCTTGCTAAAGATAAGGTCAAATTCAGGATATTGAAAAATGGGTGACTTTTTTTAAAATTATTCTTTTCAGAGATTTATTGGTATGAAATAAAATCTTCCATTATTAAATTGATTTTTCTGAAATTTCTTTAGTGTTTTGTGTCAGGAAAGTAAAGATATTCCTTCAGAATAAAACACTCAAGCTCTATTTTCCATCTGTCTAAAGTTTCAATCAATTCTGTGATTTTTAATTGGGACATAATTGAGTTAAAGCTTTTAGAAAAGTTTCATGTTTCTTCTTTCATTAAATATATAAGAATATTTATAGTTTTTTAATAATTTTGATCTTGTAAGATAAAGGATTTTTTTTTGTTTTGTTGTTAAGAAAATCAAAAATAATGACTAGCAAATGTTATCCATTTATGGACAAAATTAGATAATTACAAGTACTTTTTTCGCTGCATTTTTTTTGCATTGAGTAGACTGCATTGAATTTCTTCCTGTTATTTCCAGATCTACTAGAAGTGGTTCTAAAACATTTTTACAAGGGATTAACAATGTAAAGTAGAAATTGTGAATGAATATTGTTACCCACAATAGAGGCAGATGGCACTATTTGTCTTAGATTGGTAATTCGAGCAGATAATGTAAGTATTGAGACCTGAAATATTAACAGTAATGGCAAAAAACCTAGAGAAATGGTTTCATACAAAAATGAGAGCCGCGATTCGCTCTCTACAAGCCAAGAACATCTTTCCATCGGACATTCACAGACGAGGATGAAATGTACTTGGGCAAAGCAATAAGTAGAAAATATGTGTCGAAATGGCGTCTTTCTTTTAAAGTGAACAGAGTGATAGCTGGATATGGAGGTCTGAAAATGGGAAGTCTGGAGCCACCCCTTTTCAGATCCAATTTGGCCCCGATTGATTATTTTCTTTTCTTGGTATTGAAGTCACAATGTTCATGTCAAGTGGTGATGGTCAAAAAGGTGCCAAAAACTGGCTCAATTGCCAAAATCATGCTTATTACCAAGACAGGTTAAACAAATTGGTCCCGGGGTGTGATAAATGCCTCGACAGGTTTAGGGATTATGTAGAGAAGTCCGAATATGTCTCCTAATGACCATTTGTATATTTTGTCTATTGTAAGGAAAGCAGTTTCCATCGCTTTGTAAACGTTTTTTCATAACCTTTCGTATGTTTATCTCAATTTGATTTTAGTGAATTGAATCTTCGTAAACATTATAGTCAGAGAAAATCACACATCAAACTGCTAATATCATTATATATCTAGACATAAAATGTATTGCAAATAAAAAAAAAAATCTTTTATTTATTTAACTCTCTACAAAAGTACTTGGGGCTTTCTTTTATAATTTTGGGGACCTGATCCTTATAAATTACAACAGATATGATGTCAACATAATAGTATACCATCTATACAAGCACACCTTCTATTCTGAAATGTAATTTCTATCTTCGATGAAATAATGCCTCATAATAGAAAACAAAAATGTCTGGGGGAAAGAACACAAATTTTCTTTTCAATTCATTCATTTGACTGAGTACCTGAGCTACGAATCAAAAAAGGGATTCTTGAACTTAACCGCACACTTAATTTGGGAGATAAATCTGAGGAAAAATTATGCCTATGTCTTTTTTTGAAGGATAAAAGCCTCTACCAACTACCTGTGCCATCAAAAACTGCAATGGCAGCCTGGACTTTTAAGGGCTTGATAAAGAGATATCTTCTTATCCAATATCAATTGTCATATATAGACTAAGACATACTCAGAAAAAATCTCAGTTCCAATAACCCGCTTGTCAAATGAAAAATACATTGGCTAAGGCTGTTCAGTCAATTAACGTTCAGTCAAGGATGGAGGAATTCGGCAGTAATACCTAGGGCCACTAAAGTGGCTCTCAAAATTTCACTGAATTTGTGCTGATAGAATTATAGCTTTTCATTTAACCAAGTTATATATATATATATATACATATGTACTATTTCAATTCCCATTTAGGTCAACAAATAACATTTATATTTCAGTTACTTTTTAGGAAAGAATTATCAAAACATTATTAACCATCAGTAAATTTTTGATTTTCGCAAGATTTGAACACGCATTCTTCACCTTTACGTGAAAAATACAGAAATCCTTGCATTTGACAGATTGAGCTATTGTTTGCTGACTTCAGTTTTTATTACAAAATGCTAAAATTCTATTTAAAGAACTTAAAAATTAATTAATTTTAATTAAAGAATTCAAATTTGTAAAAACTGTATTAACATCAAGTGTCATCCAATAGAATTTTTTAAATATAATTTATTAAAATTTACATTTTGACGAAGAATATGGTGACTATTTTAAATTTTTAAAATTAATTAAATTCAATTAATGAATTAATATTTAAAAATGTATTAACATCAAGTATTCTCTACTATAAGGAGCCACGCGATTTGTAGGGAGTAAATGAGTTCAAGAGATAAAATTTTTTCTCCACGAGAACTAATTTAATACACAAAAGAGTCTGAATCAGGCCCCTGTCATATGGAGCAATATCGGACAGTTAGGGCTCATAGGGATAATTTATTTAAAGTATGTAGATTTTAATATTCATTCTATTTTTAAATAACTCTGTTGTATTTTTTAATAACTTATTTCTATAAATAGCTAAAAAAATTCTTAAACATTCGCTAATCCTCATTTACCAGCTATGAAATATAACCCAGAAAAAGTAGAAATTTCGAAAAATTTACCATTTCCTAAATAATCTTGTAGTTTTTTGCTTGATAGGAAACTCGGTATTTAATTTTCAGATTCTTAATTTTTTTTTTGTTATGAAAAAGTAAAGATGCTTCGAAAATTCCTGTTCCATTAGAAATCTTCCAATGAGAAATTGAAAGGCAGCAGTTTTCGTGTTGAGATGAGTCCATTGAAAAACTGCTGAGGAATCGATATCAAATCCTGCAGAATTTTTAGACTTTCTGATTAATTTAATGATATTTGAAAGATAAAATATAAAAACTAGTTTTGATGTTCCATTCACTCGTCTTCTCACTTTTTCTCCCCGAGCATTTTCTTCATCTTCTTTCAAAAGAAAGTTGGATGGATTACCGCTGGTGGAACTAGTGGGAGAATATAGTTGTCAAATTTATTTCTGAAATTTAAAAATTCCCTTTTATTTATACATGTAAGCAAAAATCAAAATTGTTGAAAAGCGATACAAATCCAAATTATTTTATTTTTGTCTCAACATATTTGTGGGTATTTATTTTTGATTATGCGAGCTTTGATAGTAATGTCTTTTCATAGTTAGATGCAGTTTTAACCCTTGACATTGAAGAGGAAATTTTACGATTAAACTGGTAAAACATTCTATGAGACATCATTTAGTTCACACTCAAATTCAATTTTCTAATGAATGTATTAGTATGAAATGCCCATATATTCTGCAGATAATTTTCTTGATATATCAATATGTTTAAGATTTTTTTTAATGTTAAGTAAACACTTTTAATGTGCATTTTTTTCTCTAATTACATGTTACAATAAATAATATTCTTGAAAAAAAATTATTTTTATTTTTTAAATAATTATTTTTCTAATATACAAATGCATGCAGAAAACAATATAACCTTTTCTTTATCGGCTTTTTTGACTTTCAGAGCACGGTTTCGAGGACACTTTAAACATACAGGATAAGAATTAATAGAAAAATCAAACTATAAATTATATATATATTTCTTTCGGTATGTTAATATATTTTATAAATTTTTCAAAATGCATTATCAATAGAAAAATTAATTATGTACGAACACACATATCACAATCAATTGAACGCAAACTTTCATAATAAAAAAACTCTTTTGCGCAATTATCCTTATCTCTAAACCACCTCTTGCTTCCTTTAAAAGTCTCTGGAACTCTACTTCGTTAGAGGATCATCAGATTGAATGATATTTTGAGATTAAAGTCTTAGAGCCATCTGCTAACACGTGTACAATACTGAGACACTTACAAGAAATACGGTCTTAGAGAGGTCGGTCAAAGAAATAACTGAATTATTTTTTAAAACATCCATTGAAACCAGTTTAAAAGGTGCAAGCGTATTGAAGTTCAAGAGACAAGAGGCTGCAAATTCAATTCATTCAATCAAACTAAAAATAGAATTGGGATGACCAAAAGTACATCGCTAGCGGTCTCACAGACCGTATGTCCCCAGTTAATGGTTAAATTGATATTCCATGGCGTTTGTCGATTACAACTGTGTCGATGAGCTGCTGGTAGAATGTTACGAGAACAAGTGACTAGTTAATGTATCTGCATCCCATGTCACAACGAAAGGTTGCGGAGGAGCATTCTCAGGGCAGGAAGAAATAATAGAGGCAATAGAGCAACAACCTTTTAGCGAAACAAGGGAGATGTTGAAAGCTTGGAAATTATTACATCTTTCATTGGGAAGCTTAGCTCTGAGAGCTTTTTCATTTAAAGATAAAACTGTGTCCCATTTTTCGTAAAATTTTCAAGCTTAGCGTCTTAAAATTTTTTTTTTCAAATAATAAGTTATATTATCATACATCTCTATCAGTAGCTCTTTTCAGATTGGATTATATGGATTTCGAGGGGAAAAAAACTGTTTCTATTAATTAGTGTTTTGAAATACGAGAGTGAATCGCAAAATGTCACCAAATACAATTAGAAAAAAAAATGCTAGATAGTTTAATCATTGTATAAATTAAAATATTGGATGATGTTTTAACATTAAATATAACTTATGATATGATATTTTTTCATTCATACAAATATACTAAAAATAAAAATTGGTGATAAATTTGTCTTAGCAATAGTTTCTAAGAAATGAATTATAAGAAATTTCATTCTCTTCTGTAGTTCACTTTCATAAGAATATTTATATTACTTCTGAAATCATTCAGATGGAATTCATACTTATATTCCATCTGAATATAAATATGAATTCCGAAGGTTATAATTTCATTTTCAGTTTTTGAAATAAATGTTAAAATTGAAGAAAATATTATCTATCTTTTTAAAATTTCCATTTAAATCTTATAATACCATTTATCCCCAACTGTATCAATATAATATCGATTCTGAATATAAATATTAACTCTGAAGATTAGAAGGTTTCAGTAAACAAAAAAAAATCTATCCATTTTTATAATTTATATGTTGTTTCATTTGATTTTAAAAAATGACGAAATAAATGTGAAAATTGAAGAAAATGTTATCAATCCTTAGAATATTTCAAAAAATTTATAACACCAATCATCCATAATAGTATCTTAACTTCATTTCATTCAATTATATATTCTTGAAATACAGTTCCGTTTAGAAACGGCAATATCTATCTAAATAAATTAATGTTTTTTTTTGTTTTTTTTTTTCATTTAAATAGTCCAAATGCGAATATAAACTTCATTTAAGTAAAGCTTTATAAAAGGTGGAACAAAAAATAATTGAAATCATTCGAAAAAGTGATATGATATTCATTAATTTCAAATGATTTTTTTTTTTTCGTTTCAGTAGCTGAATAAATATTTTTGAAAATCGGAAGAAAATACTAACGATACCATACTTACAAAGTTGACTGATTTATAAAAAATTATTTAATAAGAACATTCATCTCTACATAAAATCATTTATTATCCAAATAATATGAAATGACTATTCATTATTAAATAAATTATATTGTCATTCGAAAACGTGATATTTTTTTTTCTCTTGAAGTGTTTGGAACCTCAAAATGTGGCGATAAGGCAAAAAATTATTGAAATCTCAAAATGCGTTGGCAATGCAGTATATTTATGAATGATTTGAAGTGAATTTACTTAGGACATTGTTTTCGGAGAAGATCACGGTGAAACAAATAAATATAAAAATTACCCATTTAATAAACGCATAAATTACTAAGGCTTTGTTTTTTAAAATAAATTTGATTTTACTATTAAAAAATATTCATTTTTTACAGAATTTGCGGAGCAAAGAATCCTGAAGTTCATATTTTCAAAGGTGATTTTCAACATCAATAAATTCAACATCAATAAAAAATATTTAACATACATAAATTTTAAAATGAATAAAAATACTTAATATGCACAGTTAATTTTTCGCATTAATTAAAACATAGATAATAATCTACATAGCTAGTTATTAAGTCAATAAAAGCATAGTTAATTTTTTACATTAGGTTAACATAGTTAACTGTCTAGATAATCCCTTTTTAACATTAAAAAAACATAGTAAAAATTTTTATACTTTTATCAATCTTTTCTTTATACTTTATATCTTTATACTATATCAGTTACTTTTTAATATCAGTAAAAGCATTGTTAACAATCTACATATTTATTGTTTCACATGAATAAAAATATAGTTAACGGACTACGAAATTTATTTTTAACATCAATGTAAACAAACTTACAATTCCACAAATTCCAAATATTGATTACATTTTTTGAAGTAGAATCTAAGAATTCAGCTGAGAGAGAAGAAGCTATTTTTTTCTGTTAAGTTATAAATGTATTTTTTAACCGGTGTAGGTTTTTTTTTTGTTTACCAATTGTAATTATACATCCTTCAATTTCATTTTTGTTTCAAAATCCAACAAAGTAAAGAGAAAAATGCAATGAAAATCCAATACAACATGAATCTCTTTATTCTTTAATATAATATAACGAAAAGCGTTTGAAACCTGAAACTTATTTTTAAAAATAATGCGGCTACGTTTTCAGTTTAGGATTTCAAAAATGTTTAGGGTTTCTTGAAGGAACAACAGTTTAAAAAATTGTCATTTTCTAAATAATTTTAAAGTTAATGACTGCTTTAAAATTTCGTGGCATTACTTCCATTTACTAATGCATTTAATTTAAGCCATTTCGTATTTGAAGAAGTAACAAAAATTTGTATTAAAATTTCTTTCTTGATTTAAAATGCTCTATTATAGAATTTTTTTTTAATTTTCAATTTGCGTATTGATTACATTTAATACGTTAATACCGAATACGCTTTTTAAGTACATATCGTATAAATTATGATATGGAGGGGATTTTGATAACAATGAAAGTATTTAATGTGAATTTGGATTTAAAAAGATTTTAATTTTGAAAATTTTATTGAGACCATGTCCCACTTGCCTCGTCTTATATATAAAATTACTTAAATAAATGAAGATAAGCTAAATAATAAAAGAGCTTTTGCAATTTCTCAATCCAAGGCTCGGTAACACTGCTAGTATTCAGAGCTGAATGAGTATAGTCAGTAACACTTTTTTGCAACGTCCCACTCTTATTCCCATGATAGTCTTTGGAGTATATGAGATTATTAAATATGATAAACTTCATTGTTGATATGCATAGTATTGAAAATGAGGGTAGTGATGCGCTTTTTGTACGTAGAAAGTTTTATACTTTGGAAACTATTTGTCATATATAAAAGTAATATGGTGACAGATGTTTATCGCGAAGCAAAACATAGAGCGCTTCAACGAGGGAAGAACTTCTTTATATTGTTCTCAAAGATCCATCTAAAGATCTGTCAGGTCATCGATATCAACCAGTGAGGACAATTTGAAAATCATTGAGGGTATAGTGATGGAAAAAAGACTAATCAAAGTAGACGAAAACGCCAATAATTTGCTTAACAGACACTTTTCAGTGTATTTATCAAGATAACGGTTTGCTACATTCTGCTTAGAAGACGACCGAAACAATTGAAGAGTTGAAATCTGGAACTACCTCAATGCAGTGCAGATCTGGGTCGAGTCAATTTTGCATATGTTTAGACCAATGAAGGAAGTTTTAAGAGAAGGGAGATTCAGACCTGCTGAAGTAATCATTGATGCAGTGCAAAATTGGCTGCAGATGCAACGATTTTTTTTCTTATGGAATCAGAAAGCTTTTGAAACGTCCAGAGAAATCCAAGGTGGCTATGTAGAAAAATAATATATATTCCAATTTCCCACCGTTATTACAATAAATGCATGATTTTCAAATGTCCCTTAAGTTTTTGACGTCCCTTCATAGAATGTGTTAAATATGTTAACACTCACTGATTAGAGTATTAAGGTGTATGTACATACTAAAAGATATTTTTCAATGTTTACTTTAAAAATCCTGCTTTTTTATACAGCAGATCTCTAATATATGCTTATACTCATTTCAGTGAGAAAAAAATTATATTGCACTAATTTTCAACTAATTTTTTAATATTTAATGAGCTTGTTAGCATAATTTTTGAAACATGATATCTTTAATTCTAATCTTGTTCATACACACAATTATAGTTGGAGATTATGCTTAATATTAGTATTCATGTTGTCGACCTCAGTAAAGTCATACAAAACATAATTTTTAACATCTTTTTCTTTATATATTACCAGAAAAAGAGATATTTTTTCTGTAATTTTAAATTTTAAACAGCTATTAAAAATTTATTTCCATACATATAACTTTGAATGAGATGCAAAGCACCCAATGCTTCATACAGATTATTTTGATGTATAAATGATTTTTTGCTTATTTTCTTATTGAATTATGATTGTTTCAATGAAGCTACATAGTAAAAAAATATTCTTCATAAAATGAGTTTTTAAAAACCCAAATTAGAGTTTTTAGCGAAAGTACTTCAAGCAAAATCCTTAAACTTGAGAAATATTAGGAATATTTACAACATCTTGGTATCGTTTGAAAGGTAAAGGAACAGAAAATATTTTGAATAAAAAATTATCGATATTTTAAACGATTTTCGAAGTTTATATTGTGAACGTATACCTTAACTACTAATATTCACCAACCTGTGTAAAGGATTCTTTATTTTGAAAGTCAATTATTGATTTTTATTTCAAAATATGGATTTATTTATACGAAAATGTTTAAACTTCGTTTCGAAACCATTTATAACAAGTTCTCTGATTTTAAATTTCTTTTCATTCATTATATTGAAATAATAAAGAAATAAAGAGAATTGTTCAGGATAAGACATTCATTAAAATAAACATGTATGCAACATGGCTAGAATTTTTTTCTTTACAATTTTATAGAAAGAACATGCTAATAAAATCTAATATTTTTTAATTCATATAAAATATTTCATTTGAGAAATTTTAAAGCTTTTTAATTGACGCCATTTGAAATCGTAGGAGAAAAATATGGAAATCAATGTATCATAGTTGGAAAATATTTATCAACCTTTTGTCATCTTTTTTAATTAAAATGGATCACTATTTTTAAAAAATTTTTTGATGAAAATAACTAAAAAATTTACTGTAATTAATTTTTTGAACAAATTTCTTCTTGGTAGAGGGGATGTTTGAATGTTATTTTTAGATCCACTCTATCGCAAGGTAAATGGAATTTTATATTTACATTACTTACAATACATAATATTTTCAATGATTTTGTAATTTAACATGGCATTTGTAAACTTTTAAGGATATATTACTTAATACTGTACTTGAGTATTATTTTCTAAAATTCTACATTTTGATAACATCCTCATAAATTAATATCCTCTCCATATTGTTTTGTAATTTAATGTAGTAATTCCTGGATTTTTTTTTTTACTTGTTCAGAAAAAAAATAAGCAATTCGTTAATATGTAAAGATTTCACAACTATTTTAATGCCCTTTCATGCAACAAAAAATGACTTTTCTCTCTCATTTATATTAAGTGCAATTAAAGTAAAACATTAAAAAATAATTTATTTTATAAATTTTAAAACATTTTGCTTCATATATACCCCCCAAAGAAAAAGCATATATTTTCCACATAAAAAAGCATATAATTAACGCAATCCCACCTTTCAACAGATATAATTTTTTTAAAAGACTGTTTTCTATTTATTTCATGCGAAATTCTTTTGAAAATTCCAAAAAGTCTTTTATAGAATTTCATAGAACAAATTCATGAGTAATTTTGTGGCGAAAAGTAAAGGTTTTTGATAACTCTTGAATTAAACAGCCATAATACCATTGATCTTTTCATATTAATTTGAAGTGTAATTGTCGAAAGTTGTTTCTCATTGAAAAGGCGCTTGTCATTAACCCTAACCAGCAACCTTTTGATCAAGTGTCTCCTAGATTATCTGTTGAAATAAATACTCTTATATACCTACTTGTTGTTAAGAATAGAAAATATCATGTAGATTGAGAATCCTTTATTAATTCTTCATTGCAAAATATCCTTATTTTATATCTTGATTATTTAACCAGGCAATTGGTTTTCAGCCGGAGTGCTGGCTTAGGGTTAATGCGTCTTCCCTGTGATCTGGGCGTTCCGGGTTCGAGTCCTGGTTAAGGCATGGTTGTTCTTTTCTTGTGTTATATCAGTGAGATGTGTGAATGAACTCTCCCCTGTGAAAAGGAGTTGTGCTAGCGAATATGTGTGTGCCATCTGCATTTGAGCTGGAAGTCAGGCTCCTGCCTTCGGGTTCTCAGAGTTTTTACCTTCAGAAGCCACTACAAACCATTTCCGTGTTAATACGGACACGATAAAAACAATAGATTTTCAAGTTTTCCTTGCTTATTTTGGAATTTTAGTATGAAATCACTACGGTTTGTCATCATGTGTGAAATTTAAATTGCCTATTAAAATAAAATGCAAAGAAGAATATTTTCTTATAGCGAAACATAGAATTGAGAGAAATATTTAGTGAAAGATAATGCATTTACTTTTTCGAATAAGTCATATAAAAAGTATTGCAATCTGTAAAAACTTTATTTGCATTTATTTGTAAACTAAATTAGTATTTTTCAGATGTTTCAAATTTTTGACAATACGAAGCATAGCAATGAGTTTCTCGAGATAGAAAAAAAATGGGTGTTTGGAATCATACCTATATGCCTGTGGACATGAAAATAAAGGGGCCGAAAATTAACGTTGATTTTGAATTAGCCACCAATAAATTTTTGGCAGCACTATTAGAAAAGCCATTTTACATCTAACATTTAAGAGTTACAAAAAAGCGAGTGTCACACTTTTTTTTTAATTGCTGGTAAAATATATCAAAAATAATGAATGTTTAATGGCCACAATTCAAAAATTTGAAAATTGCTCCCCTATATAGTGTGATTTAACCCCTTTTGATTTCATTTTATGTCGTTATTTGAAGTATAGGTCAAAGTCAACAAGAGTAATTTGTGGAAGGAAATTAAAGCTGCATCAATGAAATTCAGTGAAATTTATACAAAATGATAATAGAAAAGTGTGCATATATGCCAGTAAAGTAGAGGATATTTGTTCTATGATTATAAACGATTATATATGAGCTATTCCATATATAATCATTTACTATGTACTTTGAGATTGTCTTATAACAATTTGAATGAATTTATAACAAAAATAGAGAACAAAATTTAGTATTTTTTAATTTAATTTAAATCTTGCTTTAACACGTTTTTCAATCGTCCCCCATACTGTCAATTATCAATCTGTTTTTTTTAATAATGCTGTCAGCACTTTACTAAACGAATGGTTGAAAATTTCAATCTTCCTTTATTTTTGTTTGTTCACCTTTTATAAACTAATTAACAAATGAAATTTGATATGTCGTATCAACATTTTGAGTTCCCAAAAATCTCAATCGAAAAGTGCATCATGTTCTCACAAGATAATAAATTATGATTTGTGAAATGGATGTTTAAATGATAACGTAGAACAACTATCTAGCTTAATGTCAAAAATATTAAAATTTGAAAATAAGAAAAACCATCAAAAATCCTCTTAGTCATTTAACAAATTACGAACAAAATTTATGAAGAAAAGAGGGAATCTTTGATATATAGTGTTTTTCTTGTGATATATTATTTATTCGAAGTTAGTATTTTCGAAAAGTATATATTAATGAAAAAAATATTTATATATTTGGAAAAAAAGGATTATTAATAAAATGAGAAAATGTCTTTGAATTTTAATAAAAGCACAAAACTGAAACTGTTGAAATCATTATATTATAAATTTAATTCCATTATAAACACTTAAACTGCTCTTTTGAAAACATGAAAAGGATTTCAAAATCTTTTATCCTAAGAAATATGGATATTTTACGGCCTCTAAATACCAAAGAAATCTTTCAAATTTAATCTAATTACGTGGCTATTATTGCAGACTTTACAAATAAATCTCCAAGAAGAATAGTTTAGAAATAGTTTTTTCTCTTTTCAGTATTCTAGACTTTTCCTTATCTTCAATGCGCAGAACAAAATCTTCATTCTTCTAAGCTTCAGATATAAGCAAATTCTCAGCTTTTAAAACTACTCGCATAACAGGTAGCTACTTAGAAAGTTTCACCGTAATGCTTAATCTTTAACCTAGAATCTACGCTGTTATAAAAAAAAACATAAGTTATTATTTTTAAGAGATAAAATATTTTTAATAAAAGGGACTTTTGGAGTTTTTTCGAAAACAAATTATTTGAATATTGTAGATGGAAACACAGATTCTTAAACTCGTGGTTATAAATGTAAAAAAAAAAAAAAAAAAAAAAAAAAAAAAAAAAAAAAAAAAAAAAAACTTTGAAGGACAATACGAAGAAAATCAGGAAATTAAATTACGTATTGTTTGAATATATCACTCAGAATAAGTTTTTACTTTGTTATTTCCTACGAAAAAATAAATCCGCTTTAAAAGCACATTTATTAAAAAATAATATTTTTCCCATGGAATATAAAGAAGGGAGCGCAAGTAAAAAGAATCAAAAATCATTGTTCTCACTTCAAGATTTTTTCATATATTTTCTTTAGAAGAGTATTAAAACTAAAAAAAAATATTTATATGTTATTTTAGCTCCGAAAAAAATGCATAATTGCATATTAAAGCAAAATAATTAACTTGAAAAAAATATTCTTAATATTTATTTTTTCATTTTTTAGGAACTTATAGTTTTGATAAGATTTAATAGTTGAAGAACATTATTTTTGAAACAGAGAGGAGGTTCAGCAGTTTATCCATACTTGCGAATAGGAAGTTAAATAAATAATCATTATCGTCATTTCTACTGAACGTAATTGCGTTAGTATTGAAAAGAATTTCAATTTTTATGAAATCTGTAATAAAGATGTATGTTATTTATAATGTTAAAATTAAATATGTTTAATTTTAACAATATTTATTATTTATAAACTTAATAAAATATTTGGCTTACTTATGCTTTAATCTTTGAAATTTAATATAATCTATTTTAATAAAATATATCATTATCTATATATGATGTTGTTGTGTTATAACTTATGGCAATTTACAAGCCTGCTGACAAGTTATCTGTTAGCTATTAAAGCCGAATGAGAGCCTTTTATTTTTTTAGTAAAACCAACTAGGTGCAAAAGTACGGCTTAGTTACTAAACTTGCAAAAGCCGTTTCTACAAGAGAACTGATTCGCACACCTCAAACGTAGAACACAGAACAATCAAGCCTAGATTACTGGGAATACGGGCTATTATGCTGGGACATCGACTCTACCTATATATAATTATCTTCTGTTACACGACTTCATTGAATATGTTTATACAATGGCTGTTAACAAGTGCAATCAATGGGTTTATCAATGACATTTACCATTAGAAAAAACAGCAACATGCTTATAAATTATGAATATTTAATCTCATTTATTTTTGTGTGGAATTACATAAAGGTAAATGGAATAAGTCAGATAAAAAACTCAATTACTCAGGAGGTTGTAATCTATTAAGTAGGCATAATTTTAAAAAATTGTATTAAGTTATCAATATCGCATCACTATTTAAGCAACCTGGAATAACAACAATGTATGTGGGCTACATTTTCTACGCTGCTTAAACAAAATAAACTTAATATATATTATACAAGAACCTAAAGCTGGTGCAATGATTGCTCTTACTTTATAAATACTGAAAGGCATGAATCCTTCATTCAGTGAAACTACGGAATGCATCTGAGACGCATGGATATTATTCTGAAATTCCTCCTCTATATATGAAGTGCAATTCATTCAACACTCGAGGCACGTACTTTGTTCTTTAAATATGCTATCCCAGTTGTCTTTCAAGGACGGGGAAATTAACTATCTTTAATGATGTTGAAGAAATATTTATTTATTGGATATCTACAGATTCGGTCCAATTTTTTTGTTAAAACTTTTAAATGAACGCGTAGATTCTTCGCTGCCGTTTTTGAGGAGAGCAGAGGATTTGACTTATGTTTGAAAAATAAACTCTCGATTTCCATTATCCTAAAATAGGTGAAATCAAATTCACCTAGGAATCAATGAGTTAATTTTATTATTAATAAGAGAAAGACTTTTAAATACTTTAGTACGTTATTGAAAAACATAAACATCTTTTTTTTTCAGACTTTCTCATGCTACTCAAATGATTGCAATATCTTTTATACATATTCTTGGCCTCTGATTTCATGCCAGACGAGCTTGGAAGTTCCATGGTGTTGCAATTGGTAATCCACTTGCAGATAAATAATGCACTTTTTGGATTTGAGAAATGTGACACATTCCGAGAAATATTTTTGTAAACCCGTATTTGGTTAATCAAGGTTTTATTGAAATCCTGTGAATACATTAATATCTATAACCTTTTCTACAGAGAGTGCCTCGATCTGCATTAGAAAGTGCTTTTGATATAGTTCATTTAAAAATTATTCCGAGATAGGCTGGTTCATAGGGCTTTAGATTCGAATCCCCTGGGTTATGAGTTCAGATTCGACAGCCGAAATCCCCTGTGAGTGCTGGTGGCTTGAGCACGTATAAATTTGTCGTGATCACAAAGCTCTGCATGTCAAGAGTGATATCGCTTTGGGTACTAAATCCGAGGTAATCGTTATCTGGTTCAGGTCTAAATTGCGATCTGAGGATGAATAAATGCTGTGCATGAATTTAATCCTCCTCTGAAAAGGGTTATAAGTGGCAAAGTACTCTTGACCCTAGATGGCGCTACTAAATACAAGACAAGCAAAATTTTGACTTAAAATTCCTGCCATAATGTCATTGACTAGTGCCATTACAAACAACATAAACATTTAACAAATTAAAGCATCTAAAATCTGGGGTAACGAATATGTTTTCGAATTAGCTGATAATTAAAATAATTAAGAAATAAAGTTCTATGAAATAATACAGTACAGGAAATAATTATTTATATGCTGCTTATATCGCTTCAAACCCTTCAAAAATAAGATTAAATTGAATATGTTTATCATAATTAATTAAAGCCGCATGCAATAACTATAGGTTATATATCATTTTAATTTAGTGTTATATATTGTAAAACCTTGAGCAAAATATAACATTTACTATATCAGAAAATAACAATCCCCTTTATTAAAATATTGCTTATATCTAGAAGTACGCTTTATCATATGAATAGTTCTAAATGACTGCTCTAGTAAGTAAAGGTATCTAATAAATCACTTCAGACATAAACATGAAATAGCGGGCTAAAGTTATTTAGAAATTATTAGAGTCTGGCATATAGGGCATCATAGTTATTAACATTATATCCGTCTTCACAATATCCACATGATGCATTAGCCATTAACTATCATCTAATGGGTAAGGAATTTGACAGTCATTCAGATAATATATGGATAATGTAACAGTCTGCTTGAATATCTAGTATCTACAGTGGCAATATGGCGTGAAGCAAGCAAAAGCTTTAACACTAATAACCGTTTGTATATTTCACTTTCCCTTGAGTTGAAAATTTTATGATGCATTTTATCAACAAAAAATACGAATTCATTATTAGTTTTTCTGTATAGAAATTTAAAGCCAGTAATATATTTGGATCCAGTTTTCCTCACACTGTTAGAAAATTACGAATACTATTTCAGAGCAGATAATGGAGCATTAGTTGAATACTAATATTTTATTAATTGAAAAGTGTTCTTCGACATTCTTCATTTTAACTATTGTCATTCTTATTGAAAGAAAATATTTTAAATATCTGAAGTCAAATTAATTACTTTTCACTTGATATTTAAGTTATTTAACCAGGCATCGTATTATTATTCAAATTTTTTTTATTAAATTCTGTTTAAAAAAGCGTCTTTGAATTAAATGTGTTTTAAAAGTTATTTGCTTTAACTTATACACTGAAGTGACAAAAGTCATGGGATAGCAATATGCAAATATACAGATGGCAGTAGTATCGCAGCGAAAAAGTATAAATGCGCAGTTCGTTTTCCAGAGCTTTCATTTGTGTTCAAGTTATTCATGTGAACAGGTTTTTCGTGATTTATGGCTGCACGACGAGAATTAACAGACGTTGAACGTGGAATGTTAGTTGGAGCAAGACGCATGGGTCATTCCATTGCGGATATCGTTAGTGAATTCAACATTCCGAGATCCACAGTAACAGGAGTTTGCCGAGAGTATGAAATTTCAGGCATCACATCCCATCATGGACAGCGCAGTGGGCGAAAACCTGCACTTAACGACCGAGACCGCCGACGTCTGTGTAGAATGGTCAATGTTAATAGACACGCAACACTTCGTCAAATAACTGCAGGAATCAATGTGGGACGTACGAGGGACGTGTCCGATAGGACTGTGCGGCGAAATTTGTCTTCCTTGGGCTATGACAGCAGAAGACCGACTCGAGTGCCTTTACTGAAAGCACGACATCGCCTGCAGCGACTCTCCTGGGCTCGTGAGCATATCGACTGGTCCCTAGACCAGTGGAAAACCGTGGTGTGGTCAGATGAGTCACGATTTCAGTTGTTACGAGCTGATGGTAGAGTTCGAGTGTGGCGCAGACCCCACAAAGCCATTTACCCAAACTGTCAGCAAGGCACTGTTCAAGCTGGTGGTGGCTGCATAATGGTGTGGGCTGTTTTTACATGGCATGGACTCGGTCTTCTGGTACAACTGAGCCGATCATTGACTAGAAATGGTTATGTTCAGCTGCTTGCAGATTACTTGCAACCATTCATGGACTTCACGTACCCACACAACGATGGGATTTTTATGGATGGCAATGCGTCATGTCACCGGGCCAGAACTGTTCGCGATTGGTTTGAAGAACATTCCGGATAATTCCAACGCATGATATGGCCCCCTAGATCACCCGATATGAATCCCATCGAGCATTTATGGGGCATCATCGAAAGGTTCGTTCGTGCCCAAACTCCTGCACCATCCACACTTTCACAATTATGGACGTCTATACAGACAGCATGGCTCAATATTCTTGCAGAAGACTTCCAACGACTTGTGGAATCCATGACACGTCGAGTTGTTGCCCTTCGAGTTGACTTGTCGAGTTGTTGTAATATTAACAGCCATCCCATGACTTTTTCCCTTCAGTGTATATCTAATAATTAAAATCAAAGCCGTAAAACATCTTTAAAAGTTTTCGATATGGAATAATTTCCTACTGTAAGATTTTAGTTTAGTTATATTAACGTCCCGTTTAAAGCAACACGAGGGCTATTTTGGGACGGACCTCGTAATTTTGAACCACGGTCAGATGACGAGGACGACACCTGAAGTGGCAACCCCCTCTCCACACCGCACCACACCAGTGGGAGGACGTTTGACCTGACAGATTTAACGTGCAAGAGACCCCCTCACACGACGGATCTTCGTTGGAATCGAGTCTCGAACCTGAAACCCTCCGGTTCCGAAGCCGAGACCTTACCACCAGGCCACCGCGGTCCCACACTGTATGATATTTTGCCCCTTGAAATACTGAATATGAAAACGTTTTCATCCTTGAATAAAAATCGAAATATGAAGAGTTTTCTCAAGCACATAACTGTTATATTCAGTTTCAGATTCAAGATCAGAAGTTAGGAGTGAACTTTCTTCGGGAAACATGAAACATCTTAAAATAAATATTAAAAAAAATGTATTCATTTTTTAAAGAAATAGACATTTAAACAAAGAAAACTGTGATGATTGGTGAACGAGAAAAATATAAAAAAATGTATTGCGCTTTATAAATCATCCAAAATCATTTGTTGAAATATGCTTTTATTTTTTGTAGATGTGAATAACAGTTACATAGATACGTCAATTTTTGTAAGTTATGATTTGTTTTTGATACTGCAAGTAACACTTGATGTCGCTATAGTGTTGCATTTATTTGGTTTCAATTACTGCTGAAATTTTCAAAAGAAATTATGCAATTATTTCAAAAATTATTTGTTTTTATAAATTTGAATAAAAACTGTTATTAAATCATTTAATTATACATAAAATAAATGTTCTGAAATCTTTCTGTTGAATGAAGGGAAATCTTTATGTTGCTTAATTTATATATCTAATATTTTTAAAACTCACTAACAAAAGAAACTTCTAGCATTAAATAAATATTTAATGAATGTATTATGCCACCTTCCTAACGTAGGGGTAACTCGTCTTTTCCGTGAGCTTGGTGTTCCGGAGGCTGGAAATGGTCGTTTTTCTGTGCTCTATCCGTGAGGTGTGTGAGTGTGCTCCCCCTGTAAAAACGGGAGATGTACATCTCTTAAAGCGAATGTTACCATGACGTAATTAAATCATACTCTTGGCAGTAGATGGCGCTGCTGAAAAAACAAGACATACCCAATCGGCATTAATTTTCACCTGACTCATAAAGTCCCGTAAGCCACAATAGTAACATGAATGCGTTATTGAAAGAGCTAGTAATCGAGATTTAAATATATAAAGCTATGAGGTTCAATGTATTATAAAAGTATACTAAATCCCATATACTTCTTAACATGTGAAATGAATTATAACAAAATTCCATTTTAACAACAAGAAAATGTTATAATTCTATTCAAAATGCTTTGTAAAATGTATTCATTTTTTGAAGATATAGTAACCCACAAAGAAGAAAAGAAATGAAAATTGTCAGGATTTCTGGTTGAAATCATAATAACAGAAATTGAGAAATGGTTTAAAGATATAAATTTTATCGCCATCTTGCTGAATTAAAAGACAACATAAGTATTCTCTGAATAATTTTAATGGATATAGTATATTTTCCGCTTCGGTTATTTCAAAATTACATTACTAAATAATTTTAATATATGCGCAACATCATTTTTTACTGTCAAATATGGGCTCATTATTAAGACACACCATTCTCTTTCTCTACATTTATAAAATTTCTAGCAAAGTGCTTGAAAAACTTTGAGGAAATTTGTATTAAGAGACACTTCAAGAGGGTTACAACTAAGTGGCGAGCAAATTAACTCTGAAATTTTCCAGAGTCTCTCCTCTGAAAACTAGGAACGTGCTCTTTTGTTAAATTAATAACTCGAACACTTTTTTTGCGTTTTAAAAGAATAGACCAGTTTATTACAAATTCAGTGAGAAGTGAGGGTATTCGCATAAAAAAAACTCAGGAATGGGGCTTGTATGCGATGAATTTAGGGATATTATTGAAATTAGAAGATTATATGTTTATGCTTTCCATGTTCTTGTTCTCTATCTTTATTCTGAATAAGTGTATCTTCAAAATTGCTTCAAGTTAAAGAAATAACGTATGAGTCACTAGTTTTGAAATTTTGCTATTATTCCGACAAGAGGCTTCTAACAAACATTTTATTTTTTATTTTTATTAGAAAGTAAATCTGTGATAAAGTGAAAAAAAAAACGAATTTTAATATGACATTTAAAAGTTTTACGGATACTTATTAGTCGATTTTATGAGGTAATAAAATTGAGCCTTTTAAGAGAATTATATAACCTATTTTCTATTTAAATGTTCTGGGAAATATTTAATTAAGTTTTATGCAAGATTTAATTAATTAGAAATAATGATTAAAAAACCGAAATCCATTAAAGATTCTTCAAATAAAAATAATTAAATCGAATCAACCAATCATTATCAACTGCAATAAATAATTTATATAATAGAATACATTTATGGTGTCATTGAGTCATCAGTTTTGGAAAATTGATAATTAATATCTCAATTTAAGATCTTTTTTATAAATAACATAAAATAAAACACGGAAATTTTTGGAAATCACAAATATTTTGATTAAGATTTGTAAGGAATTTCTAGCAAACACATTACTTTAAATAATACGTTTCCCATATGTTTTCATAATAATAGCAAGTGCAATTAATGTAATTATATATATATATATATATATATATATATATATATATATATATATATATAATAAAAATAAGAATCTCATATTAGGTAATTTTTTCTAAGAATTTGTCTACTTTATTCTGTCCTTCTACTTTCTACTTACGTCTGTCAACAATATTTATAATTATTACTATAATTCTGAGTGCATCTAATTAAATAACATTTTCAAAAATTCAAAGCAATGAATTATTTTAAGAATAGAAAGGTGAATTATTCTTTTGCCTTTAAAAAATTTTAATGACTGCATAGATATTCGAATATCTTTTAGAAATTCTAGTAAAATAAAATTTAAAATTGATAAAAAGAATTTAAATATAAATGACTTTATGATAAAATTTTAGAAAACAAACATTTGAGAAAAATTCAAAAATTTTCAATTTTATTTATGATTATTCAATTTCAACATATTATAGTTTGTAATTGGTATTCTAACTGATAGTCTGATTGATTTGTTTCGAGATTAATTAAATTTCTGTATTTTTGATAGATCAAATATTCATCAAATATATAATTATGAATTCCAGAAATTTAAATGAATGTCATTTTTTGTCAAAAAATTTGAACTAATGTGAGTAAAAAAACGTAAATTACAAAGATAAGATGGATAAAATCATTCTTTCAATCGACGTGGAAATGTAATAAAGATGCCATTACATATAATGTTTGGCCACTTATTACTTAAAAAAAAAAAGAATTAATACTCCTAGTCGGTACATCTGAGGATGTTGAATTCCTTTGCGATAAGAAACTAAAGAAATTGCTAAAGATTATCACCAGAATTGGTGGAAATCCTCTCATAAAAGGGATGCCCATCTTGGAGGAGGTAAATCAACCCACATTATTATTATGCCTAAAAAGGAAAAGAAAATCAACCATTGAATAAAATGTAACTCAGCTCTCGGTGTTCATACCTACCAATGCATGATTGGAAATTATAAATTCTTACTCGATTTCAGTCATTAAATGTAATTATTATCCCATTATGTACTAATGGTACTTAAAATTACTATTTAAATCTAGCTTATATATATTTACCATATGACTAGTTTTGCTGATTGTATTCTAAAAAACATGGATAATGAAAGCCAAATAGTATGAAGTTAATATAAGCTATAAATAGGAATTAAAAGTATTTGATTAATAATTAAATTAATTAAGATATATCTGCTCATTACAATTTTTTCTTGGGTTACCTTGGAATATTCTGCAAGAAAATTAAACTACTGGTGAAAAAATAAAGTTCAGAAATTGATGGCAGCATAATTCGGTAAACAAAAAGTTAAACAGAAGCTTTTGAAGTTTATATTTAAGTCGCAATTCAATTCTGCGATGATTCAATTAACAACAAGATTAAGATAGAATACACCTAACTTTTCAAATTTACACACAACATTATGTAAAAATTTAAATCTACGAGTACAACTATCAAAGGAACAAAGTAGACATATGAAGGCAATGTTTCCGAAATTTGATCTAAATCTAAGCGACAAATCTAAAAATCTAAAAATTCTAGCATCAAAGGAAAAAAAAAAAAATTGGCATAAAAATAAAAATTATTTTTATACATTTTATTAGCATATATATATATGATGAAGGTATTAGAAAAAGTGATTTTATCAATTCAAGCTTCCTTTAGCATTTTCCTAAATATTAAGATAAAGATATTTTCCTAAATATTAAGATAAGTACAAAAACACTCCAAACAAAAACATATAAAAACATTTGAGGTAAAGGCCAATTCCTGGCATAAAAAGGCAACCATCAAAAGCTGAGTTCTATTTCCTCCGAAACACGAAGACAGGTAATATTTCCGAACAGACACAATTTGTTCTTGCCCTTCTGTAAATTCCGCCAAACAGAGTATCTATCGCTTATATCTTTTCACCCATACCTCAATAGTTTTGTATTCCACCTTCTATCTTGTTTATGCGGTAAATATAGGATCCAAACTGAAGAAAAGAGGCTTAGAAGAGAGCAAAAAATGTCGGACGAAAGAACACGGATTGAAAAGTTCTCCGTCACCTCAGACAAGAAAGTGTCAAGTGAATGTCAAGTCTCGAGCTCCTGCCGTGCAGACGCTCAAAAAATACTTGATAAATAGTTGAAAAAAGTAGAAAAAATAAACAATTGGTGTGGAGATCATGTTGGAGATCAAAGGGTTTATGTTGTGTTATAAACAATTTTTTCCAGAAAACCTTTTACTCCATTTTTCGAAATTTACTTTTAGTAACGCAAGACTTTTAAAATAATTAATTTTTTTAGGAAAAAAAGTTATCACTCTTAGGGACATATGTTTTCATGGGAATAATTTTTTCTGCCTTTATTTTTGACTTTTGTATTATTTTATTTAGCATAAAACCTGTTGTTGAAAAATGCAACAATTCTAAAGAAAGAACAATTTAAAGTACATTCTTTAAGAGCAATGATGTTTTTAATAACTTTTATTGGTGAACAGTTTATATTTATTACCTTTGATTATATTTATTACCTTTATATTTATTACCTTAAGGAACATTAAAAGCTAACTCGAAAAAAACGTACTTTTCCCAGTCATTAGAAAAGCGCACATCTATGAGTATTGCAATGAAGTAGAGAGTAGAAAGCATATTTCCAAGCATAAAAAATAAATAAATAAAGTCAAATTTGATTCTTCATTAAATTTCCATAGTAAATTAAATGTTAAAAGAAATTCTTGTAGGAAAAGTAAGTATGTCTAACTAATACAAAGAAAGACAATTAATACGGAACGTAAAACTAGAAAAAAAATATTATATGATGAGAATTCTCTTATTGGCCTAAAAGTTTTTGCAACTAAAATGAAAGACTGATAGAATTTCAAACATTATATAATAAGACAGTTTAATATCTATCGGTCTGTATTAAAGTGATCAATATTCATTAAAGTGTTTGTTATTAAAAGTTAAAAAATTATATATTACAATTCCTTTACTACATTATGAATCAAGCAGCGGTCATGTTTATGTATGAAAATAAAATGTCAGAGAACTTCGTATGCCCATGTCATGAACCGAAATCTAAAGATTTTTATACACTGTTTCCGCATTCTCTTTATTAAATACTCAGAAACATTCGTATAACTGATCCCGTCTTGTTTCTTTTTTCTATGAAAGCATTCAGTGGTAAGAAAGAAGCCTAAAATATTTGAGAATCACATTTATAAGCATTGGAATTTATTTTATACCTAAAAATAATATTAAATGTGATAATTTTCGCAATTAAAATGGACAGAATTTTAGATATATGTTTTCATAAGTTTTAAAGGTTGAATATTTTTAATGGAGTTACAACTAATAATAAATTATTCCTTAAAAATAAGGGAAGCTATCGTATCCCTGAAAATTAATAATACAATAATTGTAGATCCTTTTATGAATTCAGATTATTATTATTTAGAATATGTGAGATTGATTCAATTTAAATTATTAGTTCAATTTCGATTATTCCCACACATTTTTTGAATTTTGAAAGAGGACTTTATGTATTTAATGATGTGATTAAATAGTTTAACCAAATGCTTAGAAATCTCGTTTTTTTTTTTTTTGGTCAAATTGCAATTAGGTTAAAAATTTTCGATATTTACATTTTTTGATTAAAACATTATCACCGTGTGCATTTAAAGTTAAAATACTTACGAATAGAAAAATTAATTTTGGACAATCTAAAAATAAACAGAGTTAACTCTCCAAATTCAAAATTTATTATTTCTGAAATTCCTGATAACTCTTTAGTGAATAAAAAATTATGAATTAATTTTTTGTGAAACAAATATGAAAATGAACGAATATCATTAGATTCTCTATTTTTGCTTCTCAAATAAAAGCTTTTGAAAATCATTAATAATTAATAAAATCACAACTTTAAGACGGATTATTTCAGAAAAAAGCCAATATGTCACATAGAATATTTAAGTACATGTAGAGACAGTAAAGTAAAGTACTTTATTTTTAGATTGAAGAATTTAGAAAGTTTTCTATCAATAATTCAGAATTATATTTTCGGTAAACGATATTATTTTCAAATGATCTACAGTTCTTCGAAAATTAATAAAATAACAAAACTGAAGTATCAATCCTCTTACTAAAATCCGATTCTATTATAAACACTTTGATGGATTTTTAAAAACCTGTCATGAACTGTGAAAAAGGGAATTGTAATTCTATTATAAACACTTAGATGGTTTTTAAAAAAATGTGTCATGAACTACCAAAATGGGAATTTAAACTCAGAAGAAAAATGAATAATTAACGGCTTTTAAACACTATTTTTTGAAAATTTAATTTAATAACAAAACTATTAGTGTAGATCTTGCCAATAAATAAAAATATTTCTCAAAAATTAACTGAAAGCTTTCTCAGTATTTTGAATTTGTCCTTATCTGTAACGCACGGAGCCCAAATTAAATGTTTCAAGGCTTTCAAAAAGATTCGTTATAAAAAATAAAAAGAAAAAAAAATGCAAGTTTTTTAAAAAACCGTCTCAATAACAAAACTGTTTACTAATCTTCTCCATAAACTTAATATTCCACCTAGAATTTCCAAAGTTATATAAATATAAGCTAGTAATTTTAGAGAGAAGAATATTTTTTTAAAATATAGTCTCAGTTTGAAAATTTATCATTTAATTATAGCAAATGGAAAAACATAATGCTGAAACAACGGTTATAAAATAAAATAAAATAAAAAAAATATTTGGAAGGAAACTGAGAAGAAAATGGGAAATTAAATTATGTGTTGTTTGAATATATCGTTTAGGAAAATTTTGTAAAAAAATTTCCCAAAGAAAAAATTTAATCAGTTTTGAAGGAACATTTATTCAAAAATAATATTAGCTTCTGGGCTATAATAGAGAGAAGCAAAGAACTCCAAAACGAAGAAACGCAAATAATAGTCCTCTAGGTTCAGTGTTAAATCTTGCATTTCCATCAGAGGGATAATAAAATATTTGTTTTATTTGTTATTTAAGTTTTATATATTATTGAAAATTATAAATTATGTGATTTTATTCGAACTCTAAACAGAAAATCTCTATTATATGCAGATATTTTGCAATGTTTTTTCTTTAATTTTATTATTTTAATAAATTAAATAAATAATGTCTGGATAACTTTATTTTGAGAACAAAAATGCAGTTGTTCTGGCAATAGTTTATTTTTCCGTGAAGAATAACATTTAAATAAATATTGTCATCTGTGTCAGAAATGTATAGATATATATTTAAGAAAGTATTCCAATTTGTATGCACTCTTTACTTAAGAAAATTGATATGATTTCAATTTTCATTAACATTTAAACTTTAGTAATACCTTTGCAGGAGATATTTTATCTATTTTATAGGTTGCATGCAATGCTATTAACTTTTAGCAAAATATATAAATATTTATTTTTATAGTTTTCTTAGTTACGGATATTTTCTTTTAGAATGGGGTTATATGAATGTGTGTAAAATATCCCAAGTATAAAAATTAATGCATCTTAATTTCTCATATGATCGCATTAAATAAACAGAATTTATTCTAAGTTACATTAGTTGTAGTAGTTAGTAGAGATAAAAATGCCTAAATTAAAATTGAATGTTATTTTTCCCTTTGAATTTTCATTTTTTACCCTAAATATTTTCAAATTAAATAAGAAAGTCTATTTATAGGATATGAAAAGCATGCATCATTATATTATAAATACTTTGAAAAAATATGCAGAAAATGATAAATAATTTGTTTAAATTAATAACTCTAATTTCCACATTAATACATGTACACAAAACTTTCATTATACACATCAGAAAATTAATATTAAACAAAGAATCATTGTAAAATGATACGATTTAATTACTGAATAATTTATTTAAACTAAGGCATAACAAAAATGCTTGGATTTAATTAAATCATGTTTATTATGAACTTGATTATAATTACGCATTTTATTATTATTATGTTCTGCCATTACTTATTCCAATTTATACAGCTAAGACTGGACAAACATTACATCGAATGCAGGAATAAACCGCATTTCCTATATATATAAGATAGTTATATCAGAAAATGTTATCAAATTGAAAACTGAACTTTAAAATTTAACATTTATTTACTTTTAGCATTTGCAATGTATTAGTGTTCGAATTGTAAATATTCCAAGAGGTTTATAATTAATTTAAAAATTAATTATTAATTATTCTTCCAAGAGATTTACAAACTTTGAAAATTACAGCAAACTTCTGAGAAGTATTTGGTTATTAAGTTCAAATTATTTTTTTAAAATCCAAAAATGAGGGTACAAATTTTAAATTAAGAGTATGCTAGCATTTTATTTTATAAATAGTTTTCATTATTTCTGCAAGTAAGAAATTATATAGAATACAAAGTAATAATTTGATTAGTAGTATTGTGACTTGCAGATTGAAATATTTTGGGATCACATGACTCCGTATAATTGAAAATTATTATTATTAAAATGTAGTCCTGCACATTTTTTTCCAAGCACAATTATAAAGGAGCTATTGGATAAAGTATATTCTTCCTGCACTACCCAACGTTTGAAACCTTTTTTTAGATGAAATTTAAATCAGACATATTTGTGAGATATTAATCTACCAGCCACATTTTTTTTCGTCATCGAAAAGATATTGAAAGTATCCTAAACTACTCTTAAGCAAATAATGGTTTGGACAAATTTTTGAAGATTTGCAATGATTTTTCTCTGTTGTATTATAAATACTGTTGTGATAGGTCTTATTCTTATACTGAATAAGCATAAAAGAATTTTTAAAAAGAACTCTATTGATAATTTATCTATTTAAATCGTTTAGAAGTTCAAAAGTTTCCCATCTGCAAAATTAAACTTTATATATAATTGATAAAAAAACTATGGGTAATGTTTCATGAATCATGGCTACATTATAAACTTTGTAAACTGAATTTAAGGAAAAGGATCAATTTTGATAAACAATTTTCGATTCATCCCATTTATACCCACATTTTCACTAAATTCACTCGATGGCATTTTATTTATTATGTGTATTAAGAAATCTTAGTAAAATCTAAAATAGCAACACTACATGCATACTTTAGTTTCTCGTTGATTTAAATGAAAAATGATAATAATTTGTGTATTTTCATACAAATTACACGATAGGTGCACCCAATGCAATGCTTGCATTTCACTTTATCAATAATTAAATACTCGAAATGCAAGTTCAATGAAATTACTGCGTGCCTTCCAGATGCCTGGATATCACTTTGAGATTCTTGTCCTTTCCCCCTCTTTGTTTAGTGCCTTTTATTGGACACTCGAACACATGTTCTGTTCGATTAAATATGCTCAACTAGATGTGTTTAAGAGACAGGACCCTTTCCTGAGATATCCTAAGTGATATTAGAGAATATTTTATCTATTAGCCCTGAGGTAATCTGCTTTTGAATATCAACTTTTTAGAAACAAGAGATACAACTTCAGTTTTAGAGGGGAAACAGAGGGATTTTGTTATGTTTATAATAGAAACTTAGACATTTCATATTGTTGATATCTGAATTCGAATCATCATATGAATCAGCGCACTAATGAGCCAAGTAAGCCCAAATGATTTAAAGTCAGATTAGTGTCTAAAAAGTAAAATTTGTCAAAGTTAAGCCAAGTATAAACACTATTACTATCCGACTAAGTTAAAAACATTGTTTATCGGCCACATCAGTGAATTTCTTTTTCATTATCATTTTCTGTGGTTTAGACTTTCTTTTTTCTAAAACAATTTAACATTTCTAAGAAAAGCAAAGTCGGAACTATCATCCAGGAGTATTTTAAACATATCCTATTTTTCAGGTAAATTTGTGTTCTATTTTTTCAAAACTTTTTCATAAAAATACTCCACTTTTAATATATCTCAAAAAATAATTGAAGTATTTATATAAAAATTTCAGTGTGTGTTTTAAAAAGTATTGACAATGTATTAAACCAAAAGCTTTATTGTTGGCGAAATATATTTTCATTTATAGGTGTTTTTAGAAAAATTAAGGCGTAAATTAAAAAAGGCATATATACGTATATTTTTCATATAACTTCTTTGAATTGGATTTCTGCATTTCAATTTTGTACAAAGTGTTAACAGTTTTGATTAAGTTTTCCTATTTCTCAAAATACTTTATATTTTCAAATATTTTATTGCATTTATAGTGTTTATACAAGTGACAATACATTTAAAAATCATATGTAATTCCAAACGTCGTCGGATACCTTAACAGCAACAAATCTTTAAATTATGTCATAAGTTATTTTTATAAAGTTTTATACAAAAAAGTTATAATTTTTTTTTATATAACTTGCTTTAAAACCATTTTCAAATCTCACTTTGTCGTCCATATATACTACTTTCCATTAGAAGTCGGTGAAGTTGAAACTGAAAGTTAAGATTTGAATTAAATTGTGTGTGTGTGCATGTGAACTATTTATTGCCAAAATGGTTATTCTCTACATCAGAAAATATATTTAAAATAATTTATTTCACACATTAAAGTATATAAATACATCGGTAAACATTATAGACTAATAACTATTTTTTTAATGTACCATGATGGATGGATAGTGGGATTTAGTGGCGCAAGAGCCATTTTTGACTTAAAATTACCAGGAAGTGTCTATTTATGTAATGAATATACTGTTGAAAACTTAATAACAAATAGGAAATATTACTCAAATGTTATTCTGAAAACTCTATGTGAGGAACATGGCTAATGTATTATTTCAAATGAATTAATTTATATCTCACTCAATTAGAATAAAAAATAGGTTATTTATTATTTAGGTTAAAAGTAATATCTATCATTCAAATATATCTAGTAGTAAATTTCGTGGAGAGTTCTAATGAATGTTTAAATAAGTAAAGGTTTCTAATAAATCACTCCAGAAATAGGTATGAAAAAACAGACTAAAACTATTTTGAAATTATTAGATCCGAATACGTGGATCATTGCAGTTATAAACATTATATCTGTCTTCCCAATACCCGCATGATTCATTAGTCATTAATTATAATCCAATGGGAAAGGCATTGGATAGTCTTTCAGATAATATATGAATATTGTAACAACTGCTTAAATATATATAGATGTGGATATATTTTCGCCCTGGGAAATATCTGTAATGTCAACTAATAATAAATTAAATAATATAAAAATTATATATTTTTACTATTACAAAAATGTCTTAACGATTTTCTTTTGTGAAATATTATGATAGATAAGATCTAATATAAAAATAATACATTTCGCTAAATTGTGAAAACAAATATGTAATTTAAAAAATATGTATTCTTTTACTGCAAGGGACCCTCAAAAAATGTCTAGGTATATTCACTTACAAACTTAAATTAGCTCCAAATTTACGAGATATTTTATAATAAATTATATGCATTTATACATTGGAATCAAAACTGTCATCAAATCATTAAATATGATTTTACTTATAAACAGCAGAATTTCCTTTGTAATTTCTTTTGTAATTCCTTTTGTAACTGTATAATCTACTTATCATTTTTACCGAAACTCTAACAGAAGAAACTAAAGTCATAAAAAGAAAATTTAATTTAACGATGAAATGTATTTGAAGTTTAATTTAATGATGAATTTATAAGAATTTATAAGAAATTAAGACATAGAAATATATAGATTCGGTGTTAAATAAGTCTTTAAAAGTTCGTAAAATTTCAAATTTCTCTCAAACTATAAAATGATTTAATACAAATTCCACTACAGCAATCATGAAATAATTCATTCATAATATTTTATAAAATATATTCAATTTTCTAACGAAATAGTAATCCATAAAAACAAAGTTCAAATTCAGAAATTGCTTAAAGATATAATTTTAATCGCCATCTTATTGCAATAAAAGTCAATATAAGAGTATTGTAAAACATGGCATTAATATTATTACTAAACATAATTTATTTTCCTTGTATTTTATTTATAAATTACTGTTCTAAATAATTTTAATACATTCAGAACTCCTCAGTTTTTTTTTTCTTCTGTCTAACACGAACTCATTATTAAGACATATTATGCTCTTTCCTTACCACGTTCATTTATAAAATTGCTAGCAAAGTGCTTGAAAAATTCTGAGGAAATTTGTATTAAGAGACACTTCACGCGTGTAACAACTAAGTGTTGCGCAAATTAACTCAGAAGTTTTCAAAGGCTTCTCTCTTGAAAATTAGGAACGTGCCCTTTTGCTAAACTAATAAAGTGAACACTTTTTATATATTTTAAAGAATATGCCATTTTATTATAAAGTCCAGGAGAAGTGAGGGTGTTCCATAAAAAGTATGGAGGAAAGGGAAGTGTGTAATGAATATTGATATTAAGGAAATTAGTGGAGTATGTATTTATGCTTCTGTTGTTCCTGTTTTCTAAATTGATTTTAAATAAATGTATCTTTGGAGTTTCTTCTTGTAAAAAAATTAAAGCCTTCATCATTACTTTAAATTTGCAGAAACATTGGTAAAAATAATTTGTAATACTCTGTTTTGTCTTTAATTAATGGCGACACATAGGGTATTGCTATTTTTTTTTTTAAATAAAGCGCGCTTGAAATTTTTATTGATGTTTATCAATAGATAATATGGGTTAATCTTTTTTGAATATTTTAGAGCAATATATCGTTATTTATTTAATATATATGGCAATAAAATTTTGACGAAATGTATACAGCTTTATTTAAAATTCTAAATCCGTAGTTAATTTGAAAAATGTTTAATAAAATCTTCATTTTTAAAACTTATTCCATGGTTAATTCCGATTATATTGGGTTGGTACATGGTTATCAGATAGTTTAAAGCGATATTATTAGGCATTCTTGAGTACAATTTATTAAGAAAAAAGGTAGCATAAAAATTCAAAAATTAAATTTTTAAATGATTTATCATGATAGTAGTCATCAATAAACGTTTGAAAAGCAGAACAATGGAGGAAGGAACCACATTGAACTGTTGGCCAGCAGTTTCCAAGCTTGTATTCCCTACTAAAACTTTCCAAAGTGCCTGGCCATCGAAATCCGATGGTCGACCTCTCTTTGTGTTATCTTCTAAGCTACTGCAGCCAGATATGAAACGGGCAAGCCATTCCCTGCATCGACTTTCGTTGATTGTGCCCTCATCGTTAGTTCATTGAGATCTAGAAATGACTTTTCTAGAGATCATTTATATTCCATCTTTTCTAAAAGTGGTATAACATAATATGATGAATATAGGTACAGTTATCGACACGCATTTTTATAACCTAAAATAATATTTAAATTCATAAATTTATAAAATATTATAATTTTTTATTAAAATATAGTGTCAAAGAAACCCAGCCAGTTAATTGTGCACCAACCCAACGTTATGTTTTTATATGACTCATATTTAAATTGATTTAATTTGATTGAATAGTTTTAGTATAAAAAATAAGAACCATAAGTATACTATAAAAAGAATATCATAAAACAGAATATATTTATAAAATCTTTAAATTTTGCTTAATTATTTTTATATTAAAATCCTAATCGTTTCAGCTTATAGTTTATTTCGTGTTCTCTTTCTGAAACTCATTTTGCACAAATATTTGGCAATCGAATAAACCACTGGATATTACTTTTGTTTTTCATTGTCAATCTTTTAATTTCCGAGATGATTTTGAATCACAATTCTCAACCTCAGTTTTTATCACCGATTTTTGAAAACCAGCTATTCTTTTATCATTAAACGTAATTTTTGGAAATATTTTATAGTAAAATATTGAATTTTTTTTTAATATTTTTTCTAAACCTCAAATTATGGATGGAATTTTATAAAGGAAATGTAGCGCCTGCATTTTAAAAAATACCTCTTTTTCATCACAAAATTAATACAATACATCTAATAACCCTCCAGAGAATAGTAGATTTAATAATCTTGTATGAGTTAATGCTCTTCTTAATATAACTCTTTCCTCTTCTAATGTTTACAGTTTTTTTTCTTGTTATTTATGTTTAACTAGCCGTACCCACACAGGAAGATTAGATGGAAAATTATCTTTAAACTTAAAACAAGCCTTCACCCAATATGACATGGGTACGTTATGCAACAGCAATATATATTTAGAAATCATCAACAATAACTACAAAACAATTTTTAGATGAACTTTTTATGCAGTCATTTGGCTCCTTGTGAGGTTGGCAATTTTTTGGTCGAGCTTTTGTTAACGCTGCGATATTGCTGTCTCTTGGGTTAAATTTGTCATTTCGCTAAAATTTGGCGATAAACTATTTTTTATCGCAAATGACTGTATATCAATTCTGGTCTAGATTGACTACAAATATACAATATAAACGCTGTTTTAAAATTTAAACATATACGACAATCCATTGCACCCATTATTCCACTCTAGTTTATCAACTCTGTGCAATCTAATATGAAAATAAAATTCAGTTTGTTTCATAATATTTCTTTGTACTATATTGGGCGTTTATCCTCCTGGTGCCAAGACAAATATTGTGATTGGAATGAAATCATGAAAGGGTCACATGAAGTTGTCCATGGATTTCAATGTACTAAACCTTCCTCAATAAATTTTCTACAAAATATTACACATATCACCAATGTCAATTCACTTTTTGAGGCATGACGAGTTTTGAATCTTTGTTAAAAATCAGACATAAACAAAGACATTTATCGCATATGCATACCACAGATCTTGCTATTTATGCATATGCTGATAACTGCAAAGCACATATACTGCTGTTTTAAAGCATATGTGAATCGTGGTAGGAAAATAATTAAAATCGGAATTATAAAATTCCTCTTTTAACCCTGATATGACTTTAAAAATAAAATCTCCCAAAATAAATGTTTTACAAAATGGTGCAAATATCAACAATATCAGTTATATATTTCTAGAGGTGTTCGAGTTCAAACATAGAGACGCTTTCAGTTGACTTCATTTTTTACTATGTATAGATTAATTCACATTTATTTTCAAAATAATGAATCATTTAAACTATAATGATTCAGGAATTAAAATAAATTAATAAATTTTAATGGCTGTCATTATTTTTTTATAATCTTTCATAAGATAACCTCCATTAACATGAGTATTAAAATTGGAAAAAAAAACCCGAATACGTTTATCCTAAAATTTTAACACTTGCCGAAAATTTAAATATTTTTCATTACATTTTACGGTTTAATCTATTTTTAATTCTACGATATATGTGGGACTGCAAAAATAGTAATGAGCATTTGGTACTCTGTGCCAATGCTTGATTGATTTCTACGTACTGAATATAATTTCTGTATTTTTAATAGATCGCACATGCATTAAAATATCATTAAGATTAGCAACAGTTTAAATCACGAAGTGTTTTGTAATAAAATTAGATAAAATGAATAAAAATATATAAATTACATTTTGACAAAAACATAGACGGAGCTAAAGGATAATTCTTTCAACCGACTTTGAATATTGATATAAATGTGAATACTGATAATTTTTGGAATGTTCTAAACACAAAAGATGTTATCTTTCCTGTCAGTGTGAACAGGGAATTAAAATAACCTTCGCTGCAATAGCTTTTAGATGGTAATCTAAGAATAAGTCCTGAAATTGAGCATGGTTCTTTGCGCAAAGCTTCTAAAGCAGATATTTTCCATCATTGGAGAGATAATTTCTAGAACCTACCTCATTACTATGCTCAGCACAGACACGATAACCAACCGTTGGACCAAATACTGCGCATCTAGGTATTTGCGGCATTCCTCAGTGTATAAATTAGTGGATACTGTAAAATTTTGTGCTAAAAATGGCTGCTATCATCTATTTAATATAACAGTTGAATAGAGCATTTTGAAGCAACAAATGTTTATATTTACATCACAATCCTTTATTGAGGTCTGTGGAAGAAGAACATTCACAAAATTACTCTTAACAGATTTCTACACACCAATTCAAAGTAAATCTATTAGTGCAAAAATCTTCGGAACAGATAAGGTACAGGAAGAAATATCATCCAAACTTTGATTATTCGGCATTGAAATATAATATTTTATAAACAGATGATATAACCTTTTAAAATGAAAATATGACTTAAAAACAAAACTTAGTCATACGCATTTTATTTGCATGTACATGAAAATGTGTGCAGACAATTCTTATTTCGCGTATCTTCCAAGATTTACATTACAATTCTCATTTCACACATCTTCCAGCATTTACATTACAATTCTTATTTCACGCATCTTCCAGCATTTACATTACAGTTCTTATTTTACTCAACATCTAGAACGAAATAATCAAAATACACCAAATTCTATTTCCTTTGATACCCGAAAACAGGCGGATGAATAGGTGATGTTTCTAAAAAGATACAATTTGTACCTGTTTTTCTGTAAATCCACCAAACACAGGATCCAGTTCTTACCTCTTTTCGCCAATACATTCCTCAATGGTTTCGTATTCCACCTTTTATCTTGTTTATGCGGTAAATATAGGATTTGAACGGAAGAAAAGAGGCTTAGAAGGGAGCAAAAAATGTCGGACGAAAGAACACGGATTGAAAAGTTCTCCGTCACCTCAGACAAGAAAGTGTCAAGCGAATGTCAAGTCTGGGGTTCACCTTAACTCCTGCAGTGCAGATGTTCGAAAAAAAAAAGCTTGATAAATAGTCGGGGAAAAAACGGCACATGAAGGGGGTAAGAACGATAATAGAGTTAAGGTTGCATTATAAACAATTCTACCCAAAAAACATTTTACGCCATTTTTTGAAATGTATTTCTACTGAAACAGGGCTTATATAGTAATTAATTTTTTTTAGGAAAGAAGGTTATCATCCCCAGGGGAATATGTTTTCACTGGAATAGTTTTTTATTTGCTGAGTGTTGTGTTCTTATTTTCTACCACTGAAAAATGCTACATTTCTAAAAAATAATGATATATAAGTGATTTATTTTTTAAGCGCAATTAAGTCTTTAATGTGTGTTTTTTTTGTGTATTGAAGTGCTGATACTTTTTGCTTTTGAATACTATTGTATTTAAGAAACTTTAAAAACTTCATTAAAAAAAATGTACATATTCTTAATGACTCGAAAAGCTCTTACTTCATGGTTGTTTCGATAGACCAAAGGGAATAAAGACTCATTACCAACATTAAAATGGACATAACAATGAGTAAAAATATATATTTTTGTTTTATGGAGTTTGAATGAATAAAAATTTTTAAATGTATATCACATGATTTAAAATAGAGTATTATTGCCAATAAATGCCAAGTTTAAAATGAGAGAATTATATTCCTTTTTATAAAAGTCAAGTCTTCATAAAGAATAAATTTAATTAAAACGTTTTTTTTTAAATATGCTGGATCGAATATATTTAACTTTACATTTTTTACATATTTTTCTTTTTCATAAAAGAAAACTATGCTTAAAAGGGCGGAAATATAGGTTATTATCTAAATGATTTATTTCAACGATCTTACTTTTCTGCACATTATATGAAATCGGAAGATTTGTACTTTTAATATCTGAAAAAGATTTCGTTCTTTCTTTAAAGGGATAAATAAAATATATTCCCAAATTTTAAATTTACATGAGTTATTTCTCCAAATAAATTTTCTTTTTTTATTATAGTTTTAATTTTTTCTTATTTAAAATAAGATTTAATATTTCTTGTATATATTTTAAATAATATAAGAATAGAAAAATGATAAACATTTAATTCTCAAACTTTTCATTGCTTCTAAGTTCAATATAAGGAAATGCTTTTTTAATACACGTATTTTTCATTTTGTGTAAAAAAATAAGTTTTGTACAAAATTTTGCTTCAGATGAGTGCTTTAAGAAAAATTCAATGCATTTTATGCTTGTAAATTTCAAACAAAAAATTGGAAAAAATATATTCGTCTTCAATTTATAAATGTGAACTTTTTCAATTTCAATTTAAATATATTTATAAATGTGAATTTTTTCAATTTAAATTTAAATATATTTATAAATGTGAAAATTTTGAATTTAAATTTAAACATATTTATAAATGTGAAATTTTTCATTTTAAATT
>JAPMOQ010033461.1:235639-248239 GCA_026543055.1 Argiope trifasciata
TAAACATATTTATAAATGTGAAATTTTTCATTTTAAATTTAAACATAAAACAAGGATCAAATTTACTTACCAAAATAATTTTTCATTAAATGTGATACCTTAATACTACCAGAACCTTTTGATGATGTGTAAAAATAATTGCAAGGTAATAAGGGCATTCTTTTTTTCTCAATACTTTTATTAAATGATACAGCATTTAGAGAATCAAAATTTTAATTTAAGTCACAATAGACATAATAAAATTATTAATGTTTTTTTAAAGTAGCAAAACTGATCACTACTTGGAAATTTTAATACATAATAAATTTCTCTTTACTTAATATGAAAAATCAAAACCATTTAGTCATTGAATGCTTTGTTTCTTTTAGAAAGTACTGTCGTCCTTTAAAGTATAGTTGCGTATTAAATCAGCATTATATCAAATAATAACTGTATAATAACAGAAACAATCCTATTTAATTTTTCTAGTTATTCATTTTATACATTGTCTATGTCTAAAAATGAGTTAGCGAAGACTTATCATAATCCTTATTTCTATGCACAAACTTGTCAGTTACCGATTAATAAATGTTGTATTCTTATGCGGATTCTGCTTATGCGGATTTAAATGGAAGAAATATTTCATCTATTAAAACTGTTTGGATCTATGTATAAACAAGTAACAGAAAAAAAAGAAAATTAAATCAAATCATACTAACTGAAAAGATGTATTTTACAACACAACACTGAAACGTTGTATTTTATTTACTTTATATTAAATAATAATCAAAAGAATATTATCAAGACATTATTGATTTTCACAAGAATTGAACTCGCATTTTTCACCTACACTTGAAAAATACTGAAATCGTTGCATTTTACCGATTGAGCAACTGACCATTGATTTCATTTCTCATTACAAGAGTGTAAAAAATCGTTACTGACAAAAAACGCAAAATTCTCTAAAATAAAAGATTTAATGCTTTCCAAATACACGAACGTGGAAGCGAATTTAGACCATGGCGAAAAAAAAAATTGTAAGAATTATGGCGAGGATTCCCTTTCTACCTCAGTAACACTTAATTTCTTATGCTCTAATTTTCTGATTTCCTGCCTCAAAGACTATTATTCATTTAAAAATTTACATTTCTAGCTATAATCTAATTTGATATCTTGGCATTAACACAATAATATTTCTGAGGGAAAATATGTAATATGTGCACTTCTCTATCATTGATATTTTACTACAGAATAATGCACCACACTAAGGGAAACAGACCTGCAGCTAATAACTTTTACAAGATTAATAATAATTACAGAATAATATGCTTACTACAGAATAAGAATTTTTACAAGAACAATGCGACGCGCTAACTATTTTCATTGGATAAAAAATAGAGAAAAAAAGCATTATTAGACAAGTGAAACATAGCCATCCTCATTATTTCCGAGCTAAAAGAGAATATATATAAAATAAATAATATCTAGGATAAAACGTTTAGACAAGCTATTAAACTATTTAAGCTATTAAGCTATTCACAAGCTATTGGGTTGTTCGGAAAGTCATTTCGTATTTTTTTGTCAAAATGAAAAGAAATTTTCGTTTAATGAATAAATTATTTATTAAATTATAAAATTGCCATTCTGGTCTAATACCTTTTGCCATTTTTTTGGTAGTAACATGATTACACGCTCATAAAAGTTTTGGTCTTTGCTGTAAAAAAAAAACTGATCGAGGTGGTTTTTGGCCTCCTCATTTGAAGGAAAAATTTTGCAAATCAGTTCTGGTATTGACGTACTGTTAACACATCTTCTCCACACATATTGGCTAATTTATTTCTGGCTTGAACAGCATTTTTACCTTTTATAGCAAAAAAGAAAAAAATGACGAACATGCTGTTTATTGCTATCCATATTTAAAAGGGCACCATCCAAAAACTACTGCGAAGAATCAGCTGCACTTTTTCACACTCAAGCCTTGCTATATCAGCTCTTAAAACATAAAATGATTTTGCGGTTTAAGTATGAAATTGGGTGCGAAAAATTCAATTAAATCCTTTGTCAGGAAAAAACGAAATTACTTTCCGAACAACCTAATATTTAAGTGATTTTTCTAGAACAAATTTGGACTCTGATTATCAAACCCCGGCCTTGAAGTAGGAATTCAAACAGAAGCATAAAGAAAGCGATTGTAAATGGAAGTATACATTTCCAGTTGAGATATTTGTATTTTTTTTCCTTTTAAATTCTTAGTAAAATAATCATCTCGAATAATATATATATCGATATATATTAATATGTATGTATAATTTTTCTTCCCATTTCCATAACAGCGCTGAAGATGCTTTATAAAATCACTGAAAGTCCGTGAAAGAAGTGCTAAATGAAAAAAAAAATGAGAAAGAATAGGAAATAACAAAATAATTAAAGAAATTTAGATGTCGCTTTGGCTTTTAAAAGCATGCGCTGTTTGACCGAATAGGTTATCCTACCCTTTCTATATGACATTTTTATTTCCACAAAAATTTAAACAAAAAGGTTATAAACATAAATTGTAAAAACACTTTTCCTAATGTCTTATAAATTGTTAATGTATAATGAAGGAGAAGGCCATCATTTACAGAAAATAATGTATCTTAAATGTAATCAAAACAATATATATATATATATATATATATATATATATATATATATATATATTTCAGAAAAAAGGGAAATTCCAAATAATTTTTGAGACATAAAAAGGTAACATTTCAGAAATTTATCAAATCAAACGAGAAACCTTATAGGTTCTAAAATTACTATAATTATATACTAATGATTACTTTTAATTCTTGAAGCAATAATAAATATTGTTTCAAAAATTTACAAATATGTTAGCAGCTACAGTTATTAAGTAAAAATAAATAAAATGATTGAATGAGAAAATAATAAAAAGATATCGAAATAGCCATTGCATTTTTTGTGCATTTTGTTTATAATAAATAATAAGTATTTATTATTTAGACATTTAGTTTAAATGTAAATTATTACATATTTAGCTATGAAGGACAAGGAAATAAAATTTGATTTTTAAAATTAGAAACATATATAGGTTTTACAAGTTTTATTTTTAGTTATCAATCAAACTGAATAAACTTGTTTCATTCAAATTAACAGTTTCAAGAAGGCATGCCTCAGTGCGTTTATACTGAATACATTTTAGATTTAGAAGTTCTATATGAATCGCATGAAAAATAATAAATAAATTAAATTAAATTTGGATAGAAAATAGAAAAAATAACTGTTCGAATATTTCAATAAATATGTCAGGAAGCGATAATAACTCATATAATTTAAAGAAGACACATTCGTAATGTTTATTTCTTTAACATGATATTTATAGACAAGAATTATATATGGAAATTACGATATGTGTAATGATATATGCATCACGAAAAATTCTTTTAATGTGCTCAGTGAGAAAAAGTTATTTCAAACTTTAATTGGATTCTTAATTACGAATTAATGAAAATTCCTTAAAAATTCCCAGCACATTATCAAGTAAAAACAATTGTACAAAACTTTAATATAAATTCTAGACTTTTAGCGACACCAATATCACTCTCAAATGAACGAGTGAATAATTTAGCAATGAAATAGCAATGACATCTACTCAGTGACATTAGGATTCCTTGCTATGAATTATAAACAAATTAAGAAGTATTTCATAAAATGTTATGAATAATTAATTTTATGAATGTTATGAACTAACTAGTTTGGAATATAATTAGTCGTTTTTACCCTCTTGTATGACTTTCTGCTTCACCAAGAACAGAATTTGCTTGTTAGAATATTAATTCAAGATTTCACCATCAGCGATATTTAGAAAAATGTTTTAAAATTTATTTCACTAACGCCTGTTTTTTTTTCTTTTCTTCATAAATTTGAAAATGTTGGACTTGGTAAATTATTTCTTGCTTAAATATATTAAGAGAAACTGTCATGAAATTATTTCTTGATTTTGTATAAGTTTTTTTTTCTATTTTTTATTATAAGGCAAATTTAAAAATCAATTTTTGATGAAAATTTAATGAATAATATTTTTTGCATCTTCAGTCTAAAGCAACTATTTTTATTTGCAGTTTTTTTAAACGGAAACGTTTAGATTTAATATTTTTTCTTTCACTTGAATATTTAATTATTAATTAAATGAACTAATTAACTAACCCTTAAATTATAACTAATAATAATAATTTTATGAAAAATATTCAAATTAATGATTAAAATACAACTTCGTTTTACTTCTTTTTTTATGATGATTAGATATTTCCATTAGAGTCACAGTAACAGTTATTCATCCATTCACCGGAAAACTGTAAAGAATAAAATATTCGGAATTTATTCAGATGTATATTTTATATTTTATAGTTTATGCTATATTTTATAGTTTATCATCCAACTGTTTCATTTTTTAGCATTAACAAAAGTGAATTAATAAAAGTAAATAAACAACACATGCATGCTCCAAATGAGCAAGCCTGAAAGTATATTACTATAAGATTATGATAAATTAAAATGTCTTTAAGTCAACTAATTGCAGCTTCCATCCTTGTAAAAATTATCGAAAAATTCGAATTGGTTCCGAATAAAGAATAATAAAAAATATCTAGACAGACAATAAATTATACAAGTGATATATTTTTTTTAACTTCAATTCCTTCTTAGGTCAACAAATAAAAAAATTATTATAGTTATTTTTTATTAATTAACTATAAAAAATTTAATGGTTTTCGCAAGAATAGAAACTAAAGAATTCTTCACTTTCACTTGAAAAATATTGAAATTCTTGCATTTTAACCACTGAGCTACTGTATTTTGATTTCAATTTTCATTACAAACTCCTAAACCTATGCTTAAAATATTAAAAATTAATTAAATTTAAATAATGGATTAATTTTTCAGAGAACTGTTTTAATATCAAGTTCCATCCACTACAAATTTTAAAAAAATGTATTTGAACTAATAGTAAGTAAGTAGTAATAGTAAGAAATGAAAGTTACTAATAATAAGAAATGAAAAAAAAAGACATAAGAGGAAAATACGCAGACTAGGGTTTTTTTTTCTCGGCAAAACATTTTTTTATATATATAATTAGCTTGTTTACAGTTTTCTTTCAATTTATTTTCGGTCAGAAACTCAGTAATTTGTATTATTTAATTCTCCTAATCAACGAGATCGTGATAACGTCATATTGTCTGCAGAAACAGCAGGGAATTTATTTTTATATGAGCATTTGTCATCATTCCATAAAAGAAAAAAAAATGTTGTTTTAAATCTGTCTCTACATTACACGACGACCCGAAATACATTTCATGGTAATGTGAGTGAGGATAAAGAGCTGCCATTTTTGCCAGGAAAATTGTGATAACTGTTTCTCTTGATAAAATTGTCGCTTTGGTTTCGGCTGTTATCGCTTTTGTTTCGGTTGTAGTTGCAAAATAATTAAACTGGTCTTTTCTTTCTTTTGTTACATACATTCAGATTTTTGACGCATTTTTTTACGACAATAATTGTTTACCTGGATTATTTCTTTAAAGTTTCTCTTTTCATAACGGATGTTTTATAAATGAAAATAATTATTTATCGAAATTAGTTATATATATATATATATATATATATATATATATATGTGTGTGTGTGTGTGTGTGTGTGTGTGTGTGTGTGTGTGTGTGTGTGTGTGTGTGTGTGTGTGTGTGTGTGTGTGTGTGTGTGTGTGTGTGTGTGTGTGTATTTGGTGGGAATACTCTTTTATTTTTAAAATATCCTTATTCACCTTGGTTTTGATCAACATTTTCCCCTGCTAAGAGATGGCCTTATGCCTTAAAAATAATTAAATACAATAATATTATTATGGAATTTTTTTCCAATCCTCAACTTTGACAGTTTTTTTAACAATAAATAATCGTAGTAACTTAGCAATATATATCATGAAAATTATATAGGATTTATAACATTTAAAGTCAAATTTCAGGCAATCATAATTCTTACAATATCCTAAATCGCTTATAAAATGTTATGTGATTTAAACACAAAGATAGTTTCTATATATTGAGGGTAAAAAAAATATATTGAAATGGGATAATTCTATGTAATTTATCCAAACTTTTCTGACTAAATTGAAGGTAGCATTTACTAGAAAACATGGCAATAGAATTTTGAATATGAATTTTTATTTTTTCCAATAATTTTATTAAGTTTCTATTACTTCATCACAAATTTAAGATAATCATTGTTATAAAATTCTGAAATTATCTTCCTTCACAAATAATAGAAATGTCTATTCGAAATTATAATTTAGAATACGCATTTCGTAACAAAATGTGCTATAAAGTAATTGTATCAAAATATTAGTATAACCTCTTTTAATTTCTTCATATTATTTCCACCAAATCGTCTTAAAATTTTTTATGAGTAGACTCTATAATCCCCAAGAATTTGTATTAGACTAGCTATTTTTTAAAAAAGATTAAAAAAAAAACAGCAACTTGCAAGTTATTAGTTTAGTCAAAGAGCACGTTCTCGTTTTTTATAATAAATGCCTAGGCAATTTCTAAGTTAATTTAGTCAACCTTCAGCTCTAGCAAATTTGGATAAGTCTATGCATTTTAATACAATTTCCTAACAAATTTCTAAGCTCTTTACTTGTTCTTTTATGAAAGAATTATATATGCTAGCAGCTTAATATGTAATACTAACACGTTCCTCAACACAAGAAAAGATTAAAAGGTTTTTTAGTAAATTTTAACATTTTGATTTGTGGGTGCCATAAATAAATGGTAAGGATGGAACATATTAAATGTTTGCATTGCTCTTATATTTTATCTTAACCATCAAATTTTATTTTTATATGTTCTAAGGGATATACATTATTAACAAAACTTTTAATTTCATTAAAATGAAATATCTTCAGAAGACATAATTGCTATTCCAGAGAAATTTCTTTAGTACAATTGTGATATAAACGACATATCAAATAGCTTAACACTATAATTTGAAGTGGATTCACTTGATCTTAATATTGCTATTTCATATATTATTTAAATTAAATTAATTTTTAATACTTAATTAGAGTTTTAGCAGTTTGTAATGGAAATTGAAATCAACAATCTCTCAATGGGTAAAATGCAAGGATTTTATTATTTTTCAAGTGAAGGTGAAGAATCCGAGTTCAACTCTTTTGAAAATCAATGATTTTTTGATAAGAATATTTTTATTATTTAATAAAAAGTAACAAAAATATAAATGTTCTTTGTTGACACAAGTAGGGAATTAAATTGATTTTTTTTATGTTCTAGTTCTTATAAATCTGGCATTTAATGGTTTACCTTCAAATAAACAACACAGATTTTAAACAAATCCTATCTTTTAAATTTTCAACAATGGATGAAAGTTATCCTATCAGATAGTTGACGAAATAAGAAAATAATTTGAATTTCAAGTCAACAATGCAAATTATGTTTAGCATTTGATTATAAAGTTGTATCTTTTAAAATGCTAAGTAAAATTGTGCTTGATTATTTAATTAGTGGTCTTTAAAAACCATTTTTTTTTAAATTTAAGATAGCGTAAAATTAATTTTATGTGACAGAATTTTCATGAACCGATAGAAAATCCACCCAAAATTCATTTCTCAGTTTTAATTAAATAAAATTTTTAAATGCACATTTCTTTAATGCACATTCCCTCCAACCCCCCAATTTAACTGTGAACAATTGCCAAATTTGCAGGCTCAGGCAGTCTCCCTGTAGAATGTAAAACAAACACACGCACTCATTTTTATTATTTGCTGAGCAAGACATCATTTACCATTTATTTTTCATCAATATTTTTTTTCATTTTACAAAGGTTAAGTGTAGTTATTTTTCCTCCTGAAAATCAGAAATTTATAAATTTATCACACATGTATTCAATTATTATCTACCCAAATTCATAAATATGTTCATCGATTTCTCTTATTCAGGAAGTCTCATAAAATACCTTAAGTGGAGACATTAAACATTTGATAATGCAAAAAATGTGTTTTGAAGAAAAAACATTTAAATGTGATTAACAAGGCATAAAAAGAACATAAAGACATTTGGAACAAAAGTAATACATAGAATAAAACTTTTTTGAAAGTAACTATGCATCATGTAACAAAAATTGAACTTTTATTTCGGCAGTTTCAAATGATTCTTTTAGATAAAATTACATGCTTAATACATCTCAAATCTAACATTATAGAAACCATAGATTAGTTGTTTGATATAATGTAGTTCAGTAAATAAATAAAACATTCATGCATTACAAGAGTAGGAAAAAAGCGAAAAAAATTGTGACCGAACTTTCAGCATTAAATGTATTATTACTAAGAATAAATTCGTGGAATGCATTTCAGCTCAATTTATTTGATAATCTGAGCGTAAGTAGAATTAAAATTATATCTTATTCTTATAAATATTTGTACTGAAAACTTGTGATGTGCTATAAATACAATCATCTAATTAAACAGGCGTTGTATATTATATTGTTTCTGATTTCATGGTCGGATTTGTTTAGAAGTTGTTGTATAGTGAGAAAAATACAATCAGCAAGTCTCAGCAGAATAAAACGAAGGCGTTCACTAACACGAAGGTAGGACAGTACGGAAACGACAAATACAGCCGGGATGAGCACACAGCAGCACATAACAATAGACAATAGTCCACATCTAGTAATCATCTTCAGCACACAAAGTGGCCAGACAGAATTCAGTTGGAGAGGGGATCCTCAGAGCTTTTCTCTACAGTCTCCCCAGATAGCTGAAATTTCTCACTGTGACTCGCTTTAGCTGTATCCCTACTTCTCGCAACTGGATACTTAACATACGATGCGATGCTGCCTCCGCACTAGACAATAAGACTGGATGTTCACAGCTGAGTTCAGCAATAGTTCCCCACAATGCCTCTTTCCTCTTGATCACTCGTTGCTTGTAGGCGACTCTGACTACAACTCACGGCTACTCGCAGCTTTAGAGTGTCGGAATTTTACAGTTCCCGGGAGGTGGGATAGACTCTTCTAGATCAATCAGGCGTATATAGGTTCCCAATGGAAGGATCGACAAAATTTTCGAAGCTTCGAGAATTATCCATTTTGTCGCCTTGATCTGAGATCACTAATGCGATACCCGACGAACATTCACAGAGCTGATAGTAAAAAGAGTTTTCTTACGCTGACAATATTCTTCCTGGGAAGCAAAATTACATGTTTGTAACACTATATAACTTGAATTTATACTGTGTATTACTGTATTGTTCTTTTGTATTAAATTTTGGGAAAATAAGTCAAATTAAAGAATAAAAATGTCTTTAAAGTTCCAAAGAATGATTATGAAATTATAAAAAAAATTTGAAACCAAATAAATTTTTCCTAGTAAAGTAATTTTAAAATATTTTTTGAAGACATGAATTTTTTTCTAGTAAAGCAAGCGTGAATATTTCAGCAGATATAGCATAATATACGCAACGAATTTCGATAGCATAATGAATTTTTTCTTCGTACAACTGATGTAAATTAACTCTTTATAGAATAAATAAAGAATGAGTTTATTTTGTTTGAAATTATATGACAAAGAATACATATTTCTACAATATAATATTGAAGCTTCATTTTCATATAAATAAATTTATTTTCATTACAGTAACCAATAACATGAATTAAATCAATAAAAAATTAATAAAATTGTACTTATTAAAAGAAAGGACCATAACAAAATAAAAAAGGAATGACCAAAATCAAAGTAATCTATTATGGTAAAGAAAATATTTATTAAATCAAACATGCTTCGTTAACTGTGTTCTCATCATATAATCAAAAATACAAGGCAATAAAAACACAAGACAACAATTAAAAAACAAAAAATAAAGAAATGAATAAAAAAAAAGGGTATCAGGAAAAAGTAATTTTTTTATATTATTTCCTTCTTTTCATTAGTTTTCCTTTGATAAATGGTTATTTGAATCATCTAAATAAATACAAACACCTAGGGAAGTGCTTTTACTTTGAGGAACAGCCTAGGCATTATTGAAGCAACATGAAATATAATTAAAGCATTCGCTTTTCTGGAGGCAAATGCATATTTCTAACAGTTTAAAAATTAAATTCTGGTGCAGGATAAATCTACACATGAATTAGATTTTCTTAATGAGCTAAATATGGTTGCAACTATATATTAAAAATATTGATTTATTCGCAAAGTATTTTTTAAGAGTTGGCAGTTAAGATTTCCAGAGAATAACATAATCAATGTCATCTAAAAATTGCTCTTCATTAGCCCTATTATGAATTATACTTAATATTTACGGAAAAATCTAGGTATTTACAGGAAGAAAATTTCGAATCTCTATTACTTTCCAAAAACTGTAATATCCAAGATAATGAAATTGAATTGAATTGAATTTATTTACTCCGTAATCTTGTTCATACATATCAAACTACTCACTAAAAATGACTTGAAAGTCTCTTGATTTCTTGAATCCTGAGATAATATCTTGATATCCCGGAAATGTAAAGATTTATAATACTATTATTTTAATTCAAACTAACAAATGTAAAAAACAGCAATTTAAAATTTTAAACAAATAAATAATATTTATAATTTCCTAAAGAAGCTATTTTTAATTACTTGCAGAATTAGTTACAAAAATTAAAACAAAATTTATGTGCTTTATCGATGATTTAATGGTTATTAGACGAAATTATAAGACTGTTCAAATGCGTTAAACAGTTTTTCCGAGCAACCTAAATAAAATTCTGACTACTGAAATAAAATACTTACTACTACTTAAATAAAATTCTTACTACTGAAATAAAATACTAACTACTTCTTAAATAAAATTCTTATTATTATTACTTACTCTAATTCTTACTATTTTACTTACCTACTAAATAAAAGTTTTACTTGATTGCGTTTATAGAACTTTAATTAATTAAAAAAAATTACCTTGTCTATTAACAAACAAAGATATATTTTCCTATAAAAGCAATATTCCTCTGAAATATCAGTTTAAACACAATTTACAATGTAATGATACATTTAAAAGCATAGCCTACATCTAATAAAAAGAATACCTGTTTTATTTCAAATAACTTTTGAAAACAGCACTATAAGGATGCTGTCTTTAAATTTCTTTAATATCACCAACTCATTTCCAAAAGCTTCTTTCCTGATAGTTTAATTTTAGTGAGGAGGGTTTTTCACTTCCTGCTCTTTGTATTAGGCTAAGCTATTCTTTAAAACAAAAGAAAAAGTGAATACTTCTTTTGTTAAATTAACAAAAAAAGTAGGTTCCTTGTTTCCAGTAGAAATGTGGAAAGAATTTAAGTTAATTAGATCAAAGACCTTGCATACTTCAATGCAAGGATTAAATGTGTTATACCTATTCTTTAATCTGGTATTTTGGCTGTTGTTTCTTTAAAGTGGTATAAATTTGATTACGAAATGTATTAAAAAAAAAGTACTGTATTTATGCATGAAATAGTTCGAAAAGGACCATGGCATTCCTTAAATTGTTGGATTTTGATAAAATTAACCAAGATAAGATTATACAATAAAATTAAGAATTGTCACTCATATTAACATTATTTACCATGCGAACTAAAAAGTAACTTATACAAATCAATTGTTTTTTGTTTTGTTTTTTATACTTTATCATATGAAGCAATTATCAATTTACCCTAAGTTGTGATATATCTTATTATTAATTTATCATATGAAGGAGTTGGTAACATGAATTCCTATATTCAGAGCTATTTATCACAAGGATAACATATTTCTAAATGAAATGTTTCGAAAAATCTTATAGTCAGCTTTAAATGAAATAATTGGTCATTTGAAGCCATACATATATTCGAGGCTATTTATTTCGGGAATAATATATATGTATTAAAGAACAGTTTTGAAAAATCTCATGTGGAGCGTTAAATGAAGTAATCGACCATATGAAGCCATTTATTCGGGTTTATTTATTTCGGTGATAATATGTTTATAAATGAAATTGTCCAGAAAACACCGCAGAATGGCTAATATATGAATTAAGATTCTACAATAAATTTAAGAATTTTGGCTCATAATAAAACATTTTTTGAGTGTACTCTAAAATAACTGATAATTATGTTCCAGATCAATATTTTTCAGATATTGTATATATATATATATATATATATATATATATATATATATGTTATACACATATATTATAGTAATACATATATGCTGTATGAATGCATATCTTTTCTTAGAAGCAATTTCAAACTTTTGTGGAAGATATTTATTTGCATATTAAATTCGATCGTAAGCAGAGGTTTTTACATATTAGTGTTTTTTTTAAATTATATACTTGAAGTTTGTGGAATTCATTGAGTAACGTTTTGTTTTTCTTATATATTTAAAATATTTCTAAATCCATTTCCTTTTAAAAGTAGGCAACATGTGTATAATATGCCCTGGTATTCATAAATAATATTATATGAACTGCTAGAAGTATTTAAATATAATCATAAATAATTTTAATAAGTTCATTTGTTTATTACCTTTATATATATATATATATAAAGGTATGT
>JAPMOQ010033461.1:253239-267254 GCA_026543055.1 Argiope trifasciata
AGTCTGCAAGAAACTCTGTTTGGCACTCAATGTGTTAATCTGTGTTGTTACTATTTCGAATGCACCAGCAAAAAGCAGTAGATGATGTTCGTTTCAGTATCCCGAGATTAACACTTTTCGACAATTCTTTCTCACCAAGCAGTCTGCTTAACAGGGTCTCAATTCATTTAACGGGTAATCAAATAATCTAAGAATTATTTAATTAATCAGTTACCCCTGATTGCACTTAAAATATTTATTTTGTTCGAATTTCCAATTGGTTCTTTATCATTTTGTATTCCTAGATGTTTTAATATAAAATAATTGCCCTGAATTTTTTAAATTGTAAATTATTCGTTAAAAATTTCTTTGTTTTTTAACATTGTAATATTTGAAATATAAATAAAACCATTTAATACTCATAAATAATATAGCTAATATTTTAATCTTAGAAATAGTTAAGCATATTTTTTATATGCCATCCTTCTTTTCTATATTCCAAATGTTCCACATTTATACAAAATTCGTATAAATATTGTTTTGCGTCATTATTTTCTCTAGTATAAGTCATACTTTTCAAAATTAGAAACTGAAATTATAAATATTTTCATAGTATTTATTTCCAAATAAACCTTGCAAATATCTTCAATTTTACAAACTGCTTAAATTTGCTCATTAAAAATAATTTCTTAGTTAAAAAAAATAGAACAACATAAAAAATAATAATTAGACAGGTCATTAAAACTGTTGCCATTTGAAAACTGTTTTCATCTCAACTTCATGAAAAGGCATTAAATTGTAATTAGCAAAGCATAAAAACTGAAATTTTATACAAAAAATAAATGCAAAGAAAACATTTAAGAGTTAAAGCATGCCTTGCACAACGGAAGCTCTGGTTGTTTTAGTTTTATACAAAAAACTCTGTGAAATAAAAATATAAACTAATCTTTTTCGCAAAAAGAAATCAATTTAATGAAAAAAAAAACTTTAAACATTATAATTCTTCATAAGCAAGAGTGTATTTAGTTGTTCATTACTAAAAAGATACAACACAAACTTAGAAAAAAAAATGTTTAAAAAATTAAAAATGAAGCAAAATAATTTTTTGCAGTCGAGTTATGTTTTGCTGTTTGTCAAATCATAGTTTTGTAGATCGCTTCAGAAAGGTATTTATTACTCTAAATGGGGATTTCAAAGCTTATATTCGATTAGCAATGCAAGAAACAAAATGTTTCTCATCAATATAGTATAATAGGATATTCCATTGTTGTTAGTTGAAATTTATTGTTGGAGATCTATTTTTCTGCTTCCCAGTTCGAATGGTTCCATCTTAAGTAGAACCAATTTATGATCAACTGTATTTCATGTTGATCGGATGCTGGATCTTTAATATCAAAGCTTTGAGACAAACTTTCCGACTATTTGGCGAGTTGACGATGTACTTGGGGATTTTAGCAACAAAATAGATAAAACTGAAATCTTCCTGAATTTTGACGATAGTGCCAATAGGAATACAGATAAAACTGATTGTTCCAGAACTTCCTCTGTCAAGTTAAGCATACTAAAAAGGTCAGCAGTCTAACCTGAAGGCATTGGTTGCCGAAAGTTTTAGAATCGCATAGCGATTAAACGGCGAATGGTTGGATCAGTCCAGCGAAGAGCAAGCATTGAGTTGAGCGTAAACGTTTCGTAAATAGAGCTGGGTGCAGAATTTTGATCTTAATTATAGATGTATCGAGACGTCTCTTGATTAGCCAGTCTTGTAGTGTGTTGGCAGTAGAATACAGCTAAAGTGAGTGGACATTTACAGGAATTTGGGAAGAGTTGCTGCGTAGATTCCCTCCTCCTGGCTAAATTCTGTCTGGTCTCTTTATGTGCTGTGGCTGTTATCGCTACCAATTATTACTAATGGGCTACAGTTGTAGTGTGCGGCTGTCTATTACGTGTGTTCGTCTCGGCTGCACATTAGTTATCTGTGTAATCGTTTCTTAATGTTTAATAAAAATAATCTTTTGTTTAAAGAGCTGTTTCTTCATCGACTAACAAATTGAAAGATCTCCTAATTCATGACAATATTCTAACTTTACTTTTATGCAGATTAATAATGCCAAAAATAAAGATTTTTGGTATAATAATGAAAATAATAACTACAGAAATATCTAATATGTTGAAGTTTACGCCACCCGTATCAACTTTACAGCTATTTTGGTATCCGTCCTTAAATATTCCCTTTTAATACATTACATTTAAAGATAGCATATTTAAACGTAATGTATTGAAGGACAAGAAAGTTAAGAAACTTAAAATTCCATATAAAATGATATCCATTTTGGGAAAAAATTATTTTCTGTCGTAGTCCTATAACAGAACAGAAAGACGAGTAATCGATAAAAAAGAATCTTTGTAATATGTATAATCAAACATGTTAGGATAGAAAAATATTAACAGAAAATAAATTATCGATAATTTTGGTCAGGAAAATTAATTAATTGTAAGTGAAAAAGAATATTTAGTATTATTTTTATTCAATCCATGGAATTAATTCATTATATTAGCAATGTTAATAAGCATAAATAAGTTTATGAATTGTTTTGCTTCAATGTTAAGATGTTACATAACAATAAAGAATAAAAAAATATTTCATCAAATAATTTATTATTACTAAAAATAGGGAAAACAAATTTAGCTTATTAATTTGAATTATTCAGCTTGCATCAATTTGTATTTAAATTCTTATACATCGAGCATGCCATGAAAGAAAAAAAAAACGAAATATTAATAACTGAATTGTTTTCTGTTGTGGTATCTTTATAAAACATTAAATTTAATATAAATAGTGAATTAGGATTATAGTTACAAAATTTTACATGAAAAATTCCACAGATGTATTTTATGCAATAAACAAAATTTTATGATTTAATAATAGCATAGAAGAATTAGATTTATTTTATTTAGTAGAGTGTTTATAAATTAACTATTTATTAAAAAATATTGTTTAAAGTTATTTTTTAGAAATATTTATTTCAAAAATATGTGGCATTATCTTTTAAGGATAAAATCAATATATTGAATTTCCACAACATTTAATTAATTTTTATTGTCATTAAAATCATTTATCTAAGGTAAAATCAACATGCAATAATATTAGTGGAAATCAAATATGACAATAAAAAACAATAGTTCATTCTATATTTTAAAAATTCCTTTTTTTAGTGCTCAAATGTTTTCAACGCGTTTGTAGAAATACCATGCAACTGAGATGATATCTGGTTTCAAAAATTATAAATTTATTTTAAAAATAGTAAACCTTGTGTGACATAATTTTAATTATGGAATAAATTGATTTTTAAAATGCTTGTGAGTGTTCAGGATTTCAAAATTAATTAATAATTGCATTTCATTACGACAACTCTTGGTAGTTCATATTTCTTTAGAGGGTATCTAGTTTTCAACCAATGTGTATGATACCATTTTGATGATTATTAATAAAATATTGGATCAGAAAATTTACAAAATTCATACAATTTTGTTTATGATTCATGTAACCAACTTATTTATAGTTTTATATTCGAACAATGTACAAATTTTAAAATAGATAATTAAAGGCTTTATAAAGTATATTAATTGCATCCTTCAATAATGTATTTGTATACAATTAAATTAAATAAATTTTAGGATATGAATAAAACCACACAAATTACCTTCTATAAATACTCTAAAGATTACTATAGTATTTACTTAATATTTAAATTAAAATTCCATTATAAATATAAACCCAATCAAGCAACAAAAAATTTAATTATTAGATAAATACATTAAAAAAAAGATAACAATTAAATTTCTCATTCTATTAATTAATTCTATTATCATCATTTAATTAACACACATTACTAAACGTAAATTGATAAAATTTATAAAAATAAATATCTTTTATTAATAAATAATAACTATAAATAATTGTTGGCTCCCTAATACTCTTTTTGAATTTTTTGTTGAACTAGAGTGCTTTTAATTTATTTTATTGTTAAGTTTAATCTTGATTTAGTATTGCATACTTTTGAATCTTAAAATGAAATCTATTTTAACATGCATTATGCTGAAAATAAAAAAAAGAGAATTTTTAGATATAATTTTATAATAATAAAATAAATAATACTTTCTATTATTAAAATAAATATCTAAGATATTAAATAAAAATTATAATATCTATAATTCTTAATACAAAATTATAATATCTAAAATAGTGAATGCAAAATTATAATATCTAATAAAAAACTAGACATCTAAACAATTAAATTATATTTCCTACAAAAGAGTTTTTGAAAAATAATTATGGACTATACGGAACCTTATCTTTATCAATAACCAGCATATATTCTTATCTATATAACTAGCTTAAGTTTACAAGCTTTCGTTTCGGAAAAATATAAATACCTGCAATAAAAGCAAATGCATCAATTAAGAATTGTTGTTATGAATTTTAGGAATGCGTATGTGGCTTCTAGGCAAACTATAATAAAAATAAACAATTGAAACAAAAAGAAATCTATTACAACGAATTGTGAGTCTTTTCGGTAAAAGAACAAACAACATTTTTCTTGGAAAAAAATCAGAATTATAAACTTAGCACACTCATGTAATAAAATATATCTAATATATTTACGCTCAGACTCTTAGGTATGTTCAATTTAAAACCACTTGCGATAAAATGGCAAAAAAGAACTTTTTCCATTTATTTGGAGTGATGCCAAATTTTTAATAGTAGCATTTACGAAAATATCAGAAAAGATAATCATGAACAAATTTCTTTGATTAAGAAATTTGCTAATGATTATCAACTCATTTTTAGAACACTGCCAAAAGGAAAAAATAATTTAAAAAAATAAATGTTTCATATAAAAAATATTTTTTTATCAAGTCCCCTCTCTTTTTATTTCATTTTTATGCTTTCTGTTTCTTTGTAGTTTCAGAAAGTGATTATTTTATTCTTTTTTATAATTTAGACGATTAGATATTCAAACAAAGCGAATTAAGATAAAATCGTTTGTAAAGTTATATTTTTATTATTCTAAATGTTGTAATGATGTAAAATAATGATTTTATTATTCTAAAAAAGATTGCATTTCATAATTTTTTCTTTTGTTTTTAGCAATTCTTCGCTTTGGTTGTCTTTATTTTCATTGAACTGCTGAAAGTGAAATTGAAGAAGAATTAATAATTGAGATTGAAATATTTTTGAACAGTTTTTTTTCCTTCTTCTTTTATGGAATTCATCTTTTATCAATGCAAGAAAGAAGATTATCTGTAAGACTGATGAAGTGAGTTCAGCTATAGATGCAAGGGAAATAAAATTCTCACAAACAAATTCCTGACTAGAACGGAATACTATCTCTATGACTAATTATTAAACTAACAAGGTTCATTATAGGGAATTTTAAGGCAAAGGAAAAGGAAATATTCCAAAGATTTGTAGAAAGTATAGCTTGCAATTGGTGAATAATTTTGTGCAATTATATACAAATAAAAATAAATGTGCATAATTATGTTCTTTTCAACAAAACTTTGTATTATTTTTTTTTAATAATTTAAGACTCAAAAGAAAATTGATATCAAAAATTAAATTACATTTTCTATTCAAATTCTTTCTGATTTGTTAAATTGATTTTATAAAAATGAAATGTCATTCGATTTTTTTTTTTATTATTCTGCTAAAATTACTTTAACAATGCTTCAAAATACATTTTAAACCTTTGAAAAACTGTATTTATGTTTTTCATTCATGATCAAGTTTCGTATTTTCCTATATATATCTATATATTGTTTTAAAAATTATCTAAAGGAAAAAAAGCAATTTATTATATTGGAGTAAGGATCATAGGTAAAGAATAAAAAAATAAGCCTTTTTTATAGAAAAACAGTTATTAGAAACTCTCAATATGAATTAAGAGCATATCCTTTAGATAGCAGAACTAGAACTAAAGATCTGCTTCAATTCGACATTTTAAGGAAAGAATGCATTACACTCCTGTGATTAAATTCACTCATTTTTGTAAGGTACATGTTTCAAGAAAAATTGTAAATCAAATATTATCAAGGAAATCGGTAATTTTTCATTTGTACTTTCAGTAACTTTGATTTTTGTTTCAAATTTGCTTTTTGTGTACCAATAACGGGGAATTACTGATGTGACATCACTGCTGCAGTCGTTATAGCAATCTGTAAAAGCCACTCTACAGTGATGAGAACACATTGTAAGAAAACAATATAAATTATTTGTACACAATCAACATTATGCTTAAATGTATAAAACCAGATTTACTTAATTAATAATAATCATTAATCTGTAATTATAATTCGCTTTTAATGATACTTTCAGTTTATCTATATAGTTTTCTTCAAAGAGATTTTTGGTCCATTTGTTTTCGTCCTCAATTTACCAAAGAGTGGGACTCAAAATAAATATTTAAAAGCCATCCTCCGTCTGTCTGATTCATTATTCAAGGATCTCAAGTAAACGAAGAATAATAAGTTGAATAAGTTATTGCAATTATTCTGGATATTTCTTAAAATGAATGCAAAATTCTTTGTGACATGTAGCAGATAAAACATTAATCAGATACATATTTGTTTGGAAGTAATATTATAATTACCATTCCTACACTTAGTTTCCTTGTGATTCCATTAATTGACACTAGAAATTAATGAGAAATCTTCAGACTTGTAAGCATATTCTCACTTCATTGAAAGATTAAGAAATTATGATGTGAATTTCGTATCTCTTGGTGGAAGCGTCGATGCAAAGACAAACAATGAATATTATAAAATGTATTTTCATATCCGTGTTGCTGGAGCTACTAATGTGAAATATTTCTCTACAACCATCTAAATTTCATTGCTGAAAAGAAATTTCGAAATATTTTTAACTTACACTAGGCCAATGATTCATGCCTTGGGTTACAGTATGGTGGCGTGGCAACAAAATTAGCAACTTTGACGATAAAAAGGAAGGTTCTCGAAAATTAAGAAATTTTGATGATATACCAACTAGAACAAGAAATCCGAATGATTTTCTTAAAAAGGTTCTTCTTTAACCTTTGGGATATAAATGAGTTATGCAATTGCATTCAAAGAATTTTTAGTGATTTACTGTTTCACTATATTTTAAGATTTTTAAGAATAACCTTGTGTATACATTGACTATGCTTCCAAACCTGAATTTCATTTTATTGGGAGTACAAATTAATTCGGTCCGTTTTCAATAGATGGCTATGGCTGATTTGTTTACTGAATAATGATAGATGTTTGTGGCTTTGTTAGAAAGGTTTGACCTTTGTCCACCATATTCAGTCAACGAAACTTCGAGTTTTATACAACAACATTGGTTTTCTGAGCATTCAATATGTCAAGTTTTGTGCTAAATAAACAACATTTGCGGGAAATTTTGATTTTCTTTTTTAATTGGAAGAAAAGGGCCGCTGAAGCGCATCGATCGCTTGTGGAAGTTTATGGGGAATCTGCGCCATCTGATAAATCATGTAGAGAGTGGTTTCGACGCTTCAAAAGTGATGAATTTAGTGTCGAAGACAAGGAGCGCCCGGGCCAGCCGAAAAAGTTCGAAGACGCCGAATTGGAGGAAATGCTCGATCAAGATCCGTGCCAAACGCAACAAGAGCTTGCAAGATCGTTGGTTGTCACTCAGCCAATCACTCAAACGGCCAGAAACCATCGAAAGGCACGACAAGGTAATTTTGCTACATGACAATGTTCGGTCCCATGTGGCAATTGCCGTTAAAAATTACTTGGAAACGTTGAAATGGGAGGTCCTACCCCACCCGCCGTATTCGCCAGACATTGCCCCTTCTGATTATTGGTTGTTCCGACGGATGCATCACGATTTGGCTGGTCACCGCTTCACTTCTTTCGAAGAAATTAAAGAATGGCTCGATTCATGGTTTGCGTCCAGAGAGGACTCATTTTTCAGAGATGGAATCCGAAAATTGCCAGAAAGGTGGACAAAAGTTGTGGCTACCGATGGACAATACTTTCAATAACATGTTTTTTCATTTTGATGATAAATAAAATGTTTTTTTAGTGAAAAAAACGGACCCAATTAATTTGTACTCCCAATATCATATCGAATTAAGTGTCATTATTTATTATTATTAAGCTGATAGATTTTCTGATAATGTATAAGGGCATTTAGACCTCTTTATACTATTTATTCATTTGCAAAAGTAAAACATAAGAGAATCAATTTGAGTCAAAAGCTATGATGATCTAAATTGATTATTTTATTTTTTTTTCTTTTCTAGTCAAATAAAACATGAAATTAAGAAAATGAAGTATTGGATTCAAACGGATTTTATTGGAATTAAATATTTCGTTGAAGAAAGTGAATGAATACACACGATTTTTATGAATTTTCACCCATTATTTTCATAAATAACTAAAAAGTTGCAACAGCGTTTAACAATAACTGAATGCAGGAAAAATACACAATTTTATTTATATAAATTTTTTCTTTTGATTTTACTAAAGACAACACTATAATTCCCTTCAAAATTTAAGATATCTACTCAAATACGCATCTCTAAACATAAAATAATTAACCTTTAATAACGCAGTAAAGCACGTTTTAAGGAATTCACTATCTAATTTACGGAAAATTATTTTAGCATCATTACACTAAATTATTAAAAATAATGCAGATGCACTGATTGCTGAATATGTCTCAACGAAATCTAGAAATTTTCTCGGAATGTAGCTAATTGTATAATATAAACTTGCTAGTTTTAATAATATAGATAGCGTTATTGTTCTCTCGAGATGTAGATAACCCTCATTGCGTGATATTATTTTCACATTCTAGAATAAGTATAATGATGCAAGTGAGCATTAAATATTTATTCTCTAATTAATGCTCGAATATTACGTTTTGTTTATGTCACCTGAAAGGATTATTATGCATTTGTAAATAATGTTGAACATTTTCTTTCCAATTTATGTTTATATAATATGCATTGCATTTATAATGGAAAATGATTAATATGATCAAATAAAGCAACTGTGTATTCTTAAATATAAATTATTCATTCTTTTACCTTCAAACAACATACTTAATATTGTCACTTTATCCTTCAAAAATTCCACTATCGTAACGTTTGAAAATTTGAAGTTCAGAATCAAAAATTTAAATATGAAATTTCTGGCTCTTCTTTAAGGATTAGAAAATACCTTTTTTTCATCTGCGAATGTAATAAAAAAACATTTTTTAAGCCGAGGTTGTCTGGTTGGCAGGCCGTTGGACTCGCATCCATTAGGTTGTGAGTTAGAACTCTGCATGCCGCATACTTTCCGTTTGTATGGTGACTGGCGACGTAACGGTTTGTCGTGATCACAAAGTCGACTATTTCGTGATTAATACCACGGTGGTACAGAAACAGAGATTTCATGTCTAAATTAAGATCAATGGATGAATGAATGAAGTTCGTGCCATAAAAAAGGTTGAGATGTGTGGGTAGCTGTTTAATAATCTGGGTCCTAGTTGGCGATATTGAAAAGAGAAGAGACGCTCACTTGACTTAAATCTTCGACAGATAACTTTCAGCAGACTTTTAATGTGCTGTAAGTCACAACAAAAAATAATTTTAATGATTCCAAGCAATTAAATTTATACGATATATGCTAATAGTAAATGAAATTTTATGAAACTCTAACTCATTATAATTACAGAAGTTTATCATTTCCTCTAACAGCAAATATGATAACTTTACATAATGAATGTTTGAGAAGAGATAATGAAATTATGTCCAAATTTAAGGCACTCTGTAAATTTGGAATAACTTCTTATCTTAAGATTATAATTCACTTCCAGTAACCGCACAGAGTTACCCGTGGCATAACATCAGAGTTGAAAAAATTATGCAATATGTTCTTTTTTGCATAATGAGTTTTCAATCGCTGTTTGAAATGAGACGTAAACAAAGTATTGTATCTTTTACGCATACCACAGGTCTTGCTATTTGCTCATTTGAAGATAAGTGCAACTTATAGATACTGCTGTTTTAACGCAGGCGCGAATCGTAACAGTAAAATAATTAAAATAACAAATATAAAACTTTTTCTTTCATTTTGATGTGACTTTAACATGCTTTCTTAATAAATTCCCTATAAAATGGTGTAATTATCTTTAATCTTAGTTAAGTATTTCTCGAGTGTTTCAAGTTCAAACATACAGGCACTTTCAGGAGGCTTTATTTTTGTACTATGCATAGATGATTGATTAGATTTATTCATATATAAGTAGATATACGGTGAATTTAAAATAAATGATTGCACAAAATTATGTTCACGCAGAATTTTCAATAAGATATTTTCGAACGCAATTTTTGAAAATATTTCAAATTCAGATAGCTATTTTAAAAATTCATTTTATAACATTTTTGGGGGAATTTTTTTTTATTAATTTGATTAAAAGGAACATTAATCCTTCTGACAGCTAAACACGTAATCGTACAAAAATTTTATGCTCCCCCATTGATTTCAGAAATACTACAGCTATATTTATGTAAGATGTGTTATTTGTTAGTGTTAAGTGTTAATTGCCAAAAGCAGTCTATTTTATGCACACGTCACTTTATTCCTTTATTTTATTAACCACAAGTGGCTCATCTAATTATATTGAAATATTTGCAGTCTAATTTGTTTCCAAAGAGATAAAATTTGTAGATATATATTTTGATTTGCAAACGATGTTGTTAAAGGAACAATTAAAATCTTAAATATGTAAGTTACCTCCACGGTTTTTAAAATGATGGCCGAATTATGCATCAATAATAATTGACAATTCTTTATTTATTTTAGAGGAAACCACTCAAGAGGAAAAAAAATCAATTTGATTATAGGGTGCAATAAAAATGAAATTCAAACATACAGAAAATAACATGTGTAAATAATAAACAGTTCTACTTCCCGGCGTCATGGCATAGGAGTAGGACGCCTTCCCCTTGATCTCGGCTAGAACCTCGATTAGGGTATGGTTGTCCTTCCTCTGTTCTGTGGGAAATTTAAATGTGACCCTAAGTAAAAAAAGGGCTGTGCAAGGGAATATCATGTGTATGTAGCTAAGACGAAATGGTGGCTCTAGTTGGCGCTACTAATACAAGAGACGTACCCTCGGCTTAAAGCCACTAACTTCGATAGCTGACTTGTCTGTGACAAAATCTGTTAGAAACAATAACATTAGAAACAAATAAACAAAGTTCCCATTTGAATTTAATATCAATGTATTTTAAAACCTATAAAAACATACTGAGTATTTTAAAAAATATGTGAACTCTCTAACTAGAAAAAGCTGAAAAATGTATAATTACCATCTATGTAATCACAAGAATTTCAAGTTGAATGTAAACAATTTTTTAAATAATTCAAAAAATATTTATTTTAAAAGCTATAAAAATTTCATTAAAAATATCAATGACGTGTGTTAAAATATATCAAATACATAACAAAATATGAGTTGTTAAATATTTTTTTAAATGTATGAAAAGAGAATTTATTTGTACTAATAAAATGAAATGTAGATTAAAAAATATTGATTTAAAATGATTCTTCTGGAAAATAAAGTTTTCTACTAAACATATTTTAAATAAGTAATTTAAAATAATTACTAAAGTTAGTATGAAAAATTGATGATAAATATGTAAATTAACTGAACTTAAATGCTTATTTACAATTTCAATTTTGCTTTTCTCTTTTAGTTTAATTTTGTTTTATTATTTATTTAGGTTGCTTGTATTATATTTTTTATTTATATAAATTTAAATTATGTTCATTTAATTATTTTACATTTTTATTTAAACATTGGTATTTTATATATTTCAATATTAGTTAACCAAATTAAGAACTAATTATGTTTTTTATATAATAACATTTTTTTCTGCTAATAATTAAAAAAATTTAGTTGCATGGAAATGGAAATTTATCTTCAAATAATTCAAATTGTTTATGTTAATTTAATTTAATGATTTATTTTCAAATCTTTTCTAAATTTTTTCATAATGTTTTGTATCGTAAATGACAATATTGTTCTTATCCCTAAATTATTAGCATTTGTTATCGTTTTTATTATAATTATTTATTATCATTTTTTTCTATTATCATGTGAGAGCATGATATTGTGTTTTGTTAGCGAGCTTTGAAGCTCGTATACTCAATGAGTAATAGAAGCTCGAAATTGCGAAAGCAATGAATAAAGCATAAATGGCAGTATGTATCATCACTTTTAATCTCATATATTTTTTACCTGCTTTTACCAGCATTGCATTATTATTAGTTAAGCTTCTTTGAAAGCAGATTCGTTAAAAAAAAGTTTCACCTGTTTTTACCACTATTGATTTATTATAACGTATGAATCTTAGACAGCAGATGCGATTTCAAAATATTTACGCAAAACTATGACATCATAGTTGTTATTCTTATGGAATGTGATTAAATTGGAATTGAGAGGAAATTAAATTATTTAATTTTTATTATGTATTGAAATTTTTTTTTGCTTTTAATAACTGTTTTGATATAAGTATTTTCTTGTTTCCCCAGTGGGGAAATCTCACTTCGTTCATTTTCAAGTGAGACACAATGAAGGATCAGGCTTCTGTTCTAAGAAGAATATTTTATAAAACCTTTTTTATGATATCAGAAATTAGAAAATAGAAGTTTATGTTGACAAAACTGCTGTTTTCACAAGAAAATCCATAAAAATGAATATGTTTACAGGTAAATAGTTTATCATTAATGAATTAAATTAATGAAAATAAAAAATGACCACATTTCCGATCGCAGATTTCATTTTTACTTTTTACATTAAATTTTACATTTTTCATAAAAGTAATTTATTTTTAAATTGTATGATTTTATATCGTGTTAACTTTACAAAAAATAAAATTCATTGACTCATGAAAATAAAGAAAAACCCTCTTATTTTTTCATTTGTAATTATTTGGCATTTGAACCTTTCGTAACATGACAGACACACCGTATTTGCAGTTAAATTCCTTCTACATATTAGGAATTTTCGCATTCTCTAAGGGGCTTAAACTAACACTGAGGTTTTCGTTAGGTTCACTGTTTTTGGCAATGGGAGATTATAAACAGTGTCCCTGGAGTGATACCATGAAAAACCCTCATGAGATAATATCCCAGAATAGAATTACCATTGTGACAAGTAGTAAATTAGTAGTAACTGCACTGTTTTATCCAGTATTGCATAACATCGTAATGAAAATTCCGTATTTAAGCGTACTACAAACACGCAATTCCCATTGAAATAGGGTCTCCCTTTTTGAAATATATAATTCATAATAACTTCGCTTACAAGGGGTAATAATATTTAAAACATGTTCAGATAATTATCATCTGTAGAGCAAAGTTACAGAAATAAAATTTTGGACGTCAATTTTTATTCTTCTATATTGCCGCTTACATTATTTGTAATAATTTTGGAAATATTTTTCTTCTAGGCATTCATTTATGCTGATGCTGTATACTTCCATTTTTCGGATGTCAAATAACATGCTTCCAGAAGCAAAACAAAATAATGCTATAATAATGAAAATCAGTACAGCTATTGTAATTGTTCCGACTAAAACTTAATTTTACTATTTCTTATTTCAAATAAAATTAATAGTAAGATATTCACAATTTCTAAGCCTTATTTAGAAAGTGTTGTGTACAATAACATCCCTTTAATTTGATTTTTGATTTATTAAAATTGGCTAATTTTTTATACAATGATTTCCTAAAAATGAATTATTTTATCAATTTCTTTTTTCCTTTAATTGTTCTATAATATTTAAATAGTGTATTTTTTCTGTTTCTGGTTCACGAATGTCAACGTAAACAATTTAAGGAATAATTTAATCAGGATTAACAGGATTAAAGGAGTAAAAAATTACAAAATTCTTCAAAACATTCCCTAAGCCTTAAGTTAACTAATCAAAATGTTCAAAAATTTCAATTAAATTGATATATATATATAT
>JAPMOQ010033461.1:267354-292276 GCA_026543055.1 Argiope trifasciata
ACCTAGGAACGTATCCCCTATAATCCCGTATAAATTACCATTCCATATTCACATTTTCTGTATTCGCGGCATATTTATGGAACATATACCCCGCGAATAAGGATCTTTTACTGTATTTGTACTAATGTTAATGAAACATTTTCTTTTGCTGAGTAAACATTTTTGGATCACTCTTCAAATATACTAGGTGATGCAAATGTGAATAATTCGAAAACGAATAAAGATAAAAAAAAAAAGATGTAGTTTGCATTAAACGAAGCCGGTTTTAGTTTGGTAAAGAAATAAAACTAGTTCTGTTGGATACCAGCAAATGGCGCTGACAGATTTTTGATCTAGGGTTATACAAAGCAACAAACGGTATAAAGAAAAACAACTGCACCAAGTAAGGGTAAACGAAGCTCATATGCAACGAAATGCTATTCATAGTTAAGAAAGCCCTCATAGTTTAACTGTATTATAATAATTCTTAAAGCGCCACTGCGGCTTTGTGAGCATATTGCTGCAAGAAGGGTATGCGTGATAGCAAAGGATTAGTAACGTCTTCTGCATTGAACAAAATGATGAAGAATTTTGAAGCTACAGGTTCTTTGGCGTCACGCCCAACAAGTGTGTGTCTCTCAGCAGCTGGTACAATCCATGTCAGCGGTTCTGTACATGAGGAATACAGTGCTCGAGAAGTTACGAGGCACACAAGAGTGTCGTACCAAAGGGTCTGGATAGCACTGCGAATAACTCTGAAGCGGTATCTCCACAAATTGCAACAGAACAAAGAACTGAAACTTCCTGAATTTGACTCTCGCGAAGATTTCGCGAATTTGGTATTCGATACGATGGAAGAGCAGAAGGACTGGCTTCATCCTGTACTTTGGTCAGATGAAGTGCATTTCACTCTCTTGGGTGGTTAACACCCACAAGTATCGATAGTGGACCACAGAAAATTCACATGCATGTGGAGGAACCCTTGCAGCAGCGCTAAAATGACAGTCTGGTGTGACTCCACTGCTGTTTCATAATTGATACATTTTTTCGAGGAAGTTTCAAAACAGTTTTTGTCACTGGTCACCTATATGCAGAAATTCTACTGAACAACATTATTCCTGAACTGCAAGCACGGCAAGAACTCCAAACAGACACCTTTATGCAAGAAGGAGCATTACATCTTATTGCTCTCCATGTGTAATACCTTCTACACTCAACAATTGAGGAGTATAGCAATATCAGTCTACACTTTAATCATGCATGGCCTCCAAGATCTTCCAATCTGGCTCCCTGTGACTTTTGGATGTGGAGATTCTTGAAGTTAAAAGTGTGCCGCGACCAACAGTAGCAATGAAAGATGCCATCTAACAAAATGTTTCTGTCATAATGCATGAAATATTATTAAATGCTTTGAACGTTGTGGTGACTCGTCTCACTGCTGTACTTCAGAATGATGGACAGCACAATAAACATTTAAATAACGAATTAAGTTGACTTGAAAGTTAGCAACATTTTTACATTTGTAAATCATCTTTTGATGAAATAAAAAACATATCGTTATCTGTTGGTCTCCAACAGAACTATTGTTTTGTTGCCACAGAAAAACCGGCTTCTTTTCCTTCCGTCTTGTACAAACCACATTTTTTTTATCTTCACTCGTTTCCGAATTATTCATTTTTAAATTTCGTCCAGACTTTTAGATCACCGGTATTTTGAAGAGATTAATTTGATTAAATTTGTTTCCATATAAGAATGATCCCCTATTTAATGAAAATAAATATAATTCTTTACGAATTTTTCAACACATCTGGATAAAATATGAAAATTCTTAAACGGTGTTTAAGTTAATGATATCCCTGACTTTAAAGCTGGAGTTTTTTTTTTTATATTAGATCTATCAATTACTGAAGAAAATGAATAAACTCGACATTTAAGAAATGAAAATGGGTAGGATTTAATAAATAACAAATAATTTAATCTGCGTTTGCTATTCTTATTTTTAAAAATAAATGTTCATAGCTACCGTTTTTTAAATACTTAACTTTTTGAGCTTACCCATGTTAGATCCAAAACAAATAATTTGGATAGAGTAAGTGCTTTCTGTCTATATTTATTTTCTGTCACTTCTGTAACTGGTATGAAAAAAGTTTTACGAAGAAAAAATAGCTCTTTCTGAATGAAATTATATTCATTATTAAATTAAGCACTTCCAAAAAAATAGGATAATTCCAATGCTGATTCGAATGAATATTCAAATTAAAAGGAAAATTCGAACATTTTCCTTTTGTTCTTAAACTATTTTTGTTCATTCCGGATACTTACTTCACTTGTACGAGTATTTTTTAAACCTTAAAACTCATTAAAGAATGATATAATAAAATTGGAGAAAACTGATTTTAGATATGTTATATTTGATGGACATTTAAATAGAATCGTAATAATAAACAGTACTATAACATGAGTATGAATTTAATAATAAAAACTCTTGAGCATCACATTAAATTCTGAATTGTTGCTATAAAATACCGAATCACTATTATTTGACATTTTAACATTAGTATTAGAAACTTTGACTTACTATAATCATGAACAATCAAAAGAATTATTGACATTTTCAGGTAAAAAAATATTATAATTATCTTTTCTAAACATACTTTAATTTATCATCTAATTTGAACTAAATTTTTTAATATCATCAACTCTCAAACATTATTTTTTTTAAAATTTTATCAAATTATTTAATTATTGACATGGTTAATTAATGATAAAGTAAAATAATCTAGAAATTTATAATGATATTTTAAAAAAATAAATACATACATTTTTAATACAAATGTATGCAGGTATTTTCACTTATGAGCTAAAGTTTTGATATATATTTTGATTACTTCATTTCTAATATTATTTTCATAAGGAACTTACGTACATAAGTACCATGAATAATAATGCCAATGCTTAAGACATTAATAGGTGCTAAGAAACTAGCCAGCAAATACACCTCCTCAGCTTTTAGATTTCTTGGTATAATACTATTTTTTGTTGATTTGCAACTTGTAATTGATACTAATTTAAAATCTTGCTTTTAAAAAAATTTCTGGCTATGTGTATATGTGTAATATTATGAGTGTTATTGCAAATTTACTTATTTTAAAAGAGTATTTTAAAGTTATAATAATGTTGAATGCAAACAGCTGGTTTACTTGCAAATTACAATGTCATCAAATATATTAGGTATCGTTTTAAAGTGGTATACTTACACAAATCATCAATTTATTAACTTGAAATTTAATAGCAAGAATGCATTTAATTATTTAAATAAGATGCGCTTATGATTAACACATAATTTTTCTCATGACAATTAAATACCTTTCTCGTCGTAGCTACACAATATAAAGGAATCAAAATACTTTTCTCAGAATTTTAGGCTAAATTTAAATTATTAATTACTGAATTAAATTATTGAAGAATTTACTGAATAAAAATAACAAATAATCAATAAAAGTAATAGTTGATCCACAAAAATCGCATATAACCCATCACGGTTTATGTGGATTCATGTGTCAGTGTCACAGCATGGATTTCTGTATTGATATTAAAACATGTATTTATGTATCAGTATTATAGCATGAATTTATGTGTCAGTATTATAGCAAGCCTTCATGGGCCAATACACGAAAAGGAAGGTATCATTTAATTAGATATTAAATGAATCAAAACAAATCAGGCTTTAATATAAACTGAATTGACAAATATCAGTAAGATAATAGAATACTAATCTCAAAATTCTGATATTCTACTTACTTTTTTTAATGGTTTACTTTTCATTCTAAATTAAGTTGATCCTGCCTAATCTTTTGTATATTACTCTATTTTTCGCTGTATTATAATAATACATAACATTAACTTGGATATTAAATTAAATAGAATAGCCTCACTGTTTGGGAATAGACTCTTTTCAAACATCCGTTTCTTTATAAACAACGTGGAAAAAACTCTCTCTTAATATCCGTGACATCATTGACTTATCTCCTGCATCCCTTTTTTCTGGTTTATTTTTGGAGGTAATGCCCTTACACTTCCTGAGTTTCATAATAGAATAAGCTATTCTATAAAAAAACATAAAGAAACGGATTCGATACCTCACTATTTTTAAAAAAAACCTTGCTCCTAGTTTTTAAAAAAATCTTTGAAAAAATGTTAAGTTAATTTACATAGCACTTAATTTTCTAACAGGCTTTAATATGGAAGCGTATATTGATAGAAATTCTCTTACAATTACTAATACACTTTAATAAAATGTGCACACCTCTCTCATTCTGTTATGTATTTTAAGAACAAACATTCTTGTAATTTAATGAGGAAATATTTTGAGATATATTAAATACTAACCATAAATATCATTAATATGATATATCCTTGGACATCTACTAGTTCAAATGCAATATTTCTTTTATTAAATTACTATAATTAAACATATTTTTTTAAATCTTGAAACTGAACAAAAATCCTTTTTGTGCATTAATACTTTCAAAATTTATGGCAAAAATTCACTAAATTCAACTTATTTTTTAAGCAATTAAAATTTTAAGTAACATTTCAAAAGTTTCAATCTTTTCAAAATCCGAATGGTAACTACACTTCATTCGACTTGACTCTCAAATGTCAGTACGCATAAACAAATTCCGTTACATATACACATAAACTCTTCTCTTATCCCTAGACATATCCTAGACTCTTCTCTTATCCCTCCCCATAAACTTCAAACTCTTATCCCTAGTAGCACACAAACAATTCTATAGGACATTGAGAAATATACACAAGATTGCGTAATACTGTGGAATATTGATTAATATCATGCAACATAGATCAATATTATGGAATATTGATTAATATCATGCAACATAGATCAATATTATGGAATATTGATTAATATCATGCAACATAGATCAATATTATGGAATACTGGTTGATATCATATTGTTACGAACCTGTCACTTTGTTTCCCGCAATAATATTAACGTAAAGAAGACTGACTTACAGTCATCTGTATTGAATGGTGTCTAGGTATGACGGCAGAGTTCCCAGCTCTTGGCAACCATTTCCTGACGAATTTGGCGACTTTGGTAACAAAATGGATAATACCCTAAATATCAAGAATTTTAACGATCCATTCATTAGGATCCGATATACGTCTAGAAGGATCTTGATTGGTCTAGAAGATTTTAGCACCCCCCACCTTGCGCTGCTAAATAAGGAACTATCTGAAGCTGGAGAAGTGTAGCTGAACGAGGTCTGGTATGGTGGACCTGAGAAGACCTGAATAGAGAGACCTTTAATGGATCATTAGCTGAGAGAGTACCAGAGTATCGTGGAAGTGCTGGATCACTGTGGGCAGTCGACGTGTCTTATGCCGAAGTCTGTTGTATGTGTCTATCCTAAACTGTGTGATCGATCGGTATACCTGAACTGAGAGGTCTGGAAGAAGAGTCCTGAGTGGAAGAGTCGCCGGGAGAATATCGAAGCAACGAAGGAGTCAGGAATTGTTTTTTTCTTATTGTGACGAAGACTGCATTGTGTGTCGTAGCCCGTTGTGTCTTCGTCGGGAATGGAGCAGTTCTGAACTGAGAAGTGATCCCGTTGTGCGAAGTAGTGTGTCGGCAACAAAAGCAAGAAGAGACAGAGGAGTAGTTTCATCCTGTTCCGGAGAGATCTACGTGATCGTAGACAGAATCCCTTAAAGATTCCCTCTCCTGTTGAATCTTGTCTGACAGTTTTGTGAACTGTGGCGTTGTCACTGCAGAATTTTTGTGTGTGGACTACTGTTGTTGTTGTCGGCGACTGTCGGCAGTAGAATTACTGCTGAGTGCTGTTCTTTGTGTTTGTCTCGGCTGTATATAGTTATCTTCTGTACATAGTTGTGCTGCAAATATTTCTCGTCGTTGTGCTGTCCTGTCTTCATCCTGTAAATAAATGTTTTCTGCATTGTGTTGTCTACTGAATGACTGTTCATTATGTGTACTCGTCATCCCTAACACCATACACAACCACTGCGGATGTAAACGAACTCGAAGGATAAGGATAGGAAATCCGTAACAATAAAATACTGCGAAATTATGTACAATATTGTGAAACATGCTGCACTTCTAGAGACACGCACGCAAAAAATTTAATTAATAGTAAAAATTTTTAAACATTTAAGGCCGAAAAAATGACGTTAATTCAAGACAGATGTACTCGTTTTGAATGTGATTTGTCTTAAGAGTTAAATTTTGATGCAATATAGAAAAAAAATACGCTGTTTACGAGCTTCTGCAATCACGCTTTTTCAGCATACGTTTTGCCTAATATTGCGTTTTGAATTACTATGTACCACAACGACATAAAATTCAGTTTTCAAGGCTCAGAATTAATTGAAATAAGGTTCCATTGTTTCTTGTAAAAGCCTGACTTTTGTTACAAGTTGCAAAAATACCGGGGTTTTATTGATTCATTGATCTTTACGTTTATTTGACATTTTTTAACGTGTTAATATGTACAAGGATAGAACTCAATTTGAGTATGGGACAGAATTCAGTAAAGATAAAACTAGTTACCAAAGACTAAAAAATTATTTCTAGTGTTTTAGTTGACAGCTAAGAGTTACGTTCTTGTAATGTATTCATAAGTTTTGATTGAATTTAATAGCTTTTACATTTGAACACTTGAAGAAACTGGAGTGATTTCAAGTGAGATTACATAATGATTTTTAAAGAGTAGAATTAAATCGAATCCATTTTGCACATAAATGTACCTGAGTATTAAAGATAAATCCAACATTTAATTAATTTTTATAAATGTGAATACCTTATAAAGCTAGTTATTTATAAGATACAAAAATAAACTTCTATAATTTCAGCTCTTTGACATTTTTTGTCCATTTATAAAACATTAATGAATTTGATAGACTCTAAAATTGAGTCTTATATCTGAGAAAATGCCTTTTAAATTATAAGTGAGGTATTATGAAAATCATAAGCGGTTTCAAGTTCTAAGTAACTTTTAATGAATTCCAAAACTTTTTCCAAGAAAAAATACATTGTGTTCAATGCGAAAAAGTTCCAAAATAAAAGATAAGATTTAAATTTCAATTTTATAAATTGTTTTTCATTTGTTACTTCTAAATGTTTCATTTAAAAAATATATTTTGCATTAAGAACTAGGTAAATTTTTGTATGATAAGAGCAATTCTGATAATAATCCCAACTCTGAGTTAAAATTATCATTAATTTTTCATAAACTGTATTTATTCGTTGCTAGTTACAAAATGATTTATGAACTTAGAAAGTAAATAACTAATGAAATATATTTTTTAATGTTTCAAATTTAAAACAACTTCTATGTTAAGTATATGAATTGGTTATTAATTTTAACAACTTGGTAGAAATAATAATATTATTTAAAACTCATTTTTTCGAAACAAAATAAGAAGAGTTTATTAATCAAAGTTTAGGATTTCAAATCAAAAATAATAAGGAGAAAATATTCATTATAAAAATGAAAATTTTATTCCAATAGAAATTTATAAAGCTTTAATTCTAGTTCATCAGGTATGCCAAAATCAATTTTGATTTTTAATGTCAAACTTAATTGGGGACTATGGTCTGTGAGACCGCTAAATACGGAATTTTAGTAACACCTATTCTATATATAGCCCAATTGAAGATACGACCCTGCAACTTCCTGTATTGTGACCTTCACTGCAAGTGCACTTTTTCAACCAGTTTCAGTGGATGCTTTTTAAAATAGTTCAGTAATTTATTTTATCGACATCTCTAAGCTCACACCTCCCTGTTAGTGTTCCAGAGATAAGCAAGACCCAGTAGATAGCGCTAAATGTTAGGCTTCGAAACATCTTCAAATTTATTGATCTTATTATGAAGCAGTGCCCCAAAGACTTTTGAATAAAGAAAAAAGTGATTTTACTGATGAGGATATTTGTACAGAAGAATTTTTTGACGAAAGTTCGCATTCAACTGATTCTAATGTGTATGTTCAAACATAATTAATTTTCCCGTGATAATGTATGTTGATAAATTATAAAATATAATAATATATCAAGAGAATATACACATAATTAATAGTTTGTTTTTTATACTAGTTATTAACGTATATGTTTAACGTACTCTCGAAAACCGTGCTCGAAAGTCACATAAATTGATAAAAAAGGGTCAATTAACCATTGTCATTTTTTTTACTTTTCATATATTATTGAATTTTATATATTATTGTTTTCTATATATCTTTATAAACTGGAAAACATAAATATGATTTAAAAAGTAAACATAATATGTTTTTTTTTTTGCAATATGTTTTTCAAGAATATAATTTATTGAAACATATAATTTGGGAAGAAAATGTTACAACGCATTTACTTTCTTCATTAATAATATGTTTTGATTTTTTTAAATATATCTATACATCAAGGAAATTATCTTCTAAATATATTGCCATTTTTTCATACTAATACATTCATTCGAAAATTTAATTTGAGTGTAAATGAAATGAGGTCTTGTAGAGCGCACCACCAAAGTTATGTCCTAAAATTTTACTTCCTCAGTTAAAAGTTAATATAAAACTCAAATACCAAAATAATAGATATTATTCTGAAATACCTTTATTATGTTCTCAACTCAAAATCTACATGCATTCTTTAAAAAATATTTTTACTGCAAAATAAATTTGAAAATATTTTTATATGTATTTGTTACGTATCTATTGTTAGAATATTTGAATATTGCTGCATTATATTGTTAGAGAACTTCAGAATTGTATAATGTATCGCTAAAATAAACTGTTGTGAAGCAAGAGGATTATTTAATCCTAAAGAAATTTCTTATTTTTATTTTCTTCTTTGTACAAGACGAAAGATTTCTCGAGATTGAGATTACAAAATTTAAAACATAAATATCATTATTTTTTTCTATAATGAAATATAAATATGTAAATATGTCTTCGCTATTTCAGCATTATATTAGTAAAATACAAAGCATAAGGGAACACAAAAAGAATTTGGAAAAATACGATTAATTCTGTTGTTGTTTCTCTGCAACAGAGAATAACAAGTTGTTAAGCAACCTACAAATTAAAAAATAAGAACATAAGATTTCATAAGAAAACTTATAAAAATTGGTTAAAAATATAATGGAAGGAAACAGAAGTTAAGCAACAACAACAACAACAAAAAAAAAACCCGAAAATGACTCTTGTGAAGGAGAGTATGTGTTGCATAACGAAAACTATTAACTTTTTCTCCTCAGGTCTCAGTGAAACCTGTCTTAATTTATGTTATTTTTACCACAAAGAAAATAATTGCTCATCAGAATATTGAAGAATTAAGAAATGGAAGAAAATTCAAGAAAGGAAACACGAAAAAATAGACATAAAAACAAGAAGCCTTTGAATAGATATAGATGTTTCTCATTCCTGTATACGGAGTGTGTCAAAAACCTTGACCATGGGTTTTAACCCTAAATATTGATCTCAGACTTATAATATAAATTAAAAAGTTACGTGAAATAAGACGCAAAATGTTATGAAGTCAATTAAATATTTCAGAAGATTAAACTTTAAAAAATACAAAATTTAATTTTTTTTATATAGACGACTTATAAATTTTTTTCCAGTGAGTAAAATGTGCCCCAATTTATAATAAGGTTATTTAAGAAATATCAAAATTTTATCATGAAAACTCTCAAAGATATATTAAAACAAAGTTAGTGAAGGGTCAATCACAAATTAAAATGCAAATGTGTACAGCTTCAGTGCAGACAACGCGGCTCAGGAATGTATCATAAGGAAATAAAATATGATTCATACATTTACCTTTATATAATATTTTAAAATCTATTCTTCCTGAAAAAAACTTTAAAATTTTATATCAGGTATTACAGAATATGACTTAAAAATAGCATTGTCAATAAAGTAGAAAAAAAACCTATGCAATCTCTCCTTCAGTAATATTTCCATTATGCTACTTTTAATTTAAGTTATTATTTCCACAGATATTTAATACTTTTGAACCAATAAATATCAAAATCATTTTTTATTTATTCAATCATCACTTTCTTTTTTAATTTATGTACAACCCGTAAAACATGAATATCAGACATGATTATTCCTGTTTGCGGACTTAAATCCACGTTTAAGTCAACATTCATATTGTTTCATATATTTCAAAGTTTTCGTGATAAAATGCTGAAATTTCGTGCTTAACCTTATTAGAGGAGGGGACACATTTTACACAACGGACATTTTAGTAAGAGTATTTGAATAAAAATTTAATTATTTAATTATTATTTTTTAATCGCCTGAAAATTTCAATCGATTTCATTAAATTTTGTAACTTTTTAAAGCAACTTTGTAATTTACAGTACATGTCTTTGATCAATATTTAATGAGTAAAAACCACGGTCGGAATTTTTGATTCACCTTATATAAGACCACTGCATGGAAGATGATAACATAGATAATTTTGTGGGTAGCTGTGTTTCGTTTAGTTTGAAATGAAGAAGAAATACTGTGATCGCTTACCTCTGAGTAAATTTTTGTTCGACTCATCAGTACAGCGTATCACGTGTACATCCGAAATCACTATGGATGCCGAGAATGATAATAAGAGTGCTATTTCACATTTTTTGATAGTGAAAACTCTTTAATCTGCTCTGAAACAAATCAACATGATTAACACCCTCAGATAGGAGATAAATATTTGCAAAAAATGAACAGCAGAATCTAAACTAAATACCCATGACTATTTATAATATATCAAGGTAATGCCCTTCTACGCCTTAATAAAGTGTCACGACTACCTTACAGAATATTCGATGGGAAGTCTTTACACTTCTTCCACACAGCCCTGTTTTCTTCCCATGTGATTTCCATATTTTTTGGAGCCCTGAAGAGGGGAATACCTATATGTTGTTTTGATACGGTTGAAGGGATGCTCACTTGGTTTAATCATTGTTTCATATTCAACCATAAAAATTTTCCAGAAGGCCTTCCTACCTTATCTTATAGTAGGATAAATGTATTTATATTTATGATGGTTATTATTAATATAATAAACTATTTCAATATATTTTTTTCCAATCTATACTGTTTTTATTTGACTGCTTCTTTTATACTCGATAAAAAATTCCCAGTTATATATCACCGCCTTAAAAGTGGAGAAATAATATTTGAAAAAAAATATTATCTGCTACAAGAATATAATGTATTTTGGAAGAATAAACTTCAATTTAATGTTGGAGAATTTTAGTATGCAACCATCATTTTTCTTAAACAAAAGTTTACCAGGCTTATTTTAAGAGATACATTTGTAAGTAAATACTTCATATTTATTAACTTCAGAATGTCCTATTTTAGACACAGGAGGAAATATCTCTTGTATAATCCAATTCCATTACTTATTTGTGTAAATCTAACCTTGAAAAGATCGTGCCCCCATAACCACATCTACAAAATTATATCCTTAAAATAACTGCAGGTAGATAAAGTGTTTGCTAGAGGTTTGATGAAACCCAATCAATAATTTCAACATCTAACACCATCTCAATTATTTAAATTAATGCTGAAAAGGTCACTTTAACTCAAATTGGAAGTTCAATTGCTTATCCGTTCAAAGATCATGCGGTATGAAATTTAAAGAGCATCTGTTAAGCTGAATATTACATTATCACAATATTTTGAATTTGAATGTAGTTTAATTTAAATTTAGCTTTCCTTTGGTTATTAAATCTAGATACTATAAAAGTTTATTATTTTATAATAAGCTTTAAAAAACTAGAAACTATAATATGTTTACTATTTTATGATATTAACAGATCAAAAAAATTAAAATTCTTATCTTTTCAATGATCATGAAGTATGAAATTTAAATGGCATCTGTTGAATTGCATCTTACTTTATCTAGATATTTTGGATTTGAATGTAGTATAATTTAAATTTCCCTTTCCTTTGGTTATTAAATCTAGATGCTATAAAAGCTTAATATTTTATAATATTAAAAGAAAATAAATGATTAAAATTGTTAGCCGTTTAAAACTCATGCCGCATGAAATCTATATGGTATCTGTTAAGATATATGTTACATTATCTAGATATTTTGAATTTGAATGTAGTTTAATTAGTTTTCCTCTCTTTGGGTCATTAAAACAAAAAACTATAAATGCTTATTTTTTATAATATTAAGGGAGAAAAAATTTAAATAAAGTTAGTTTATCCATTTTACATAAGAAAAATTGCAATAATTTTGATAAGAAAAAAAGACCGAAATCTCAGAGGGGGAAAAATCAAATGTAATCTATTTTATTATTTTTTTATTCTATAACAAATAAAATGTAGACAACTTTTCAAATGTTGATCTTCTTGATTACTTTCTTCTTTTGCAAGGTAAATCCTTTAATGAAAATGGTGTTCATTGAAAGATGGTTTCATTTGGCTTTCTTCATAAATATTGATGCATATGCTATTCATGAAAATTTTGTGGAACTTTTTTTGAATGAAGATATTCTCATATTTGATGATGAAAAGAATATATGAGTATTGCAAACATTATCCATTCATGAATTCCAAATTGGAATGGAGATTAACTTCTGAAGTATATTGAATTCATTCGGGTTCCACTTTATATCCGCTACATCATGGCTAATGAAACAAATAAGAGGGGAAAAAATGCTATCTCAAATATCTTGGCTTCTATCAATGTTAAAATTCTTATTCATTAAGCGAAATAACCCCAATATTTTTTTTCTGGCTTTATATAATCATTCTAATTAGACTTGAAACAAATACAAAAATACAATACAAAGCCACAAAGATGGATAAAAAGACCCACAAATACAGATGCACTGAAAAAAACATTAATTGTTTACTATAGAAAGACACTTGTTTCACAACCCGTTTTTTTTTCTTTGTTGGTCGATTCCATTTTGCTGAAGGGGTGATAAGTCATGAGTAAGTAGAGTGAATTTCCTGTGTTCTTTGTTAAGTGCGTTTCCTTTTTAACTATTGTTTTCTATGGTTTATTTTCGGTTTTTCTTGGGTTAGCGCTAATATGTTTTAATTCGAAATTTATGCAACTTTCAATGTATTCCTTGGTAAAAAAAAAATATGCTTTTCCCTCACTTTCATGTTATTTATATTTTTTTAATAAAATCTAAAGACTCATGAGCATAAATAAAGAGTTTCTGCATTTCAAAACAAAGAGCATCCTCTTTTATTTACAAATTTATTTTCTTCCTTTTCATGCCATTTTATATATGAGTTGAACAGTCAGTCAAGATTACTACTGATAAAAAATTTCCTAATGAAGAATTTTTGTATGATGTTTTAGTTTCAGATAGATATTTTAATAGATGTTACAAGAGCAGTTGATTTTTTTTTTCATCCAGGATAATTTTAAGGGAATATCCATCTTTTTTTTATTTCTTACTTTCTCCTAAATATCAGAAAATTCGAACTTGGAAAATTTTGTCGAATCAAATGTTTCGGACATCTTCGAGACAGAAAAACACATTTTTGTATTATATCTATCAGTAAATTTGTCTGTCTTTGAACATAATGCTATGGAACTTATAGGATTCTTTCATATTTGTCGGTCGATAAAGAAACAACCATTTAGAAACAACAATTACTTTTACTAAACAAGAAGAAACGAATACACAGACAACAAATACAGCCGAAAAGAACACACTTAATACACAGCAGCACATAACAGAAAATAGTAGCTTACAAGTTGTAAGCGGTAGTAATAACAACCAGAATACACAAAACTACTAGACAGAATTGAAAGGAATCTTCGTAACTACTCTCTACTGTCTCTGTCTTTTCTCAGTATCTGACTGATGACACACCACTTCACGACTGACCAATCCATATTAGACTTAATGCTGCTTCTCCAAAGGATTTGGCACACAGCTCAGTTCTGAAATCTTTTGAGTTCCATACAACATTTGCTCTTCTCTAGATTGATCCAACTTTTTTCCATTGTCTATTTTCATAATTCTCTTCACGACTCAATTCACGACTGACTTTAATGGACAGAGAAGGTTCTGGAAGAATCAGGCATACCTCAGTTCTTAATGGCTAAATCACTAAAATTATAGAAGTATCCAATCTTATCTATTTCTGTGGCCAAAATCGCCAAATTTGTCTCCGAATTTTTGCAAGTTTTTCGCCAAACTATGGGATTACCAATTCGGCATCCGATCAGCATCAGACAGCCCTGATAGTAAAATGACATTCCCAGTCGATGAAATGTAGTGTAATGTAGGTGTTCATTGTTTTAGCTTGCATCAAATGCGTCAATCAGTCGACAGTAATGCAACCAGTTGGTTCGTCGGAGATATTAATTATCTTTAGATCCAATTAAAAAATTTAGGTATTACTTCATATTCATAATACTATAAAATTGCCAGACATTCATAATGTGTTAGATTAAATACTTTTAAAATGCTCTATGCATTGCTTATGAAATTCTTTAATAAGATCAATCTGATGGCCACATGAATCTGTTTAAAACGTAAATGTTGGTTCATTTTATCATATAAGTATCCATATACTGTTACTACATTTTTGTCCCACTGCTAAACTACACAGTTACAGAGCAAAATCCTTTTCTTATAATTTTTAAATTGGAAGAAAATTATATAATGAGATGATTTATAAAAGGGCTTTCAATTAAAACCGCCATTAGAAAATAGGCAAAAATGTATAATTTTTAATAATCGGAAAAAAATTAGTGATTTATATATTGGCATCATTAAAGATTTTTAAAATTTATTACTGTATGAAATTTCCTTTTTTATCAAAAATATCTTTGAAAGTTGAAGCTGAACAATTTCAAAATTCAGCTTAACAATTGAGAAATAAATATTCTAATTAAAATTTCAAAAAGTCATTCCAAACCACACAATTCCATCTTTTAATATGCAGGGTGTTTCTAAAAAAGGTGGACAAAATGACACGGTAGAACCGCCATATTTCAAGGCTAAAAATCGGATAGGAACAGAGGGTCGCAAATGCCTGTAGAGAGTGCTAGAGTTACGAGAGGGTGGATCGATATATACACGAACTGAGCTAGTGTTTCATTAACGTGTGGGTAAGAAACACGTGTGGGTTTCCATAAAATTGGAAGAAACTGCTTACATGGTACTCTAAGCCAGAGCGACAACATTTTTGGAAGAGGCTCTGTCACAATGCTGAATAATGTGCCTGTGCCTATTTGTCGATACATTCAATTTCAACATGATGGAGCTCCAGCAAATTTCAGCATGGATGTCAGAGCATATTTGCAGGCCATTTTTCCTGGTAGCAGGATTGGTCATAATGGACCGATAGCATAGCCACCACGACCATCAAACCTGTTTCCCTTGAATTTTTCTTATGGAGGATTTTAAAAGAATTCACATATGAAATACTTATTGCAATGCTGATAAACTTGGTAGAAAGAGTTATAGAAGCAACATAATTCCTTAGAGATACACCTGGTATCTTTGATGAGGCGTGCCGTTAAATGCAACGAAGGTGTCAGGGTTGTCTCTGCATTTGGCAAAAAGTTTGAGGTTCTCCTGTAGGTTCAACATCTGGCAAGCATTAGTCGCATGTGAGAGAGTAATTATCAATAAAATTATCTGTAGTGGTTACGTTTCTTCTCTTTGTATTTTGTATTGTTTTAGACGCCCTATAGCGACATTGGATAGGAGTTGCGACCCTCTGTTCCCATGCGATTTTTTATTTTTGTTGTATAATCGATCAATCATGCCATTTTTTTCCACTTTTTTTAAAGAAACCTGTATATATGTATATTGATCAAATGTTGTAACCATGGTTAAAGTTATCTATTCTATAGAGCTCTCTCACACACACTAAGAGAGTGAGAGAGAAATTCATTTTTATTGATAATAAACAAACACTACTAGCTAACGTTTGTTTATAGATATTGAGAATTAAAAATTATGCTTAACATATATAAACAAACGAATTGTTTATAGATGGAATGAAAGTTAGAGTATTTCCAATCAATAAAATATATTGACAGAAAATATTTTAACTAAATTCACGTCATAAAATTTGTAGTAATAAGTATATAATTTTTTAATATTTAAGTTTATTTTATTCCTTATACTTTTATGACATTAATTGTGCACTTTCACCGATGCATAAATTTCTAAGTAAAATAAATGAGTAATCATCAAAATGTGCCTCTCATATTTCCCCAACTTTCAGTAATAACTGAATTTCCTGACTAATTATTCGTTGTTGTTTACACCTCTAATTCATCTCAAAATCCATAACAAAGCATTTGTCTCTAATAAACATTTCCCAGCAACGAATAGGATTGCTAGGAGAATTGAACTCATTAAAATGAATAAAAATGACATTCAATATCCAGTCGTAGTAGCAATTGAATTAAGCTTCCAACGAAAAATTATCAATCATATATTCGGAATAACTAAATATTTATTTATTCTTTATTCCCAGAATTCTAAGCTATTTTGTTGCTTAGATATGCCATTATGGTTCAACAATTCAGTTTCTTAGCACTTGCACCATTTTTTTTTTTGCCAAACTATATTGTTATTTTGAGAATGCAATTTAATTGAGGCAGGATTAAAATGAGTTAACTCAGTAATGGATTTAACTCAATTCGAAATCGTATAAATATTTTTTGTAATTTTTCTTCTTCCTTCAGAATTGCCCTATCAAAATAATTTCTGTTTCAAAATGGTATTGATAAAAAAAAACGAAAATAATAGAATATTTCTTGTTGACAGTTAAAAGTCGTATATCTTTTTGCAACTTTCCCTGTTGCCCTTGTAATGTTTGCAGTTAATTTCTGATATCAAATTTTTAAAGTAAAAGTGTATTAACATTTCATTTAAAGGATTAGGATTCATTATTTTTGCATTACTTTAAAAAATCGATTCATCATTTTATCTTATCTTGTTTAATTTTATAATCATTTTGTTGATTACGCTTCTACTTTTCATAAAAGATTTTAAAAGCTTAAAAATTATACTTTTTAAGAATAAATAATTTTATATGTCCTTACTGTTTGTAAAAATTTAACTTATATACGATTGCCTCTTTACATATTTTTTGAAGAGATTGGCAGGAGTTTTAATATAAATGTGCTTTCCTACTTGATTGGAGGAACTTATTTGAAATTCATTATTCTACATAAATTTATTCCTCACTTAAATTTTAAAAATGTATAATACTTCATTTGATTGCCTTAGAATTTGTTATTTTTTGTATGTTTGTATTTTTTAAGTCAAAATATAAAAATGTTTCAAAAGCTGAAAAGAAGTAACATCACTTTTTGAAAATAACAATGTATTGTGCAGAAGATTGAAAGAAATCTGTAGCACTTTAAACTGCATTTAAATTAGGAAAACTATTCATATACAATCTAATCAGAAACTCATAAAATATCATAACATAAACTAACTATTATTAGAAATAAATAAGAATAATCAATTTCAGATATAAAAAAAGATGAAAACTGCACTAAAGAATAATTTAAAAATGGATTTTATGAGAATAAAACTTCATATTTTGAATGATTATTTTTCCCTTTGAAATAAAAATAACATATTTTAAATCCTGTGCTAAAAACTGAAATTATTACTTCAGAATTATTTTAGAAAACATAATCAGACGAAACACCCTTTTTCCTCTTTCATTATTTTGCAATGGGAAAATGCTAATCTGAAACATGCATGAAAATAAATCCGTATTGTAAATAAACAATTTTGAATAATAGATATTCCAAAAAAAATCATTCGAAATTGAAATTTATCAAATTCTTTATATGAAGATTTTGAAGAATGAATTCATTTCAAAATGATCTCTCATTTTCAGAATGTATATTTAGACGTCTCATTTATAAAATGCTTAACAAATTATGTAAAAAGTAATTTACGAAATACCCTCTTCCTAAAGTTATTCTTACTTGATATTCATAAATTGAATATGTTTATATCAAAATTTTTAAGCTTTTGTAAATTGACGAATAAGTTACATTCTCAAAAATGCAAAACACTATTGAATTAAAATGTATACTTTAATAAATGTAGAAAAACAAATTATTATTTTAAATCATATTCGTTTTCAGGAACCCATTTCTATGTTTTTATTATACTTATATGAATCATATTTTTTATATTATAATATCATATTTACTTACATTTTTTTAATTGAAATGGAATAAAATACATTTTAATTAATTCTCATGTAACTTAGTTTTAATCTGTTCTTTTTCTGTAAAAAGGTATGCGTCGCCAGTAAACGCATCGAATAAAGGAAGACCATTTTAATTTTTAAAATAGGTTTAACATTTTAAAATTTTAATAATTTTTTAAGGGCGCTATACAAATTATTTTTAATTTAATGTATTATAAAGTCAGTCGTTAGAATGTAAGAAATCGTTGGGAGTCAGAACATTTTAAATTGATTTTTTTGCGTGTTAAATTATTATTCTATAGCAATAAACCAAAATTTGATTTCTTTTTAATCGAATTTCAGTTAACCATATCGCCAATTATCCTAAAGAATAATAAAAGCTGCTGATATATGGACCTCTAGTGGTCGGTGTGTTCAACGATCTCCTTCAAATATAGTTATTTAGAAGTATGAACTAGGAAATTTGTTCCTTCACGACTATATAAGTACTAAATATGTTATAGGTACAGGAAATCGAAATTTATGAATGGCAACGGATGGTTCTTTTCCCATCCAAAATGTTTAGAACATATGAAAAACCCTAAAAAACATTGGAATGGTAAGTGCATTTCAAAAAAAAAATGGACGTGTTATGCATGGACAAAATAATAGTTTTGCGAACGGCCAATGCACACGGAGAAAATTAGCATATGGTACAAACAAGACACCAATGACTAATGATAATACACATTGAAGAAAAGGATAACTTTAAATGCATAACAGTTTTTTTCATGAGTCCCCACCCTTTGGCAATTATGCATTGTATAAAAGAGAATGTACACAATAAATCATAACGTAGCATAGCAAAAGAAATATTTGCACAACAGAGAAATGTTTAACAAAGTCTTTCAAATCAAACAGAATTTGCAGGATGATTATATACACTCTTTATTTGATATGCCCCAGTGCCAGATTGTAATTTTTGGGGAGAGGGGATTAAAAGAATGTCAGTAAGCCTCCCGTTTTTGTTCAATCATGTTTCTTTAGAAAATTATTCTGATGAAGATCTACGTTAACAAGTTTGTAAAAAAATGAATCGATTGCATGGTATTTTTTAATTTTCATACCTTCACATTTATATCTAAAGAAACTAAAATGTGCATTAATAATGTATTAATTCTACAAACTGCACTAACTTTCATAAGTTTGCGATCTGAAAGAACTGTTTAATGCTAAATTATATCCACTTGCATCAATCTACATAATTTGTGATGTTAAAAATGAGTTAAAACTACATGGCTGCTTCCAAAGCATAGTCGCAATTCTTTTTTTACGTCAAACACATTTTAAATCTTTTATAAATAATAACAGTGGCACTTTTAAGTAGCATAGGCAGGTAAAACTATAATGAATTTTTAAAAATGATAATTGTAATTTTTTATGTAAAATAATGATTTGTATAAAAAATGCAATGACTTATTTAAGACATAATACATCTCATCTTCATGAAAAAAAAATTATAAGTAATGGAACATCATTTCTTATCTTTAACTTTACTTTTGGTGATAAAAAAACACTGCTTAATTTGAATTTCAAAAGTCTCAAAAGCATCCAAAGAATATGAAAAATAACAAATTCATACCATTTAAGAATTCTTCTAAAATCAATACAAAACAGAAAATACATAATGCCAATTATGCATTATTTTCATTTGAATATAAGGAAGCCAAAGAACTGAAAGTGAAAGAAATATTTACTAATTAAGAGAAAGCATATCTTTCAGTACATATAAAATAATTTTACCTCCTACACATTTCATTCTTTGTAATAGGAATTCACGATTTTTCTCAATTCTTAATGTTTATTTTTTTTATTTTGGTGCCCATTTATAAATATTTATGCTTAAGGATTCTTTCATGAGAAATGCCGAGTAAGTCATGGCATTATTTATTTTCAATCTTCTTTTCGAACAAAGCTATTGATATTACAAACGTTCTTTTTTCAGAATCATTAAAGAACAATTCAAAAGAAGAAAAGGAAACATCTTAAAAGTACATAAATTGTTAATTCCTCTTCGCTTTCAGTATCTGGACTTCAATAAAAACAATGGTAACAAAGCAGAAATTTAGACAATAACGAAAGCTAATATCAGCTATTGGGAAGTAATTAAACTTATTCCTACTGATAAAATTTCTATTCACTAAACTTTAAAAAAATCAGCGTTCGTTTCTTTTTATGAATTTCTATCAATCCAAATTGAGAGGTATTAAGAACACATAAACGTCATCCAAAGTATAAAAAAAAAATCAGTAAAAAACGATCAGGAAATTTATGAAGAGACATTTTAGGACGGACTATTAGCTTCCACATATAACAAAACAAATTGTTTTTTTTAATCACTCATTTATTTATTTAGCATCGCTTCTCTTTTTTCATAAAGGTCTATGAAATTTCATCAAGCCTAATCGATGAAAGTTTTACCTTTTACGTTCTCTTAGAAGTTGCTGATAAGTAAATACAGCGTCTACAACACCTCGTCTTGCCTTTGAACTACTGTCAAAATTTTGATCATTTTCACCAAATTGGTCCATAATTTCACATATAGTGGTCAAACTCCTTTTTACAAACGCCATCGGAAGTTCTTTTTGCTCTTCTTCGAAATCACTACTATCGATATTTTTGTTTTCTTCTTGCTCAGTTAAATCCTTGAACTCATCATTGAAAATATTATCTGCTGTTTCTTGAACTATTTCTTCTGCGTCTTACAAATTTACCTCATCTAAACCAATGTGTTTCGTTAATTCCACTGTTTTATCCATAGAGTGTCTTTATGTAGAGTGTCTTCGCTCTTACTTAAATCTGGCCAAATGTTCTTCCATACTCCTTTCATAGATCTTTCTGTTATCTTATTCCAAGAAAAGTTTATGTTTTCTACAGCATGCATGATATTGTAGTTTTCCAAAATTATCTTATTGATTGCTTTTTTTCTCCGTCTGTTTTTTTCAAACATGTGTTTAAATGTTCGCCGCAAGTAATAAGCCTTAACCCGAGAGAGATCGATCGGGGCACACAGTCACCCCATTGTTATTCAAACACCTGTCACAGGGTAATTTATTATCTGTAATCGATCCCCTCTTCAGTACCTTCCTATCTGACAGTTTCCTTGGTAGGTGAAGTGTTATTCTTCCTTTTCTTTTCTTTCTGCGCTTGTAGTAATCATTTCTTGGAATTTAAGTGGGTATGAAATGACTCACTCTCCCCAAGCGACTGTTAATGCTTCGAAATTTCTCATTCTAAACAGTGTAATTTTGCGTAATCTAGCTCTCTCTTTGCATTTATATTGCTTTGTGCACTGCATAAAGGGCGTGCAAACGTAAACTTGCGGAGTATGAAAAAGAAATGGAATGCTACAATGGGTAATTGGTATACAAGTTATCCTCTTGCGAAAGAACTTTTATCAAAAAAGCTAACCGTTGTAGGAACCCTGAAGAAAAACAAGGGTGAAATTCCCATCCAGTTCCTACAATCAAGGAATAGGAGTGTTAACTCATCTATATTCGCGTTTCAAAAGAACATGACAATGGTATTATATGTACCTAAAAAATCGAAATGCGTAGTCTTGCTATCTACTATGCATTAAGATGACGCCATTGATGAAAGTGATGAAGAGAAGGAACCGGAATTAATTCAGTTCTATAATAAAATAAAAGGGGATGTTGACCCTGTTGAGGAAATATCGTCATCATATTCAAAAGCTCGAAAAACCAACAGGTGGCCAATTGTTATTTTCTGTTGGGCGTTATTGAACGTCGCCGCCATGAATGCCCGACTAGCTCTAATGGCAACAAAGACACTTCCCTTAAAAATGCAAATAGGAGAAAATTTCTGAAGAAATTGGCATTATCACGTATTCAGCCACACATAAACATAAGGCGAGATATGAAAATGCTACTTAAAACACTTCGTGAAAGTTTGGATGCCACCACTTCTAATGGATCACTGGAAATCCCAACAAAAAAAAACTGAAAACATACAAAGGACGATATGTTATATGTCCAAGATCTAAAGATAATAAAACTACAATTTCTTGCATGAAATGTGATAATTTTACTTGTAAAAATCATTCTTCGTATGTTTGCCATAAGTGTATGCAGAATTAGAACTCCTAAAGAAGGTATGTAATTTTCAATGTAAAATTTTCTTAAATATTAAAAACAGTTTTCTGAACTTAAAAGTTTATTTTCTTAAAGAATTACTGTACTTATTATTATTCAAAATTCATATGTATTTTTTTCTTCTAATTTATGGAAAATTTTAGATAAAATAGATTGGGGTGACTCAGTCACCCCGCCCGATCTCTTTCGTCACTATTAGGTGCGCGCCTTCTGCCGGGTTAAAAATTCGATGTAACGCCTTGGTCTACTGGTTGGATTAAGGCAGTTGTGTTAGGCAGTAAGAAAACAACTTCGACTGGAATGCATGTTTTTAAGTCTGATAATTTGTTCTGTGGCTTGGAGAATTATCAATTAATAGTAGTGCTCTTTGTTCAAGTTTTTTTTTATTTTTCTTATTTCGCAATAATGTTTTACAGACGGGCAGAAATGTTCTTTGAACCAATCCTGGAAAATTTTCATAGTTATCCATGATTTTTATTAGTCTTCCAAATTACAGGTAAAGTTGATTTGGATAGGCCTTTCATCGCTTTTGGGTTTTCGGAGTGGTAAACTAGTTGTGGTTTTAATTTGAACTATCCGCTTGCTTTATCACCCAGTAGAAGTGTCCACCCAGTCTTTGCAGCTTTAAATTCTGATGCCCGTTTCTCTTCACGGTATAGAAATGTTTGTTTTGGCATTCTTTTCCAAAATAGGTCAGTTTTATCAACATTAAAAACTAATCCTGGAGGATAGTTTCCTTGTACAATTATTATTTTTAATGTTGCTAGGAAGTCAGCCGTCGCTTTCGTATCACCGCTTGCTGCTTCTCCTGTAATCTTTATGTTGTGAAGATTATTCCAATGTTTAAATCTATTAAGCCATCCTCGATAAGCAACAAAAGTTTCACTTATGTCTCTTTCCTCAGCCTGAAAGTAATTAAAAATCCTTCTATCTTTTTCAATTACGATACATTGGCTTAGTGGAATATTGCATTCAATTTGGTCGCCAATCCATATAGAAAGTCATTTTCCCATTTCTTATATAATGTTATTTCTAGAAAGGGGAATTCTAGTTTCAGAGCTTGACGTAGTTGCAGTTGCCGATAACAGTATTTTTTCTTTATTCATAAGAATTACCCTTATTGTTAAAGTTGTCAAATTCAATGCAGCTTTGATTTCAGATTGACGTTCACTAGAATCTAATCTTCTAATCACTTGCATTTTATTTTACAGTGAAATGCTTTTTCTGGTTGCTTTCTTAACATGTTTTTTACTATCACCCATGATAAAAACTGAAGATCATAATATTTGTCACTGTATTAATCATTATAGTATTACATAAATTTATACTTACAATAATATCAGCAAATGTTTCAAATGATAAAAAGGCTTCCGTACAGCACCGCACCAAACAAGAAACACAACTACACTGTTTCGGATATGTTATTTAGAACCCTAACGCCGAGCACTCAAATATACAGATGTAGGCATTAATGCGAAGAAAAACGAAAGAGAAACAAGAAAATACACAAATAAAACCAAAATTAATCGCATACTAAAAGAAACATGCAGTAAATTACACTAAACAATAGAAAAGCATGATCAAATAAAAATACAAAATATATAAGCATATAAAAACAGACAAACACACATATATAAGGTTTAAATAATCACACTGATAAAATATGTACAAAAGTATATGAAAGTGGTGTTACTCTGTACAAAGGCAAATAAATGAGGAGGCCAAGCTATATTATTCTTTAGAAGGCAGCTCCTCAAATTACGTCCTTCCGAAATAAATTTGATGCATTCAAATATTAAATGCTCGGCATCTTGAAATGAATTCCTGTAGCACGAATACCTAAAAGCAGGTGACAAATTGAATCCTTTTAAATATGCTGCAAATTTCCCAAACCCAGTCAGAAACTGGATAATCTAAAATTTGATTCAAAGTAGTTAGCCTTTAAGCACCCCTGTACGGATGAAATAAACTCCATAGGAGAATTAGTCGATGCTTGATAAGAGGTATTCTATTCAGATATAGTCTTATCTTTAGACATTTTTTAATGAGATTTCTATACGTTGTTAGGAATGGAATTAGCTAGTTTTGTCGATTCTTTGACACGATTGGTCATTCCCATAATTTCCGGTGTACATTATTGTTTTCTGATATATTCTGATGATGATTAGGGGTGCGCCGAAAATGGCTTTACTCCGGTGAAAAGCATATACTTACAATTTTAAAAAAATATAAAATTTAAGTAACTATCAAAAGATTAGCTATTCAAACATAACTGTCCTATGCATATGTAAAAGTTGCAAAAGCAGCTAAATGCAGTACCAAAAAAAAACATAGAAATAAAATTAAGGCTTAGAGAGAAAGATAATTACAGCATTACAGATAAATTAAAGCATAGAGATAAAGACAAATAAAGGAATAAGAAAAATAAATAAATGGAAAAATAAAATATAAATAAATAATAAAATAAATAAAATATATTAATAAATAAATAAAATATCAATACATAATAAATTAACAAAATATAAACAAATAAATATTTAAATCAACAAAATATAAATAAATAA
>JAPMOQ010033461.1:336157-354462 GCA_026543055.1 Argiope trifasciata
TGTGTGTGTGTGTGTGTGTGTGTGTGTGTGTGTGTGTGTGTGTGTGTATGTATGTGTGTGTGTGTGTGTGTGTGTGTATGTCTACATGTAATGTCTTTTGTGCACTCGTTGTGCTTTACTATCTATATTTCTTGTCATGTCGCTATAGAATTTGATATTCAAGCAAATTTAATTTAATTTGTATTACATATTTCTGAAAGTAAGAGAATCAGATTGCGCTGATAGTAACTGTTTTTCACCGACATTTTATTTTAATTGAAAAAAATGGGAAATCAACTGAAAACAAAATATAATTTTGTGAAATAATAAACCAACGAGAAAAATGTAAATACATTTATAAACGTGACATGCTTCTAAAATAATTTTCTTTATAATAAAAAAATTTGAAAATAATATATTTTATGCCGATATTAATAAAATATTAAAATATCAAATAAAAACTTTGAACTTTAATTGATAAAATTCAGTGCCCATTAATAAAAATGCATAAGCATAATCAGCTTAAAATCAAGAATATTGAATTTGTTACAAATTAACTAAAGATTAAATCGGAAAAAAAAGAATTCCTCAGTATTTGCTTTTTACTGTTTAGGTAAAACTAAGCAGTATTTTCAACGTGCCAATGGTTCAACGCCTCGCAAATAACAAATGATTTTTAATTCAAATAAACAATTTAGAAGACCCTACCAGATTTCTTAAAACAAAGTTAATCAGGAGATATGAATGCCATAAATATTACTTTTCATTTTATCACCTTGTCCTACATTTCATTCTATGTGCTTATCTGCGAAAAACAAATGCTTCAGTTCTATTCATTAACGAATAATGTTTCTGTAAATGAGGATTGTTTGACGCTTGTTAGAAAGTAGAAGTTTATAATGGAATAAGAAAATGATTCTTCAAACGGAAAAAAATAAACAAGAAATGAATACTTAGACGGAACTATAAGAATATTGAAGTAAACAGTATGTGAAACAAACAAAGTTATTTTTCTATATTGATTGTCGTCAAAAAATTAATAATTGAATTGTTTTTTACTTACTATTTCGCTCTTGAATTTGAATAATAAATTTACCGAACAAAATAAAGAAAATCTATAATATTTCGTTCATTAATATTTGAAAATTTTTCGAATTCAATTGTTAACAGGAATTAGAAATATTTTTACGAGCAAGAATTTTGTTGATTTTTAATTTATTGGAAAAAATTACTGCCAGTGTATTTATTTTATAAAAAAAGTAATTAATATATTTTATTTTAAGGCTTTTAATGCCCATACTTTTAAAAATTATCTTTTTGTTATTTTGAGGCTATATTAATGAATCTTATCATGAATCCAGAGACAACTGTGATTATTATATAAATTATTCTGAGTGACATCCAAAAAATTCCACTGAATAAAACTTCTATTAAGATTCTTGGAGATAAACTATTAATCCTTATATCCTGTGTGAACATGACATTGTTTTCATATAAGGATTTTGGAGCCTCAAAAATGTGAAGTCAACAAATTGGCGACTTATTCTTTTTTTTTTTGGAGTCGACTTTCACATTACAGTTTTTCCATTATCTATCGTTTGCTAATGTAATTTTATTATCAAGTCGGTTTTCACAGTATAGTTTTTTAAATATCGATCACTTGCTATTGTAGTTTATTCTTTGGAAATCACCAGATTCGCGGAAGGTTAACCAAACAATTTGTTTTCTTAATCAATAAAAATTGTTTATTCAGTGATATTCTAAACTGATTAAAATAGATTATTAGAAAATAAATCAGAAGATTGCCCATTTTGATGATTTATCATCAATTAAAATTATAACAGGAATTCGAAATTACACATTCTCTGAATTTTTAAGAATTGTTTTAATTAATTTAAGTCATTAATTAGTTTATACCGGTTTGAAACAATCAAGAGACTATCATAACGATCGGATTTTTTTTATCTGAAAATTCTTTAAGCTCCAAAACTTTGTCTACCAGCTAGAAAAATTGAAAGGGAAAGTTTAAAAATTTATCATTATATGTAGAGAGAGAAGATAGAGATCGAAAGAGGGGTCTCGTGTTTATTTCATACCTGTTTAAATTGATTAATGACCTAAGTAACTAAGACAAAAATAACAAGGAAAATAATAATGTTCTCACATGATAAAATAAAATTTGTAAAAGTAGATTTAGTTTTTTTTTTTTTTACTGATTTCATCAATTTGAATAAATATACTACAATAAGCAGTAAAAGAAGTACCTACACATAAAAAACATATTCACTTCTTGTAAATATACGGCTACCGCTGCCATATATCATTTAATCTTGATGATATATAAAAGTATTTGTTTTTTAATCAATTAAAACGGTTTTAATGTTAGAGACTTTAAACTAAGAGCTGTACAGAAATTCTGATTCTAATATAATTAATTTTGTCTAATTGTTGCTCTCTTTTACACATCCATTCACTGCCCAAGCAGAATATTCTTTGAGTAATATAATAAATAAAAATATCTTTAGCAATATTTTTTTTGTAAAACATACTCTTCCTACATTTGTTAAGAAAAAAAGGCATAATTTATTTTTTTCAGAAACGAGTAACTTCTTTGTAAATGTAAAATTTCGAGTGCATTAAGGAAGAAAATAAGCATTTTAAATTAAATAAGTGAAAAAAAAACTTTAGTTTTTTTTAAACATGAAATACAAATTGTTTTTAAATAAGATTAATTTGCTATTTTACCGTTTCTCAAGTTGTGAAATAACGAATGTATTTTGTATATTTAATTTTTCATAAAATATATAATCATTATATGCTTCACAGCGAATAATCTACTTTAATCAATAACACAATTAAAATACATGGCCATTTCAAATTCTGAAACTTGATCATTGAATTTTCTTGGGGACATTGTAAAACTTAATTTGTATATAGAATTGAACAACTTTTGATTTAAATTAATGATAATGACAAATCAAAATAAAAATTAATTTGAAACAAAAAATGTTTGTAATGATGTTTGAGAGTTTCGTTTGTTTTATATACTCTTAAACGTTTTAATACAAGAAAAAATGCGCAGTGCAATATATGCTATCAATGTTCCTTTATAAATATATGCTGAATTGATTTCCATTTAAGGAGGATATGTAAAGATAATTATTACTGAATTTTAATATTTTACTCTCTCAGTATATATTACTACTAATTTACAATGCTGTTTCCTAGCTTAGATGGATCTATTGCAAGAAAAACAGTTTGACAGATAGTTCTGTTGACTGCTAAACGATTTTAGGTCAATGACCTTTGACCAAATGGTTACGAATTTGGCGAGACTGGCGACTTGACGAATTCCATGACTTAAAAAATAAAATTAAATAAATGTGGAATCTTCAAGAATTTTAACGATGGATCCATTATGATGTGATTAATATTTCTAGAATTTTAGCTCTTTAACTATAGAAGACCACGAGATTAAGCTGGAATTAATTATTTGAGTTCAACTCAAGTTTTAAGGTCTCTCTCTCACTGGGCGCTTTGAGCTGCTTATCGTTGTTTTGCTATTTGTTTTAAGTTGCTGCTGTTTATTGATTATTACGGTTTTTTCTGTATTTCATCTTGTCGTTTGCGTATCCGTGCTCTCGTGTTAATGAATATCGTTATTTATAGTTGAGGTCTATTAACCGTGTCTTTACATACCCACCACAACAGGGCTGAGCCTTAAGTCGATCCCTATCGACCGGTGGAAGGTGGAAGGCTAAAAAGTTTTATGGTGATCGTTTTTCCTGAGATTTAAAACGCAGATTTAAGAAAAAACACATTTATGGAACATCGACGCCATCAAGACTTTAGAATCTGATTTCGTCATTGATCCGACTGTGTTTACTTTTAAGCAAAGGAATCTATGAATATATGAACGACACAGGTTTTATCTACCACTATGAATATCCATTTTCAATATTGGATATAATTAAGAAAGCATATCCTTCTGGTCACATAGACGGCCACTTAGCGGTAGATTAGCATTATTACAGATATATACAAGATTTGTGGAGAATAGACAAAGCTTTCTACTAACTATACCTGCAAGAACTAACTTTAAATGAAAATTAATTTTTTTACGATCTTTCTGCTGTTTCATATTAAATGGAACATTTGATACCATTTTAACTTTTTTTTTAGTTGTATAGATATGTAAACATTCAGTATTTATTATTATTATGGTAGTGTAGAACCTTTTTATCTCCCCATATCTACACCAATGGAGGGACCACAACCCTCTTAATAAATTAGAAGTAGTCCATACCTTGAAATTATCTGCCTACCCCTGCACTTCCTCTAACATTTTGACTTGTATTTGTCTCAAAAAATGTAATAATGAATATTCCGACAGTATAATATTATAACACAACAATATTTCTTTCTTTATAATTAATTTTCATTCCGAAGAACATTAAATTCCTTTTTTTTTCAATTCTTGCTATTAGTTCACTCTCTTCCTATTCATATTTATTTACGTATCTTGTTCAAATTTTCAGCCGTTAATAACATACTTTTTATTCTTCCACTCAAGTTCTATTACATATTTTTTAAACTTGTAGTGGAGGCACTTGAAATTCAAATGTTAATTAATTCATTGAATGTAATTAATTTCTAATACTTTAAACATACGTTTTTCAATTTGTAATGAAAATTGAAATCAACAGGCCGTTGTTCAATCGGTTAAATGCAAGGAACTCAGTATTTTTACGTAAAGGTGAAGAATGCAATTTGAGTTCTTGAAAACATGAATAAAATTTTAATGCTTAATTTTTTTAAAAAATAATTTAATAAAAAGTTACTAAAATAATATATTGCCCTAAGTAGAAATTGAATTAAAGATTGTTTTTTCATTATTTATTTTATAATTGCACTCTGAAAGGAAAATTAGCGGGCCTATTGTATAAATATGACCAATATTATAAATTAGTCAAATGAAATTGGTTATATTATGTGAATCAATTTAAAAGGACAAATAGTATTAGAGGCTGATTTTTAAGATCATGATACGGGTTTTTTTTTAACAAATTATCCATGATACAGAATTTAACAAAATATTTTGCAAAGAAATTCCCAAGGTTTATTTAAACGCATACGTCTACTTTCTTAATTGACTCTTGTAAGCGTTAGTTTGCGAACATTTGCTAGCAGATAAATACTTACGCGTTACTGAGACGCCAAACCCGGCTTGTTTAGAGGAAGGGAGAAAAGTCACGCAATGCAAGCAAGATTATTTACCTCTTGTGAAAACAATTACACCGGAGATCGTGCTACCCACACTGACAAAATTATAACCTCAAAATAGCCGCAGTTAGAGAAAATTGCGAAAGATGGCGGAAAACTCATTCGACAAACTGCAACATCTGCTACGTGCTTTGTAATTTGCTTAGTGATGTCAAGATTACTTAGCTCAAATTTAAGATTAGCAAGTCTAAAGTTGAAGCCGAATTTCGAAAGCCTGCTGAGGTTAATTTAAGTTTAGGTTTGGAAACCGACATTTTACACATTTTAGAAGTTGACAAGATCTCATCGTGTGTTTTCTTTTTGACTGGAGAAATAAAAATAGGAAAAAGGAAGCAATCACAATGAGAAGTGATTTTTGATATTCAGTAAGGCGGTATCAGAAAATAATTGTTAAAAAATAATATGAGCTCAAAAATGTAATTGGTGATATCATTCTTCCAAATATATTATGAATGTATGTATTTCAAAGAACAAAATGTTTCATTTTTTAAAAATAAATTTGTAAATTTTAACAATATATGATGCATAGGCATAAAATAAATGTCCCAGTTTTGAGAATCAATCCTGATTTTATATATACGAGGAGTGATCCAAAAACAAGTTTACAATGCAAAGAAAAAATGCTTTACTAACAATAGACCCAGGAAGCAAATGGTTATTAAGATACATATGTTGCAGTAACTTTTCTGCATAATCACCAAACTTGTTGAGGTATTTATTACATTGATGGTCTAATTTATTAAACTCGTCTTGGTAGTAATCAGGCCTTTGGCTATTGAGTCAGCTCTCGACACGTTTTGAACATTATCGTCTCATATAAACCTTGTTTCAAATGAAAGATTTTTCAATGCCAGGAAAAGGAAATATTCATTGGGAGCCGAATAGGGACAGTATGGAAGGGAGGGAGGTGAAACTAACCTAAACTTTCGAGAAATCTATCTGCCTGCTACAGAAGAATCATACATTTCGCCAATTGTTTTTTACTCATTGCTTCGCCTCCGCACAATTCAACGATTTGTTTCTGAATTTCCGATGGGAACACATTCTTGGCCCCAAAAAATAGTTTCACGGTTTGCTTTTCTGTGCGAGACTACTACTCTAGATGTCTTGCCATTACTTCGTAATTTCAGGTCTCATTACTAACACTATCTGCTCGAACGATGGGTCTAAGACAAATAGCGTCATGTCTTACCTCTCTGGAGAACAATACCCACATCCACAATTTCTTCTTTTCAAATACTGTTGCCTGTAAGCCTTTTTTGGATCATACTTGGTACATTGCAAAAGACTGGTGGCAATGAAAGTGGCATTTTTTTAATGTTCCAAAATTTGTCATTGTAACATCCTGTACATAAAATATTACATATGCATCACATGGCAGTAACTCACATATATTATAAAGTGGTGTACGATATTAAACAGTATTGCAATATTATGTAATATTGAGTTTAATATTATACTATATTGTTCAATATTTTACTGCTTTCTGAGTTACCATGTTTAAGTCGACGAAGGACGGGGCTATAATACAGTATGTCATTCTAATTTTCTATTAATTTTTTTCACTTGAACAGGAATAAAATTTCACCTAGTTCGTTTTGATATCTTCATTACTTTTTATTTCTTCTTTATGATCAATTTCCTTTCCTACTGTGCCAGATTCTATCCAATCAATGATATTTGAGTTTTTAAAAAAAGTGCTGCTATTATTTTATGCTGCAGAATCACATATACCAAATTTGATTTCATGACATGTCTTGGCTTAAACAACAATTGGCTTGAAGTTAATTTATGCTTAACCTTTGTCATTAAAGGAATTAAAAATATATTTGCATTAATAATAAAAGCATTATTAGTACGAAAAAAGGATATACATACGAGTTTAAAAAGGATATTTATACTAACAATAAAAGCTTGTATATAAATGTGATTATTTGCCTGTTGGAACTTTATACCACTTGACACTTACTTTGGAACTCGTTTTTGTTGAACCAAGCTACACATTCCTCCTAGAAATTTTAGTGAGCCAAAAGAGTTTGTGAAAAATTTTATTAAATTTAACTAACGAAATTTATTAGAATTCACGGAATTCCGGGATTTTCAAGACTTTATTGAGAAAAGATTAATTGTACGCCTTTTCAAAATGTACGAATTGTTTTTATTAACTATTTCACCTTGAAACAAAATATTTGAGTACTGCTGGCTATTCACACAATACTCCTATTTTGGGGAGAAATAAGGATAAGCTTCCAGTATGGTGGTTGGCTCTCTCCACCTGGCTGGGTACAGAAATAATGCAGGTTGATTACTTGCTATGGGTGTTGTGACTTTCTTGAAATATTAAGGATGTACCTTGGAGGCAGTGGACATGTTGTTATATGTGGTTATTGTGACTGGAGATGGCTCTTATTACTCAACCATGGTTCCCACCAATTTTGCAGTCGCTGCTGTGCAGCCAATAAGATTAATCTTTGTGCCTTACTTGTCTGTCAGAGTAGTCAGTTAAAGGTAATTCCAGGGGTAAATATCATAAAATACCTAGGGGATCCGCACATTTGTCCTCAAGAAGCAAATGAATTATGAAATATAGCTCGAAATATTTCAATACTGACTTAAATGCAGTCAATATTATTATGAGTAATTTGATTCAATGACGAAAATGACTATTTTTTTAAATTTTTTGAGTTAAATTATTGCTAGACTTTTGACCAAATTCTCAAGAAATTTCAAATTGATAGTACAAGTATTTTCCGAAATATGGTGTCCTTTTGACAGACATGTTATTAAGAACCACATTCACTTCTATTGTTTTATTTTTATGTTCTTACTGGTATGGCATTATTTTTTCTGCCTTGAAGCAAAACAAACTTTTCCGACAGCTTTGATTTGAAGTTTTGATGGTTTAAGGTAGTTTATATTTTTATTTAGTTTATTATTAATACCTTTTCAACCTATTTCTATAATTCTTTTAAGAATACATCATTTTTATCAAGTCTCTAGGACAATTTATTATTTATTTTAATTCTGGTAGATTCGAAAATGCTGAAATGTCAAAGCGATTTATATATATTTTAAAATTATGATTTAAAAACGTGTATTGCGTTTAAATCGTCTCCCTTTCAAAATGCTCAACTGCAAATTAATCAGTGAAACCCAAATAGTAATTACTAGAGTGTTACAGTTTTAAGAAAATGGAATTCACAACAACTTTCTTATTTTATTTTCATATGAAACATTAACCATTGACACTCTGAAAAGTAATATAAACATGTACTTAATACAAGAACTTGTTTGTTGTTTCCAAAAATAAGCAGATGTATAATTGTTTTAAGTTGAATTTATCAAATTAATAGCCTTTTTACCATTCTGTAGTCATTTTAAATAATCAAAAATGATAAATATAGAAACAAAGTGCCCAAATGATGCATCGCCTTGAATGCTGCCTGAGAAGAGTCATCAGAAGGCAAAATGTTAAGATTGATAACCTCAATAGATATACATATATATATTTGGAATTTATTAAATTCATTTTCATTGAAATTGGTTTTGCCAAAATGTTCATTTGTTTCAAATTATATTTTGTTTAAATAATTTATAATTTTATCCGGATATTAATAAGACTTTACAAAAAGAAAGAGGAATGCTTTATAACATATATAGTTTATAAAATATATAATGCCAAATAATCACATTTTTCTAATTAAATCTAAAAAATAATCTAATTAAATCTAGAATAAAATAGTAAATATTAGCTGTTGAGGCTATTTAGTTTCTCTAGATTATTAGTCTCATACTTATATTTTATATTTTTTCATTTATATATCACTGATATAAAAAGTCATAACTGTTAATCAAAATGTTCTTATTTGAATCGATAAACACGGTTATCTGCTTGTTTTCATCAAAATTATTCCCATTGCCTAACATTAAATACCCTTTTATTAAACGTTTTTAAAAGCTTCTCTGCATATTCAAATATATCATATCTATGAAATTAGAAATTTATTTGAAAGAAAGTTGGCCAGAATTTTTTAAAGTAATAACAATGAAAAAAAAACTATACACATTTTTGAGAAGATATTTTCTCTAACAAATTTATGTATTCGAAATTGAATTCCATATTCTACTTAGTTCATTATGATAATTCTTTAAAAATATTTCTGAACAAATTTTGAAAATAGAAAGGAAGAAGCATTTTAAAAAGTAAATACACTGATGGAAAAAAAATCCCAGCACTAGGAAAGAGCTATGCTAGATAAACGAAATTTGGTAGGCATGTTTATACATCTGAAAGATGACGTCGATTGAAATTTTGAGCTACGCGCGTAAGTGTGGCGCTAGTAGCGACACTATGAACATGCAAATAAGGTTTGCTTTAAATAAGCGCAGTAAGGTTCATGATCGTTATTTACAGTTGAGATTTGACGTAGTGGGTTAATGTTAGTCAGGTATGCCTCTAAGAAGACGAAGAAGCCATTATCAAAGCTCACTGAGTTTGAACGAGGTCGTGTTGTAGGGCTACGAGAAGGTGGGTTTTCTTTAAGCTGAAAGACTGCCATTCATGAACAGCATTCAAGGGGGTGTTTTCCAACAGGATAACGCTCGCCCTCATACCGCTGTTGTAACCCAACAGTCTCTACAGAGTGTCGACATGTTGCCTTGGCCTGCTAGATCACCAGATCTTTCTCCAATCGAGCAAATATGTAACATCATTGGACGACAACTGCAACGTCATCCACAACCAGCATTAATCGTCCCTGCATTGACCGCCCAAGTGAAACAGGCATGGAACTCAATCCCACAAACTGATATCCGACACCTGTACGACACTATGCATGCACGTTTGCATGCTTGCATTCTGGCGGTTACACCGGTTACTAATGTACCAACATTTAACATTCGAAATGGCTCTTCTCGCCAATGTCTCTACCTGTGTTCTTGAAACTTTAATCAATTAAATATGTTACCTAGACAAATGTATTCTTAAAATTTCATTACTGTACAATAATTTTTCTTGGTGTTGGGGTTTTTTTTCCCATCAGTGTATTTTTGTTTAAATTTAAAAATTAAGGAAAGACACTTTTGGAGAAAAAATTTTGTTTAAGGAAATTTCATTGTGCAAGAAAAAGCCTTTAAAACTCTAAATTCCATCATAATTTCAATTCAATTAAAAGAAAAAAGTAAATATTTCGAAACTATAGGAAAATATGTATTCGGATTTATCTTAATATATTTATTAAATAGGTTCCAAAATAATGTAGGAAGCTTTGGAATTTTCCATAAGAAACTATTATTTCAGTTTTTCATATAAATGCAAAAATGAAACACTGTTTCAGAATCATAAGGAATTTACTTTAACGTTAAATATCTGCTCAAACTACTAATATATGTATTTCAAAATCAAATCTTCTCTATTTAAATTCAAGATTCCATCACGATAAAATACTCTTTTTTTTCTATTTCTGACAGTTTTTCAATTCTTTGTTCCATTTGAAAATTTATTTTTTAAACAGAATTGAAAATCATTATCGCAATTTAAGTATCTGCTATACGTCAAATATATTACTGAAAGTAAACCTTATGTTTAAGGTACAGAATTTTCTTTCATTTTATATCATAAAGCTTCTATATTTAATTTAAGGTTACATTAGGATAAAAATAATTTTCATTTTCCATTTTCAACATTAAAAAAAATTTTTTTTTGAATATATTTTGTTTTCATATGCATTAAATATAAATCTGATGTCAGTCATTTGTTTCAAGCATGAAACTTCCCAGAAAATGTTTAAAATAGTTAATCGTACATCAAATGTTTTCATATAATTTCCTAAAATATACTACTAAAGAATGTTTCGAATAAACTTCGTAAATCATTTTTAAACCTAATTTGAAAAAAAATCAGATTAAAATCTATTTTTTCTTGTAAAAGAACACCTTTGTAGCACTGCGCCCATTATACTTTCATACATTACTTATGCGAACATTAAGTCAGAAATGTAAAGGATGCCTCAATTATTGTTTCGGTTACTGACTGTTATTTAATGCTAAAATAAGTTTAATAAAATACAACATTGCAGCAAGTAAAATAGTATATTTATAAAATAAAAATAACTGTGATGATAGCTGAAATAATTCTTACAATTATTAAATTATGTATTTTGACGGTATTTTAAAATATTTTTATATACATTGAATTTTAATATTATTCAATAACTACACATCAATTTGAAGTTTCACTACTCACTAAATACTAGTTAACTAAGAAAGTTGCCAGAAAATTATAAAGATATTCAAAAGTTATTTTTGTTAAAGGAACATCATTTAAATTTGGTGCAGTGACGAAAAAAAAATTCATGAAATTCTAATGAGCAAATCGTACGATATTCTTTTTTGGAAATGAATAAAATAGCAAAGAATTCCAGAAAAAAAAATAGAAATCAAATCTCGTAAAAAGAATATGTGATTGCATACGATGTTTTCACTTCAAAACTCGTATTGAAGAACTTTGTTTATTCTGATTTACAAAGAAGCAGTTGTATGTTGTTAGAGGGTTTAATAATAATTGCTTCATAAATATTAATAAGAGGTTTATTGAACAAAAACTATCGAACATTCTGATTGTAAAACATTTTTTTTAGATATTGATCAAATGCCTTCATTTGTATTACGTTTGTTTTTTCTCTTTTATGAGCTTCCAATCAGCAGTTTGTGAAAAAGAATAAAAACTTAAAATTGTTTGAATTGAAATTATACATTCACCTCTCGTTTCACTTTCTCAGTTTCGATAAAAATAATGCCAGCTAAACAAGAAAAACAAAACAAAAAAAGGGAGAAAATAACGAACATCCTCATGGAATGCGGTTTGCTTTTAATAGTTGAATCGCTATTCATTAAGCCAAACGATTCCATTTCCTTCTTTGTTCGAATCTCTAATCAACCAAATTACGACGAGAAAAAAAAGAGAACAATAAACATCAATGCAATAAATATCCAGTACTGGATAAGAAAGAACAGTGGAAAATATTTGAAAGAAGCGCTTTGAATAAAAACTAACTTTTGTATATGTTTTGTCTTCATCTTTATTTATATTTATTTTTTCTTAATAAAGTATTGTACGAATGGGATTAACGCTTAATCAATGACACTTTTCTGACGTTGCGTTTCCTGTGGCACAGTCAGAATTTTTTCTTAAATTTTCTAGTTTCACATCTGACATCACTCCAAAGTGTAAAAAATAGTGTTGTTTACTGTATCCGTGGTGGGCGTGAGTGGTTTTAAATCCAGCATTTCTGAAACACTAACTGGATAGAGATTTGGCAAATTCTATCATATAGGAGGACATACAGGACACAGGAATATATGTATATGGAATATTTAAGGAATCCATATTGTTTGCATCACCTTAAACAAACTTGGGAATAAATATGTGTTCTAAATCTCGTGCATGTTATATAACACTTCCAGTAGTCGTAACTCATCTCATATCGCGCAAATATTTCTTAGATACTTGAAACGGTTCGAGATCAAAAGCAACTTGATTGCGAAACACTCGTTAATCTACATTATGATTAAAATTATCCATAGATTCGTAGTTTACTTTCTAATGATATTATTCTTTTTTTATTTTATGTAATATATTATGCACTATGTTATTTATGTAATATATTATTCAATATATTATATTTAATTCATTATATACAGGATGTTTCGACACAAAAACCTTGGCAGTGGTTTCTATTCCTTAATTATTGATAATTGAAATATACTTTAAATTACAAATCTGCTTAAAAAAAGGTGTAAACTGATATAAAATCTATTAAATTTTCAGGGGATTAAGCTTTAAAAAATACAGATTTGAATTTTTATACTGACGCCGTAAAAAAAATTCCAGTAACTAATATATGTCCCATCCTCTAATAGGGCTTTTGATTATTTCAGAATTTTATTATAGAAGCTCTAGTAAGTATTTTAAAACAAATTTGGTGGATTGTCAGTGACATATTAAAATGCAAATGTTTACTGATTCAGTGCAGATGTATGTCACAGGAATACATCATAAAGAAATAAAATATGATTCATACATTCAGTTTTAAATAAAAATTTTAAAATCTATTCTTCCTGAAAACTACTTAAAAAATTTATGCCACGTCAATAAAACTCCACCTTGGTTACCGACATTGGCGGAAAATTTGATATTTCTGAGAAATGTAATTATTTGAATTGTTTCGGTGTTATAAATACAAAAAGTTGGGATTTTTTTTTAAATATAATTCCATTGTGTAGTGGGGAACAATAAAAATTAAGCAATCAAATGAAAATTACTTAAGCTTTTAGAGAGTTTATTTAAAATTATTTGATCAATTAAAATAAATAAAATTATTCGATATTTTTTTATTCATTAGGCAGTTTTTAAAATGTTTCATAAGTTTTTATGGTAACAAAATTTTGGTACTGATAGTATATTATTTTTCATGTTTAAGTGACTTCTGAATAATATAAATGGCACATTTGTGGAAAAATGTAATAATTTTTACTATATCAGTATTAAAGTCCAAATTCTGCAGATTGTGAATGAAAAATTTATAACACATTTGTAGTCTATGGAAATGGTGCATTCACACCAAATTAATTATGCTTTTAGAGCATTAATTACATCCTGAATGGAGACGTCAAGCACTATTGATTATGCTACGATTTGATTATCAATTTGTTTCATAAAAATAGTATATTGTTACGGATTTCTTATCTTTATACTAATTCGTCTGGTTCTTTTACCTGTATAGTGGGTATGTATGGTGTGAGAAGACAATTAGCACACAACGACCAATCCTTCAGTGGACGACACAATACAGACGCTTATTTACAGGACGAAGACAGGACAGCACAAAGACGGCATATTTTGACAGCACAACTATGTACAGATGACAACTATTTACAGTCGAGATGAACATACAGGACAGCACACAGCAGTACTTTATTGCAGATAGTAGTCCACAATAGCAAGAGTAGTCCATAGGCAGAAATTTGTAGTGACAACGTCCCCAGCTTTAAAGTGGCCAGACAGGATTCAGCAGGAGGGGGAGTCTTTAAGAGATTATGTCTACACTCATGTAGGTCTCTCCCGAACAAGCTGAAACTACTGCTCTGTATCTTCTTGTTTTCGCTGCCGCCTCACAGTTTCGCACAACGGGACTACTCCTCAGTTCAGGACAGCTCCGTTCCCGACGACGACATAACGGGCCATGACACAGAATTCGTCAGAATACGCCACACATCAACCCAGCAGTCCTCCATTCAGAATTCTTCTTCCAGACCTGTCAGTTCAAGTCTATTCTGTCACCCGCCACCACACTCGAGTTTGAGCGATTTCGGAGTTCCCGCCCGTGCTGGGCTACCTCCGGACCTGGTAGAAAGCTTCGAATGTCCTGGCGATGTTAACTGGACCTGACTGCTGGGGACTCTGAAGAGCACTGAGGTAGGGGCGTGGAGAGTGGGTTTAGAGCTGCTTTGCTATTGGTTGGTGGGGGCAATTGGGATAAGACTATTTAAGCGGCGTTAAAGGAATTTTTTTTTATTTGGGAATTTAGAAGAGTTTGGTTAGTTACAGGGAACTTGTGACATAGCATTCACAAGTATGAAAATTTTATACATGGGGTTGGATTCATTTTTCATTTGTTTGAGGGCATTTAAGAGATTAGGGAATATATTGAAGATTTGTCTTAGTTCATTTAGGGTTTGCAGCATTTCGAAAAAATCAGAAAAAGGGATATTAGTATTTCGCTGATTTGGGGTCTGATGGTAAACAAATTCTGGCATTTTATAATTATCAAATTGGGGTGTTTGGGGGGGATTTGGATTTGTTATTCTAGCATATGATATATTGGGTTTGACAAAATTTGAGTTAAAGCTATTTGCGCGATTTAGAGGATTTTCTGCTGGTTTAGGGAATTTTGGACACCCTTTGTACGATGCTATATGTCCCTCTTGTTCACAGTTAATACATTTAGGGTTTACTATTTTTTCAGTTATTGTGCACTCTCGTTTGATGATTTAATCCGCATTTTGTGCATCGAGGTTTCATAGAGCAATTCGCTGCAGTGTGGCCAAAAAGGTTACAATTGAAACATTGGGAGATGGTCGACCTACCCATGTATTGCTCTACGGTAACTTTTAAAAAGTCGATGTACTGGATAGTATAGATTTGGTCAACTTTTTCCTTTCTGTTTAATTCTACGAGTAAGAATGGGAGGTGTTTTCTAGTTCTTTGTTGCGTTAATCTTATTACATTATTTAATGAAAATCCCTTATTTTTTAATTCAGCTGTAAGTGCTTCTGTCATGTAGTCTAGAGGGATTCCTTTAAAAACAACTTTCACTTCACTTTCAAACTATGTGCTTTGGGTCGAATGACCCAGAATTCAAAATTTTGTTCCCTGCAGTAATCCTGGATCTGGATGTGGGATTCTACACTAGATGGAAAATTTTTTATGAATCCATTTCCGAGAACATTATTTGTTATGCCAAATTTAGAGTGCCGTTTTTCTAGGATTTTGTTGAAATCTTTCGTATACTTAAGCATTATTGGGGGTATTTTTTCAGGTATTCGATTTGGGATTTCATTTATTTCATTAGAGTTATTTTCGGCAGCCAGGGGTTGAAATTTATTTTGAAGTTCGATCATGGATACTTTCTCAGGGATATTTAGAATTTTGGCAGTTTTTCTTTTTGGGGATTTTAGAAACTCATCTTTCTTATTTGCTTTTAGACATTTGGGATTAAGAAGATTGTGACTCTCACCCAATAGTCTCTCGCTTATCCTGTAGCATTCATCTCTTTCTCGCTCAAGCTCTGGATCGTAAACATCAAACCCAGCTTCAGAAGCTTTTCTTTGTCTTTCAAGATATATGTTAAACTCCTCACTGTGGCGTTTGATTCTGTCACCGCACACTAGCTGCCTCATATAGTGACGGAGGGCGGGACTAGAAGCCTTCTGGACCAATCAGGAGCATTCTGGATGTATTTTGGCTCCTAATGAACGGATCGAGAAAATTCTCGATGTTTCGGGTATTATCTACTTTGTCGCCAAAGTCGCCGATTTAGTCACCAAATGGTCTCCAAGTTTGTCGTCAAACCCTGGGATCTCTGACGTCACACCCATTAACTATTCAACACATATTACTGTAAATTACGATGACAATTCTTAATTACGATGACAGTATTAGCGCGCGAAAGCAAAACCACAGGTTCGTAACAATATATTTACATAAAATCAAAATAAAATAAATTTAATGGCTCTTTTTTTTATTCAGTGAATCTTTAATAAAATATTTTATAGAATTTTTGTTTAGCCAACGTTTCGGTACTGATGACTTTTCATTTAAATCAACACATAAGAAATCTAAGTTTCTATGCTTAAATAGCATCTGACTAAAGTAAATGAAAAATTGTCAAACTATGACTTTTATTTCATCGTTTCATTCAATTACAAATGAGACCCCTTGATTAATTATTCTTTCATAATTATTTTTCTAATTTATCACAAAATCCATAACAAAGGATTTGTCTCTAATGAACATTTCTTATCTGAAACTGAAAACAGCTTGAAGAAATGAATTCTTTGCAATGAATGAAAATGGCAGACGCTATGAAGTCTTACTCTTGATTAAATTAAGTATTCGACAGAAATTATGAATCATATATATGTGGGGCAAGTTAAATTTTATTTTCTGTTCGTATTTAGAATTCTGATTTATTCTATTTAGGAAATACATCATAAAGATTCAGTAATTCAATTCTCAAATAGATTCATTAATAATGCATTTCCTTGATTCATATACTTGACTAATTTATCACCAAGAAAAGATTTGAAACTATTGTTCAAACAACAGAAAAAATACAATGCATTCATCATTTGCTCAAAATGGGCTATTTAAATTCAAAATGGATTTGAATTTTTGAGAAAAATAAAAACAAAGTGTATCGAGAATGGAATAAAAAGGGAGGCAACTCTCAGTTTGAGTGGAAAAAAATCTTTACCTGAATTTTTAAATCAACCATTCAGTTCAAAACATTTGTTTAACTTTACTAATATTTTTATTTTAATTTTGAATACATTTGTTTTCAACAAGTAATTACCATTGCTTTTTTTTTAAAAAAAATAGTTTGCTGAAAATCATTGAAAGTACTAACAAAAAATGCAGTTATCAAACAAAAGTTAAAATGATTTTTTAAAATAAAGAAGCTGTTTATTTAAATAAAATAAAAATAAATTATGGATGTATGTTAATTTGCAACATTTCCCTTTAATTACTGTTATAAGATTATAGAAAATTTTAAACATTTGTGAGCATAATTTCAGTTAAGGATGTTAATTATGTTTTGCAAAATATGTGATTTTTTCATTTTTAGAAATATTAATTTTTATAATTTGCTGCTATGATAATTAATTATACATTAGAAGCAGAAAAAAAGTTATCATTTACTAGCTAAACCAATTTATATTCAAATTTTTGAAAATAATATATTCTAAACTCGTAAACTATAATTATATAGCTTTTCTTCTATGAATAGTATAGACAAAATTATAATAGAATTGTCTAGAATTCTGATGAAAATTAATTATATTTATCAAACTAAATTGTTACTTTATGTTTTATAAATTCTTAGAATTCAATTAAAAATTCATTTTCAACATAGCAGCTTTTATTATAAATAATAACCGAAGGAGCTCATAAAAAATTTAATAATAGGGCCTAAATATGCATGTGAATGCATAATCTTAAAAATAACAATTTAAATGTAATTAAAGAAGAATTATTTAAATTTCTTTAATTTCAATTCATTTAGAAATATTTAACGATATTTTTTAGGATTCCATTTCAATATCTACTAACTGAATTTAAGAATGTAGAAGAATGAATTTTTAAAACGTGCAAATTGCATGTGGCTATATACAGAATAAATAAAATGCTTTGGAACACTTTACGTATAGCGTGGGATATGTGTGTGTGTGTGTGTGTGTGTGTGTGTGTGTGTGTGTGTGTG